>CM052712.1:88788473-88849745 GCA_028551405.1 Uromys caudimaculatus
CCTTAGCCTGTCATCACTGGGCAGTGACAAAAGGAAGCTGAGCAAGCCAGTAATTTGTATTTGTCTATGGTCTCCTTCAGTTCCTGCCTATGCTTTTCCTATGCCAGACTATAACTAGAAAGCCAAATGAACCTTAAAATTCCCCAAGTAGCTTTGGTCAGTGTTTTAACACAGCAACAGAAATCAAAGTGTAACTTCTTGCCAAACTTGGTGCAAAATAATACGATTGAAGTGTTTTCTTAAGTAATTTCTTTTTAATGAAACACAATGATCAAGCCAGTTATGGTGTTACATGACAGTAATTTCCTCAATTGGGAGGCTGAGGCTAGAATGGATTTTGAAGCTTTGTCAGAAAACAAAGACAAAGTCAGACTCTGTAATCCTAGGTCTCATCTGGTATTTGTTAGCATCTTTTCCTATAAGGCAAAGGACATTGCCAATATGACAAAATAGCAACCAACAGATTGGGAAAACATCTTTATCAATTGATAGAGGACTAATATCCAATATATACAAGGGACTCAAGAAGTTAGACTCCAGAGAACCAAATAACCCTATTAAAAATGGGGAAAAGAGCTAAACAAAGAATGAGGAATATTGAATGGCCAAGAAGCACCTAAGAAATGTTCAACATCAATAGTCATCAGGGAAATGCAAATCAAAACAACCTTGAGATTCCATCTCACACCAGTCAGAATGGCTAAGATCAAAAACTCAGGTGACAGTAGATGCTGTGGAGGATATAGAGAAAGAGGAACACTACTCTAATATTGGTGGAATTGCAAGCTTGTACAACCACTCTGGAAATCAGTCTGGCAGTTCCTCAGAAAATTGGACATGGTACTACCTGAGGACTCAGCTATACCACTTCTGGGCATATACCCAGAAGATGGTACAACATGTAACAAGGACCCATGCCCCACTATGTTCATAGTAGCCTTATTTATAATAGCCAGAAGCTGTAAAGAACCCAGATGTCCTTCAACATAGTAATGAATACAGAAAATTTGGTACATTTGCACAATGAAGTACTATTCAACTATTAAAAACAATGACTTCATGTAGTTCACAGGCAAATGGATGGAAATAGAAAATATCATCCTGAGTGAGGTAAGCCAGACACAAAAGAACACACATGGTATACACTCACTCATAAGTTGATATTAGCCCAAAAACTCAGAGTAGCCAGAATACAATTCACAGACCACGTGAAGCTCAAGAAGAAGGAAGACCAAAGTGTGGATGCTTCAGTCCTTCTTAGAAGGGGAAACAAAATACTTATGGGAGGAAACATGGAGAAAAAGTGTGGAGCAGAGATGAAAGGAAAGACCATCCAGAGACTGCCTCACCTGGGGATCCATCCCATATACAGACACCAAAACTCAGACACTCTTGTGGATGCCAAGAAGTGCTTGCTGAGAGAAGCTTGTTACAGCTGTCTCCTGAGAGGCTCTGCCAGAACCTGACAAATGCAAAGGCAGATGCTCACAGCCAAACATTGGACTGAGCATGGGGTCCCCACTGGAGGAGTTGGAGAAAGGACTAAAGAAGCTGGAGGGATCTGCAACCCCATAGGAAGAACAACAATAACAACCAACCAGATCTCCCAGAGTTCCCAGGGAGTAAACCACCACCCAAAGAGTACACATGGAGCCACCCATGGCTCCAGTTGCATATGTAGCAGAGGATGGTCTTGTCTGGCATTAATGGGAGGAGAAACCCTTGGTCTTGTGAAGACTCAATACCCCAGGGTAGGGTAATGCCAGGGCGGTGAGGTGGGATTGGGTGGGAAGGTGGGGGATTACCATCAAAGAATCAGGGGGAGGGGATGGTATAGTAGGTTTCTGGGGGGACCAGAAAATGGGTTACTACTTGAAATGTAAATAAATAAAATATACAATAAAAAATTTCAACTCAGAGTAGAAAGAAAAAGAAATAAATAGTTTCCAATGTTCTCTATTTGGGGCTGGATAAATAGTTTGGCAAGTGAGGGAATTTAGTTCTCAGGCTCACAACTGCCTATGAAACCACCTCTATGGTTTCCAGTGTCATCTTCTGTCCTCATATACTCATGGACACATAAGTCTCTCCAGCAACATACATGATTTAAAATAAATGGGGAAAACAAAATAAACAACACAACAAAAATACTTTGAGAAATTTCTTACTTTTACTTTTTTTCTCCTAAGAGAAGGTCTTCTATCCTATTTTAGGCTCAAAGTCAAGAACTCATACAAGTCTTGAACATTCAATTTTCCTGCCCAAGCATCCCTAGGGTTTATGGCATGCAACTTCATAGTTCTCAGATATGCTTCCTAATATGAACAAACAATCCCACATACTAATCACATAACAAGAAAAACAGCAGCAAGCACAACTACATAAATGTTCTTCAGGAAGCTGGGTGGAGCTGTTGCCAAATACCTATAATCCCTGTAAGAAGGAGGCATATGGGAGACCTATAAGTTCCTTATAAGGCATCTTCTGCTTCACATTAATTTGGTGACCAACATGGGTGATGAACAAACATCTTACAAGTGAAAACAAAGAAACTCTCAGCTTTGAAAGTTTCATTTTCTTATGGTGAGCATTAGGATAGAAAGCTTGGTGGCTTCTAGGATCCTGCAGAGTTTTGATGTGCCAGGGTAGTAGGATACCCAGAGCATACTCCACCCTCTCATAGGGTAAGGGGAGGAGGTAACGGGGAATGGAATACATGACAGGAGAACTCCAAGTGAGGGGCAGTGAATGGGATGTAAAGTGAATAAATAAACAGATAGATACATATATTAATGAATGAATGAAAAATGAAAACCAAACAAGCCATCTCTTCAGTCTTGAGCAGAGAATCATTGAAAACATTTGTATTTACTTAAAAGAAGTATATGGTAATAAATACCAGGAAAAATCTAAACAGACAGCTCAGATTTATCCTCATTTTTGTGACACGGTCTTATAATCCAACTACATACCATCAAAAAAATCCAATTATATTTCTCCTAAGTACATGTTTTAAGCGAGCTTAAGCTAGTAGTATTGACAAGAATATCATGGAGAACAGGTTGGCTCAAATCCTGCAGTTCAGAATATTTCTACAGGTCAATTTTTTATAATTGATTTATTTGTTGATTGATTGATCTATTAATGTTTATCCATATAAAATGTTAGCATAGATGTATGTGAAACATGTGTATTCCTGATCCCAAGGATAGATGAGGATAACATAGAAGAAGACTGAATCTCCGTCTCTCAGCATCAGTAGAGTGTATGTAGTTCTCCACTTAGATGTGTGGATATGTGAAATTTTCCCTCTCCCTGTGGCATGTCATTTTGTATAACCTACTTAGGTGATCCACTTGTTAAGTTATCACAGGTGGCAGCTCCACTATGACATAGAAGACATTGTCTCTCAGCAGGCACCCTAGGCTTCCAGATTTCACCATCTTCTAGTCCATTTATATGATGTTCCCTGAGCTGTGGGTGAAAGGATCATGTTGTGTATATATCACATGGGGTTGTACACCCCATAGTTCCTTGTTCACAAGTTGAGATTTACTGCAATGCTATAAGTCAATTAAAAAATAATTTGCATTGTGAGTAAACAGTACTTTGCTTATTTTTTGATACAGATAGGCATTAAGAATTATTCAAGTTTACAGAAATAGCATTATTTGGTTCTCCTTTAGGCTCTAAGACCTCAAAAGTTACTTGTTTAGTTTACAGTCTAACACAATTTTGTTTCTGTTGAGTGCCTTAAGGACAATTATACAGGTGTTGGTTTTCCCAAAGTTATATTTGCCATGGTTATATTAGAATATATGTATTCATTCTAGGCTTTGTGGTGGTCCACCAGTTTTACAGCTAGATAGGACTTGGATTTGCTTTACTCTCTTGGAAAAATTTACAACCCCCTCAGTTATGCTGAAAGAATTTCCTCTGGGAGGAAGTTTTCTGGTCACTTTCAGTTCAGTACTTCAGTGTCTTGTAGCTGAAGTATAGGGTGCATTCAGCAAAAAGGCATAGGTTCTGGGTGGCAACTAAGATGAATGGCCATTACCCAGTTTTCACAGTTTTTCAATTCTCCTATACAATGACTAGAAATATGGTTTCTCCTACATGATACGGATATTCATATTAGAGTGTCTGCGGATCTTGGATGATTGTTATAAACCAAAGTAACACAAATTCTTTGAATAATATTATGGTACTCTACATACACTTAAATATTTATATAGGTAATTCTAATTTTATTTGTCATTACACATTTTAAAATAATATGTTTTGATCATATTTCTCTTCTGTAAACTTTTCCCAATCCTCCCAAATAACTGTGCAATAAATTTCATGTTTTTCTCTGTTTAAACAAAGTATAAAATGAAAATCAAAACAGACAAAAAATTATAACAAAACAATGCTCAGTATAAAATAAAATAAACCGTAAGTCTGGTAAAACACACACACACACACACACACACACACACACACACACACACACACACGACAGAGAGAGAGAGAGAGAGAGAGAGAGAGAGAGAGAGAGAGAGAGAGAGAAAATTATTTGAATTTTTTTGTTTTTAGCCACATAAATTACAAGGCATTCTCATTCCTTGGAGTGTGGTGCTTCAATAAATGGCACAATATTGTAGAAAACATTATTTTATTTGCAACAATTTTAAACTGCAAATAATATCTTTTGTAGGGTGGAATTTTGATTACTCATCCACTTCTACAGACTGAGATATTGTATGATTTGAAACTTTACAGGTTTTTGCATGCTGCCATAGTCTCTATGAGTACATATAATCATCATTCCTTTTGCTTCTTGATGACACTTGTTTCTCAAAGTCATCTTGTACCTCTGACTCATAATATTTCCATGTACTTTTTCTGTGAGATTTTAGTGGTGTCTTTTTCTATACATCCTGGACACTGGCATTTTTCCTGTGGACAACACTTACTAAAGACATTAAATCCTCAAAAGTCAGGCTAGTCCCCAACTAGAAGTTGTACCTCTACTGAATAACAGCATGGCACCAGAAAGTATTCTTTATGCCTCCAATGGAAAAGAAAAGAGGGGAGGAAGACTGAATGGGACCAGTTTCTTAATTATTCTTTTAGTCCAACATGTATATTTAAAAGCAAGCAATGGATCCATCTACAAACTCTCCACACTGAAGACTGAGAGAACACTGAAGAAAATAATGAATGAGGAGCTTACTGCGAGAACGTGTTTTATGAATTGCAGAAGGTATACTAAATGTCTTATCAATATGACCCCAAAAATTTCATCTAAAGGATCATGTTACCAATGAACTTGCCAAACTGGATGTGTACAAGGTTGAAGGGCCTCAAGCCTACAAAATAACTATATGTAAGTGATTAAAGCTGGAATTGGAAGAGGTAGTCATCCCCAGGGAATAGAACACAGATTGGTTGTCTAGTACCAAATGGAAACTCCTGGAGACATAGTTAAAATGAACATTACATGTTATCCACAGTGTATATTTACAAATGTACATACATATACAAACTAACACAATTAATGAGACAATTAATGAATAATTCCATGTATATTTCAGGGCTACAGGGATGGATATAAGGTAGTGTTTGGAGTCAGGAAACTCAATGCAAAAACTGCAATCCCAAAATACAACACCAAAATAACGGTTTAAAATAATACAACAGAAAGAAGCAAAATACATTGACAGAAAAATGACAATTGACTTAAAGAACTGATGGGCAGAAATGATTTGTGTGTGTGCATGTATGTGTGTGTGTATGTAATTTTAAACTCAAATTTTAACTTCTATTGTGGTAAAATAAATAATGAGATCCTTTAGCTAGAGTGATTTATGTGTTCAGAGAGTTCGAAGACATTACTGTAATCAAGGTTGTATGTTAATCATACAATTTTTTCACTATTGTTCAATTTTGATTCATATGGAGTTTTTGAACATAAAGTTCAAGGTCCTTATATTGTAGGTATAATCTGAACTTCTTTATCCTTTAATATACAGTATCCTTCTCAATTTGGCACCTAACACTTCAAATATTCTCAGAGTATATTGCAATGCTGAGAAAAATGTTATTCTTCTGTGAGATCCAGCAACAATGTGTCATGCTATCATTATGATGTATACTCTGGTTCTGTTTACTCAGGTTTTCACTTTCAAATCAATTTCTTATAGTACTTTAGTATTCTATGATATACTGAATCCCAGCGAAGACAACATAACACTTTCCAGACATCTTAGTTTATGTTGCTGTAACAAACACTGTGACCAAAAGAAACTTGTAAGAAAATTGTTATTTTCTTTTTTTTTTTTACTATTTTATTAATTTTAACTAAAATAGTAAATTAAATGGAGCCAGCAACTTCTTTATTATTATTATTATTATTATTATTATTATAATTATTATTATTATTGTTACTTTATTTACATTTCCAATGTTTCCCCTTTTCAAGGTCTCCTCTTTGGAAACCCCCTATCCCCTCCTCCTCCCCGCCTCTATAGGGGAATTCAAACTCCCACCCACCTGCCCACCCATTCCCATATTCCAACCTTGACATTCCCCTTTCCTGGGGCCTCTAACGTCCTCAGGCCCAATGGCCTCTCCTCTCTCCCTGATGGCCAACGAGGCCATCCTCTGCCACATATGTTGTCCAGACCATGGGTCCATAGATGTGTATTCTTTGGTTGGTGGTCCACATGGGTACAGGGGAAAAGTTCCTGAAAAGAACACCAATGGCTTATGCTCTAAGATCAAGAATAGACAAATGGGACCTCATGAAATTGCAAAGCTTCTGTAAGGCAAAGGACACTGTCAATAGAAAAAAATGGCAACCAACCGATTGGGAAAAGATCTTTACAAATCCTACGTCCGATAGAGGGCTAATATCCAACTATACAAAGAACTCAAGAAGTTAGACTCCAGAAAACCAAATAACCCCATCAAAAAATGGGGAACAGAGCTAAACAGAGAATTCTCAACTGAGGAAATTCGCAGGCCTCAGAAGTACCTAAGTAAATGCTCAACATCCTTAGTCATCAGGGAAATGCAAATCAAAACAACTCTGAGATTCCACCTCACACCAGTCAGAATGGCTAAGATCAAAAACTCATGTGACAGCAGATGCTGGCGAGCATGTGGAGAAAGAGGAACACTCCTCCATTGCTGGTGGGGTTGCAAGCTGGTACAACCACTCTGGAAATCAGTTTGGTGGACCCTCAGTAAAATGAACATAATACTCCCTGAGGACCCAGCTATTCTACTCCTGGGCATACACCCAGACAATGCTCCAACATGTAATAAAGACACATGCTCCACTATGTTCATAGCAGCCATATTTATAATAGGCAGAAGCTGAAAACAACTCAGATGTCCCTCAACAGAGGAATGGATACAGAAAATGTGGTACATTTACACAGTGGAATACTACACAGCTATTAAAAACAATGATTTAATGATATTTGCAGGCAAATGGATGGAACTTGAAAATATCATCCTGAGTGGTATATACTCACTGATAAGTGGATATTAGCCCAAATGTTCAGAATACCCAAGTTTCACTATATAGTAACTGCTGAACTGAGAGTGAGGTCCCACATGGAGGAGTTGGAGAAGGCACTGAAGGAGCTGAGGGAGTCTACAGACCCTTGGAGGGAGCAACAGTATCAACTGGCCTGACCCCCCTTGGTCCTCATGAAGGCTGGACCACCAACCAAAGAATACACAGGAGGAACCCATGGTTCAGACCACATATGTGGAAGAGGAGGGCCTTGTTGGCCATCAGGCGGAGGAGAGGCCCCAGTAAAAGGAAATATCAAGGTGGGAATATGGGAATGAGTGGGCGGGTGGGTGGGAGGTGGAATCCCCTCAAAGAGGTGGGGGAGGGGGAGGGGAGAGGGGTGGTTTCCAAAGAGGAGAACTAGAAAGTGGGAAACATTGGATATGTAAATAATGTATCAAAAATAAATAAATAAATAATAAGGAACCAAAAAAAGAAAGACACCTACATAAAAAAAAGAAGCTGTATTCCCATCTTATAGTAAAAACACCAAATACACAAAATAAGGAAAGAATATTAAAAGCAGTAAGGGAAAAAGGTCAAGTAACATATAAAGGCAGACCTATCAGAATTACATCAGACTTCTCACCAGAGACTATGAAAGCTAGAAGAGCCTGGGCAGATCTCATACAGACCCTAAGAGAACACAAATGCCAGCCCAGGCTGCTATACCCAACAAAACTTTCAATTTTCATAGATAGTGAAACCAAAACATTCTATGACAAAAACAAATTTGCACAGTATGTTTCCACAAACCCAGCCCTGTAAAGGATAATAGATGGAAAACGCCAACTCAAGGAGGGAAACTATACCCTAGAAAAAGCAAGAAAGTAATCTTTCAACAAACCCAAAAGAAGATAGCCACACAAACATAAAAATAACATCAAAAATAACAGGAATCAACAATCACTATTCCTTAATATCTCTTAACATCAATGGACTCAATTCACCAATAAAAAAGACATAGACTGACAGACTGGATGCATGAATAGGACCCAGCATTTTGATGCATCCAGGAAACACACCTCTGTGTTAAAGACAAACACTACCTCAGAGTAAAGGGCTGGAAAACAATTTTGCAGGCAAATGGTCCCAAAAAACAGGGTGGAGTAGCCATTCTAATATCGGATAAAATCAACTCTTACCCAACAGTCATCAAGAAAGATAAGAAAGGACACTTCAAACTCGTCAAAGGAAAAAGCTAACAAGAATTCTCAATTCTGAACATCTATGCCCCGAATGCAAGGGCACCCACATTCATAAAAGAAACTTTATTAAAGCTCAAAGAACACATTTTACCTCACACAATAATAGTGGGAGACTTCAACACCCCACTATCACCAATGGACAAATCTTGGAAACACAAACTAAACCGACACAGTGAAACTAACAGATGTTATGAACCAAATGGATTTAACAGATATCTATAGACTATTTCATCCTAAATAGAAAGAATATACCTTTTTCTCAGCACCTCATGGTACCTTCTCCAAAACTGAATACATAATTGGTCACAAAACCAACCTCATCAGATATAAGAAGATTGAAATAATACCATGCTTTCTATCAGGTCACTACGGATTAAGGCTGGTCTTCAATAGCAACAGCAATAACAGAAAGCACACAAACACTCAGAAGCTGAACAACGCTCTACTAAATGATAACTTGGTCAAGGAAGAAATAAAGAAAGAAATTAAAGATTTTCTAGAATTTAATGATTAATGAAAGTACAACATACCCAAACCTATTTGACACAATGAAATCGGTGTTAAGAGGAAAACTCATAGCTCTGAATGCCTCCAAAAAGAATCTGGAGAGAGCATATACTAGCAGCTTAACAGCACACCTGAAAGCTCTAGAACAAATAGAAGCTAATACACCCAAGAGTAATAGAGGGCAGGAAATAATCAAATTAATTGCTGAAATTAACCAAGTAGAAACTAAAAGAACTATACAACGAATCAACAAAACCAGGAGCTGGTTCTTTGAGAAAATCAACAAGATAGATAAATTCTTAGCCATACTAACCAGGGGTACAGAGACAGTATCCAAATTAACAAAATTAGAAATGAAAAGGAAGCTATAACAGATTCTGAGCAAATTCTAAAAATCATCAGATCCTACTACAAAAGCCTATACTCAACAAACTTGGAAAATCTGTATGAAATGGACAATTTTCTAGACAGATAGCAAGTACCAAAGTTAAGTCAGGATCACAATAACCATCTAAACAGTCCCATGACCCCTAAAGAAATAGAAGCAGTCATTAAACGTCTACCAACCAAAAAAAAGTCCAGGACCAGATGGGTTCAGTGAAATATTCTATCAGACCTTCAAAGGAGATCTAATACCAATACTCTTCAATCTGTTCCCCTAAATAGAGACAGAAGGAACACTACACAATTCATTCTATGAGATCAAAGTTACACTGATACAAAAAGCTCACAAAGACCCAGCAATAAAAAAAAAAAAAACAAAAAACTTCAGACCAATTTCCCTTATGAATATCAATGCAAAAATACATAATAAAATTCTTGCAAACCAAATCCAAGAACACTTCAAAACAATCATTCACCATGATCAAGTAGGCTTCAGCCCACAGATGCAGGGGTGGTTCAACATCCAGAAATCCATCTATGTAATCCACTACATAAACAAACCAAAGAAAAATTCACATGGTCATTTCATAAGTTGCTGATGAATCATTTGACAAAATTCAACATCCCTTCATGATAAAAGTCTTGGAAAGATCAGGAATTCAAGGCACATACCTAAACATAGTAAAAGCAATATACAGCAAGCCAGTACCCAACATCAAACTAAATGGACAGAAACTTGAAGCAATCCCACTAACATCAGGGACTAGACAAGGCTGTCCACTCTTTCCCTATCTATTCAATATAGTACTTGAAGTTCTAGCTAGAGCAATTAGACAACAAAAGGAGGTCAAGCGTATACAAATTGGAAGGAAAGAAATCAAAATACCACTCTTTGCAGATGATATGATGATATACTTAAATGACCCGAAAAACTCCACCAGAGAACTGCTACAGCTGATAAACACTTCAGCAAAGTGGCCTGATACAAAATTAACTCCAGCAAAACAGTAGCCTTCCTATACTTTGAAGGATAAACAGGCTGAGAAAGAAATTAGGGAAATGACACCCTTCACAATTGTCACAAACAATATAAAGTATCTTGGTGTGACTCTAATCAAACAAGTGAAAGATCTGTATGACAAGACCTTCAAGTCTCTGAAGAAAGAAATTGAAAAAGACCTCAGAAGATGGAAAGATCTCCCATACTCATGGAGTGGCAGGATTAATATAGTTAAAATGGCCATCCTGCTGAAAGCAATCTACAGATTCAACGCAATCCCCATCAAAATTCCAACTCAATTCTTCATAGACTTAGAAAAAGCAATTCTCAAATTCATATGGAATAACAAAAAACCCAGGATAGCAAAACTATTCTCAATAATTAAAGGACTTATGGGTGAATCATCATCTCTGACCTCAACCTGTACTACAAAGCAGTAGTGATAAAAACTGCAGGGTATTGGTGCAGTAACATGAGGATAGATCAAGGGAAAGAACTGAAGACCCAGAAATGAACCCACACACTTACGGTCGGTCACTTGATCTTTGATAAAGGAGCTAAAACCATCCAGTGGAAAATAGACAGCATTTTCAGCAAATGGTGCTGGTTCAAATGTCTGTCAACATGTAGAAGAATGAGAATTGATCCATTCCTATCTCCCTGTACAAAGCTCAAGTCCAAATGGATCAAGGACCTCCACATAAAACCAGATACACTGAATCTAATAGAAGAAAAAATGGGGGAAAGTCTCGAACACATGGGCACAGAGGAAAAGTTCCTGAAGAGAACACCAATGGATTTTGCTCTAAGATCAAGAATTGACAAATGGGCCTCAACAAATTACCAAGCTTCTGTAAGGCAAAGGACACTGTCAATAGGACAAAACGGCAACCAACAGATTGGGAAAAGATCTTTACCAATCCTACGTCTGATAGAGTACTAATATCCAATATAAACAAAGAACTCAAGAAGTTAGACTCCAGAGATACAAATAACCCTATCAAAAAATGGGGAACAGAGCTAAACAGAATTCTCAACCTAGGAAACTCATAGGTCTGAGAAGCACCTAAAGAAATGTTCAACATCCTTAGTCATCAAGGAAATGCAAATCCAAACAACCCTGAGATTCTACCTCACACAAGTCAGAATGGCTAAGATCAAAAACTCAAGTGACAGCAGATGCTGGTGAGCATGTGGAGAAAGAGGAACACTCCTCCATTGCTGGTGGGGTTGCAAGCTGGTACAACCACTCTGGAAATCAGTTTGGTGGACCCTCAGAAAAATGAACATAATACTACCTGAGGACCCAGCTATTCCACTCCTGGGCATATACCCAGAAGACGCTCCAACATGTAATAAAGACACATGCTCCACTATGTTCATAGCAGCCATATTTATAATAGGCAGAAGCTGAAAACAACCCAGATGTCCCTCAACAGATGAATGGATAAAGAAAATGTGGTACATTTACCCAATGGAATACTACTCAGCTATTAAAAACAATGAGATCATGAAATTCACAGGCAAATGGATGGAACTTGAAAATATCATCCTGAGTGAAGTAACTCAGTCACAAAAGAATGAACATGGTATGTACTCAATGATAAGTGGTTATTAGCCCAAAAGTTTGGAATACCCAAGATTCACTTCACAGCATTCATTTGGTTAAGCATGAGGTCCCAGTTGGAGGAGTTGGAGAAGGGACTGAAGGAACTGAGGGAGTTTGCAGCCCCATAGAGGGAGCAACAATGACAACTGGCCTGACCTCCCAATGCTCCTGGAGACTGGATCACCAACCAAAAAATACACATGGAGGGATCCAAGGTGCTGGGCACATATGTGGCAGAGGAGGGTCTTGTTAGCCATCAGGGGGAGGAGAGGCCCTTGGGCCTGAGGGTGCTAGATGTCCCAATATAGGGGAATGCCAAGGAGGGAAGACAAGAGTGGGTGGGTGGGTGGATTGGAGAATACCCTCATAGAGGCAGTGGGAGGGTGTAATTGATAGGGGGGTTCCAAAGGAGAGATCTGGAAAGGGGGAAACATTTGAAATGTAAATAAAGTATCAAAAATAAATTAATAAATAAATAAATAGAAAAAAAGAAGCTGTATTCCTCATGCACCAAAATACCTATATGTTAAATTCCATCACTTCAAAAATTAACATGTGTTGTAAAACAGAATATTTACTTTTTCCAATAAGTTCTGTTTCCATGATGTCTTGTCTATAGACTTCACTTAATTCACATCTACTTTTGTTATTGTCACTAGTCACATTTTTATTAGGAACAAAAAGGAAATACAAGCTACTCATCAATTAAATATGTCACACCACAAAATTATGAATTTTTTATTAAGTATTTTATTTAAAATTGACACATGAATATAGTATATCTGAACCCTACCACTATAGTATTTTTGTTATTGATTTCAGAATGGAAGGTACCCATAGAAGTGTTTTAATGACAGTGATTTGGGGACCTAAGATCGAGACATGGAAGAGGTGAAGTGACATACTTATCTTTCAACTGAAAATATAATTAAGTAAGGTTTATTCTTATGTATATGTGGTTTGTATGAATGTTTATCCATGACAGAGTGAGTGATTTTTGCATGGTAATGTCAACATGTTTATATTTTTCATGTATTTTCAGATATAAAGACAATCATAAGGTGTTACTATTCAATCTCTCCTCTTTGTGGTAAAGATTCTGTTAGTTCTCAACTACATATTCTATAAGAGAGGTCAGGTGTGCTCTGAATTCTCCCTCGAACTGTAGGTAGGAAGTGGTAACTAATGAACACTACCTCATCTCTGCATACATTTTTGGGAGCTGTACTCTTGTCCTAACTCTTCCACAGTACACGTTTTATGCTGTAAGCCATTTCCTAAAATTTTATGCATATTTAATTAAATAAGAAAAGTAGTTTGAGCCTCTCAGTGACCAGAGTGGGTACAAGGAAGATAAGATTCTGTACTGATCATGTTGCCACATAATGTATATAAAGTGTCAAGGACTATTAAATAGATGCGTAGACAATACCATGTGCAATTTTTTTTAAAAAAAATGGTAGTTACAAAATGGTTTTCCTGTAAACATTCTCTAAAAAATATAAAACCTGTAACCATCATAATGTCAGAAAAAATTGTGGTTTTATTAGACAGTGTTTGTTGGTGCTATGGTTCATAATATTGTTGATATACATAAATCTATCAAGAAATTTATTGATATTTTACTGAAATATATCAGTCAATAATTTTACTTTGTTTTGCAAATTGTAAATGAAGTTATTTTTAAAATATATTTATTTATAGTAAGTAAAATTATTTACAATGAATATACATATATATCAGGAAAAATATTACATTAAAACCACATATTTTATGTCTCCAGTTTCCTTTCAGGCCCTTTGAAAGTTCTAATTAGGAAAAGAGAGGTTATCCAATTTCAGTATTTTCTTCAGCACACAGATATTTGTCTCATTTGAAGCCTTGTTCTCTGTACACCATGCATATTCAAAACAGCAGTCTGCTGTTTATTCCTGGTGAAATTTCCTGAATTCAGAAGTGCACATCAAATGGCATGTAGAAATGGAAACCTGAGATAAATAAAATATTAGTTGGTGATACAAAGAGATTATAACTATCCCTTTACTATCCTGTGTTATTTATCAAATTCAGGCACTGGAGTATTTTCTTCAAACTTTCCAAAGTATTGAGGCTGTACAAATTTTTCTCTCAGGTATTCATGATGGATCAGGTGTATTGAAAGCTGGGGAAAAAGTGTTGGGCCAGACCTGGAAAGAGAATGGAAATCCATGGAGGAATGTGGAGGCATCTCTAGAAAGTGCCAGAGACCTGGGTTAGCGGAAGCTCCAGGGAGTCTATCAGGGTGACTACAACTGTGACTCCTGGCAGTTGGGGATATGGAACATGAACTGGCCACTCCTAGTAGAGATAAGGATACCAAAACCATTGACCCAAAATTCGTCCTTCCTACAAGAAATGCAGGAACAAAAATGGCGCAGAGCCTGAGGTAATGGGTAACCAAAGACTTGCCCAACTTGAGATCTATCCTTTCAGCAAGAACCAATCCCTGACATTATGCATGATACTCTTATGCTTGCAGACAACAAACTATCTTAACTGTCCTTTGAGAGGCTTCAGCCAGCAGATGATGGAAACAAATTCATAGACACAGAGTCAAGCATTACCTGGCACTCAAGAAGTCATCTGGAACAGTTCCAGGAAGGATTTAGTAAACTAGAGGGGATAGGGGACTCCACAAGAAGATGAACAGAGTTTACTAAACTGGACCCTTGGGGGCTCCCAGTGACCGAACCACCAACCAAAGAGCATGCAAGGGCTGAAACCTAGGCCTCCTGCACATATATTGGAATGTGCAGCTTGGTCTTCACATGGGTTTCAAACAGCTGGGGCATTGGCTTACCCTGAGTCTGTTGCCTGCCTCTGGATCCTGTTCCTCTAAGTGGGTTGCCTACTCTGTCCTTAGTGGCAGAGGATGCATCTAGTCCTGCAGTGACTTGAGGTATCAGGATTGGTGGTATCCAGAAGGACATAGTCTTTCTCAAAGGTGAAGGGGAGGGGGGAGAAAAGAAGTTGTGTATGAGGGGTGGACTGTCAGGAGAGGGTAGATTGTGATTGAGTTGTAAAGAGAATAAATAAATGAATAAATAAATGGGAATAAAAGAAAACATGTCCTTTACCCAAATTTTCATAGACTTTTAAAAAACTAATTATTTTATTTATTTATATCCCAAATGTTGTCCCACTTCTCAGTCCCCTCTCCCAGAGTTCTTAACCACATTTCCCCTCTGAGAGTGTGTCTCCCTGGGCATTCCCCTTCCCTGGGGTATCATGTCTCTATAGGATTAGAGAAACCTGTACTACTGAGGCCAGCCAAGGCAGTCTTCTGCTGCATATGTGCCAGGGTCGAGGGACCAGCTAATGTATGCTCTTTGGTTGGGAACTCCAAGGTGTTTGGCTTATTTGACAGTGTTGGTCTTTCTACAGGGTTGCAATCCATTTCAGCTCCTTTAATTCTTCCCCTAACTGTTCCATACAGGTTCCCAACCATAGTCAATTTAGAGTGTAATGCAGAATAAGCATTTGAGAGTAAAAGTCAATGTGACATTCAGAAACAACAAAATACAAATTTGCAAGTTGAAATAAAATTAACATCAAAGCTGGGCTGTTAAGCACATAGAAGCAAAAAGTAAGAAGGAGAAGGGTAACAGGAATGAAAGAGAATGATCCGAAGTTCTTTATAGGCTCTTATGAAAATGTAATGGTGAAACTCCTTACATTACACTATATACTAATAAGTAAACCAAATGAACAAAGTGAATTTGTAAATAATAAACACAAAGAAAACCAAAGTACTAAATCATAGGTTCTCTAGTGGTAGACAAAGCAGGATGGGCAAAACACTACTTCACTCTAGGATGTAGTATGCATCCACAGGTGATCAGTTTGGTTCTCGTAATGCAAAGCGCAAAAAGGGAGATATGAGGTCACAGAATAAGAACACACTGAAGAATGAATGTTGGGTAGGATGGACCCTGAGCCAGGATGGACACTGTGCTAGGAAAGAACCTCAAGCTTAATTGGTGTTGTACAGAAGATTGAGAATCAAATCTTTTAGCTGAAAATAGGAATTCCTACATTTTAGATTAATAAGCTCTCAAAGCCACACATCTTTGCTAAGTGTTCTGGTTAGTTTTATGTCAATTTGACATAAGCTAGCTCACCTGAAAGGAGGAAGCTTCAATTAAGTAAATGATCCCATAAAACTTGGCTGTAGACAAGCCTGTAGGGCACTTCTTAATTAGTTACTGATGGGGGAGGGCCTAGCACATTGTGGGTGTTGACATCCCTGGGATGCCACTCCTGACTTCTATAAGAAAGTGGGCTGATACTCCATGTTTGCTTTTTTATCTAATATTTATATTTTTATATTTTTTCTGGAATTTATTTTTTATTCACATTACGTTTCAATCACAGCCTACCCTTCCTCCTCTCCTCCCAATTCTACCCTTGAAAATCTATCTTCCCATTACCCCACTCCTTCTCCTCAGAGATGGGGAAGACCCCCTTGTGTACCAACCTGCTCTGGGTCATATATTGCCATAGGACTAAACATATCCTCTCCCACTGAGGCCCAACCAGGTTGTCCAGTTATAAAAAAGACATACAAATGTAGACATGTATATGTATATACATATATTAAAATAAATATTAGATGAATAAATAAATATGGGATCTGTAAATACAGCATAACACATGCACATACATGCATGGGTACACATTAAATAAATTAAATAAATAAATAAGAAACTAGGTTGAGAAAGACATGAAGAGCAAGCTAGTAAACAGCACCTCTCCATGGCCTCTGCATCTGCTCCTACCTGCAATTTCAGGTCCTGTTTTCAGTTCTTGGCTTGTTTTGCTGTATTGCTGGATTACAGTGTGGAATTATAGGTGAAATAAACCCTTTCCTCCCAAATTTATAGGGCTGAGAAGCACCTAAAGAAATGTTCAACATCCCGAGTCAAATGAGAAATGCAAATCAAAACAGCTCTGAGATTCCACCTCACAGCAGTCAGAATGACTAAGATCAAAAACTCACGTGACAGCAGATGTTGGCAAGCATGTGGATAAGGAGGAACACTCCTCCATTGCTAGTGGGATTGCAAACTGGTACAACCACTCTGGAAATCAGTTTGGTGGACCCTCAGAAAAATGAACATAATACTACCTAAGGACCCAGCTATTCCACTCCTGAGCATATACTCAGAAGATGCTCCAACATGTAATAAAGACACATGCACCACTATGTTCATAGCAGCCATATTTATAATAGCCAGAAGCTAGAAACAACCCTGATGTCCCTCAGCAGAGGAATGGATACAGAAAATGTGGTACATTAACACAATGGAGTTCTACTCAGTTATTAAAAACAATGACTTCATGAAATTCACAGGCAAATGGATGGAACTTGAAAATATCATCCTGAGCAAGGTAACTCAGTCACAAAAGAATGAACATGGTATGTACTCACTGGTAAGTGGATATTAGCCCAAAAGTCCGGAATATCCAAGTTTCACTTTACAGTAACCGCTGGTCTGAGAGTGAGGTCCCACATGGAGGAGTTGGAGAAGGAACTGAAGGAACTGATGGAGCTTGCAGCTCCATGGAGGGAGCAACAGTGTCAACTGGCCTGATGACCCCAGTGCTCCTGGAGGCTGGTCCACCAACTAAAGAATAGACATCGAAAAACCCATGGCTCGGACCACTATGTGGCAGAGGAGGGCCTTGTTGGCCATCAGGGCTAGGAGAGGTCCTTGGGCCTGAGGGTATTAGAGGGGAATGTCAAGGGGTGAAGATGGGAGCAGGTGGGTGGGAGGGGAAATACCCTCACAGAGGTGGAGGAGGGGGAGAAGATAGGGGGTTTCCAAAGAGGAGACCCGGAAAGGGGGATACATTGGAAATGTAAATAAAGTATCAGAAAATTAAAAACAAAAACAACAAAAAAAAAACTTTCCTCCCATAGTTTCTTTTGTTCATGGTGTTTGATCATAGCAATAGTAAACTTAACTAAGTAGCTAAACAAAATGATGCAACCAATTATGGGTGTAGGAAACATATTTCTTGCCTGTTTGACTTTGTTCAGGGTAATACTGGTGCCCTAGTTAGGGTTACTATTGTTGTAATGAAACACCAAGACCAAAGAAAATAGGGAAGGAAAGAATTTATTTTGCATTACACTTTCAGGAACCATCCATCACTGAGGAAATTTGGGGCAGTAATAAGGCTAGAACCAGGAAGCATGACATGCAGTCAGGAAGACATGCTGATTACTAACTTACTCCAAATGTCTTGCTCAGTTAGCTCCTTTATCTAGAGCAGACCCAATATGGGCACTTAACCATCAATCATTAATTATGAAAATATAGCTGAGCATGGTGGCACATGCCTTTAATCCCAGTGTTCGAGAGGCAGAGGTAGGTGAATCTCTGCATTCAAAGCCAACCTGGTCTACCAAGTGAGTTTCAGGAGAACTGGGCTACAAGAGAAACCCTACCACAAAACGTAAAACAAAATACAATACAATAAAATAAAATGGGGAAAGACAGAAAAAAGGAAGAAAATGCTTTACAACTGAATCTTATGGAGGCATTTTCACAATTAAATTATTTCAGATAACAAACAAACAACAAACAAAACTAGCAAGCACTAATGGTTGAATTAAAAATTAGGAGTTGGTCTTTCATTTTCCTTCTTACAGAAAAATTTAAAGAGGACTAGTCTCAGTTCTACTCTGAATATCTGCTAGAACTCTATGCTGAATATTTCTGGCTCAGGGTTCTTTGTTTGTTTGTTTATTTGTTTTGTTTTGGAGTGGGAGGTTTTAATTATTTCCTTCTCATTGGAATATGGCAGTTTAATTTATTTACTTAATCTTAATATGAGTTGATTAACACACACACACATCCTTTCATTTCTTATACATTTTCCAATTTAGTGGAATTCAGATTATTAAAGTTATACTCTTAAGACTTTGAATTTCTTATGTATATTGTAACATTTTTCTTTTCAACTATAATTTTATTGATTTAGATCTTCTCTCTTTGGGATAAGATACATCAAACTTATTAATCTTTTCAAAGAAAAAATCATTTGTTTCATTGATCCATTATATTTTGTTTTATTTCTATTTTATTAATTTCAGACATGACTTTGGTTATATAGTTCTATCTACTTTTATTTGGTGTTGTATGTTGTTGTTTTTCCCAGAACTGAAAGAGAATCATAAAACTTTCATATAAAATCTCTCTCTCTTTCTCCCTCTCTCTCTCTCTCTCTCTCTCTCTCTCTCTCTCTCTCTCTCTCTCTCTCTCTCACACACACACACACACACACACACACACACACACACACACACACACAGTAGGTACTTACTCTTGTAAACATTTGCACTCAACTATGTTCACTGTGTCCCATACATTTTGGTATGTTCTGTTTTGACTTTCCATTCTAGATTTTTTTTGGTTTTGTTTTTTTGTTTTGTGTTTGTTTGTTTGTTTTTGTTTTTTGGGTTTTTTTTAGGTTTTTCGAGACAGGGTTTCTCTGTGTAGCCCGGGCTGTCCTGGAACTCACTCTGTAGACCAGGCTGGACTTGAAATCAGAAATCTGCCTGCTTCTGCCTCCCGAGTGCTGGGATTAAAGGCATGTGCCACCACTGCCCGGTGGTTTTTTGTTTTTTTGTTTTTTTGTTTTTAAGTTTTCTTCTTGATTGCATGATTTACATGATTATTATACTGTAGTATATTGTTTAGCTTCCATGAGCTTGTATACTTTGTTTTTCATAACAAGTTTATTAATTCTTTGATAATTTTACATAGTTTATTTGAATCATATTCACTCTTTTTCCTGAATAGTTTCTGAATCAATTCCAACTCCCTAACAGTGAATTTCAAGTTCTTTTTTTAAATCAATCAAGTCTAATAATTTTTGCACATGAACTAAATTAAACATACCTATAAATATGACTGAGATACTGATAGCCAGGTGGTGATTTGGTATCTTTGGTGAGAACATATTTTCAATTGGAAGAGGAGAAATGCTTCTAGAGAGGGCTGATACTAAGGGAAACAAAGGAAACAAGTGGAGTTAATTCCTCAGAAACACCCATATAACACTGCACAGAGAGGTTAACATCTATCACCTGAAGGCTATAATCTCATTATGGGTATGAAAATTCATTTATAAAACACAATTTCCTGTAATTTTCTCCATCCTCTCTCATGGTTTTTGGGAAGAAGCTTATAATAATGATAACATGAAACTAAGAAACAGTTAACACTGTCTGTAAGGCAAAGGACACTGTCAATAGGACAAAATGGCAACCAACAGATTGGAAAAAGATCTTAAGCAATCCTATGTCCAATATAGGGCTAATATCCAAAATATAGAAAGAACTCAAGAAGTTAGAATCCAGAAAATGAAATAACCCTATCAAAAAATGGGGAACAGAGTTAAACAGAGAATTCTCAACTGAGGAAATTTAAAGGGCTGAGAAGCACCTAAAGAAATGTTCAACATCCTTAGTCATCAGGGAAATGCAAATCAAAACAACTCTGAGATTCCACCTCATACCAGTCAGAATGGCTAAGATCAAAAACTGAGGTGACAGCTGATGCTGGCAAGCATGTGGATAAAGAGAAACACCATTGTTGGTGGGATTGGAAGCTGGTACAACCACTCTGGAAATCAGTTTTGTGGACCCTCAGAAAAATAGACATAATACTACCTAAGGACCCAGCTATACCACTCCTGGGCATATACTCAGAAGATGCTCTAACATGTAATAAAGACACATGTGCCACTATGTTCATAGCAGCCATATTTATAATAGCCAGAAGCTGGAAACAACCCAGATGTCCCTCAGCAGAGTAATGGATACAGAAAATGTGGTACATTTACACAATGGAGTACTACTCAGCTATTAAAAACAATGACTTCATGAAATTCACAGGCAAATGAATGGAACTTGAAAATATCATCCTGAGTTAGGTAACTCAGTCACAAAAGAATGAACATGGTATGTACTCACTGGTAAGTGGATATTAGCCCAAAAGTTCAGAATACCCAAGTTTCACTTTACAGTATCCGCTGGACTGAGAGTGAGGTCCCAGATGGAGGAGTGGAAGAAGGGACTGAAGGAGCTGAGGGAGTTTGCAGCCCCATGGAGGTAGCAACAGTGTCAACTGGCCTGACCCCCCATCCCCCAGTGCTCCTAGAGGATGGACTGCCAGCCAAAGAATTCACATTGAGGGACCCATGGTTCGGATCACATATGTGGCAGAGGAGAGCCTTGTTGGACATTAGGGGTAGGAGAGGCCCTTGGGCCTGAGCGTGTTAGATGCCCCAGTAAAGGGGAATGTCAAGGTGGGAATACAGGAGTGGGTGGGGGGGTGGGAGGTGGAATACCCTCATAGAGGTGGGGAGGGGAAGGTATAGGGTGTTTCCAAAGAGGAGACTAGAAAGGGGGAAACATTGGAATTGTAAATGAAGTATCAAAAAAAAAAAAAGAAACAGTTAACATCAAATTAAATGGAGAGAAATTAGAATCAATCCCATTCAAATCAGGTACAAGAAAAGGATGCCAATTTTCACTATCTTTTCTTTTCTTTTTTTCTTATAAAGGTAAACATTTAATTGGGGCTGGCTTACAGTTTCAGAGATTCAGTCCATTATCATCATGGTGGGAGGCATGGCAGCATGCAGATGTGGTGCTGGAGAAGGAGCTGAGAGTTCTCAGAATTCTACATCTTGATCTGATGGCAGCAGAAGGAGACTTGTCTTCTACAAGTAGCCAGGAGGAGTGTCACATAGGCATTCAGTGAAGCCTGAACCTAGGAGGAAACCTCCAAGCCTACCTACACAATGACACACTTTCTTCAACAAGGCCACACTTCCTAAATAGTGTCATTCCTCATGGGCTGAGCAGATTCAATCCACCATATTGTTCTGTCCCAGCCATCATTGTTTTGAGTTCATTAACCTTTTTCTTTGCTAAATAATGAGCTCATTGCTCAAAAGTACCATATTTCTGATGGCTTATTGAAGATCAATTTTGTAGGTATTGCTTTTTGTTTGTTGATATTGAAATGTATTTGCCATTTACTGGAGAAAAATATTTGATATTTTTAAGTATTTTGCTTGAATTTGAAAGACTTTGTTTTATTAACATGTTAGCTCTAAACAATTCATAAACCATCAGCATGAACTTCTTTTTTTGTTTGTTTGTTTTGTTTTGTTTTGAAAGGGTGGGTTTAATCCATTTTGGTGGGAAAGATATGGAAGCAGAAGTATGCATAGCAGCTTTTTATATAGCACCAACCAGGAAGCAGAAAGAGAGCACTGAGGTCAGCACCGGAGCCAGGCTGGGCCCCATAGCTCCACCCCTAGAGTACTGTTTTTTAGTCAGGCCATAAGCACAAAAGGTTCAACAACCTCTCTTATTATGGACAACAGCTGAAGACTGAATGATCAAACACATGAGGTTGTGGGGGACACTTCATGTTCAAACCGCAACATTCCGTCCGACTTCCATAACTTCTTGTGCATCCCATAATTCAAAATGCATTCAGTCTAACTTCAAAAGTCCCCACATTCTTAACAGCATCAGCATTGTTAAAAAGTGCAAAGTCTTAAATATCTTCTGAGATTTAAGGACATCTTTCATCTGTGAACCCCTTGACATTTCCCTTTACTGGGGCCTCTCCTCCCCCTGATGGCCAACAAGGCCCTCTTCTGCCACATATGTGGTCCGAATCATGGGTTCCTCCATCTGTATTCTTTGGTTGGTAGTCCAGCCTCCAGGAAGACCGGGGGTGGGGTCAGGCCAGTTGACACTGTTTCACTATCTTTTCAATATTGTAATTCAAGTTCTATCTAGATCAATTAGACAACAAAAAGCTATCAGTAATACAAATTGGAAAAGAAGATGTCAAGTTATCACTATTAGTGGATGATCTGATACTACACATAAGTAACCCCTAAAATTCTACCACAGAACCCCTATGCCTGATAAACAACTTCTGCAATATGGCTGGATATAATATTAACCCAAAATAGATAAGTAAATAGATAGATAGATAGATAGATAGATGGATAAATAAATGAAATTAACTCAAATGAATCAGTAGCCTTCCTTCATAGAAATGATAAATGGGCCAAGTATAAAAATAGGGAAGCAATACACAACACAATAACCACAAATAGCATAATACCTTAGTGTAACTTTAACCAAGCAAGTGAACGACCTCTACAACAAGAACTTCAAGTCCCTAAAGAAAAAAATTAGAGAAGACCTCAAAAGATGGAAAGACCTTCCACACTCATCAACTGGCAGGAATAACAGTGAGAAAAAATGATGATCTAACCAAAAGCAATCTACAGATTAGAGAAAATTATCACCAAAATTCCAGCACAATTTTTCTATGGAAAAATAAAAAACCAGGTATAGCCAAAACATTTCTGAACAATAAGAGAACATCTGAGGTAATCACTGTCTCTGATCTCAAGCTCTACTACAGAACAAGAATGATGAAAAGCACATGATATTTGTACATAGACAGACATTTGGATCAATGGAATAGAATCAGAGACCCAGAAAAAAACCCACACCTATAGACATGTGATTTTTGACAAATAATCCAAACCATATAGTAGAAAAAGAAAACATCTTCAACAAATGGTGCTCGTATAACAGTCAGACTTCGTGCAGAAGAATGTAAATTGATCCATATTTATCACCCTGCACATAGCTGCACAAAGATGATGAAGTGGATCAAGGACCTCACCATAAAACCAAATACATTGAATCTAATAGAAGAGAAAATGGGAAATAGCCTCAAATGCATTGGCACAGGAGAAAATTTCCTGAACAGAACACCAATGAGTCAGGTTCTAAGATCAACAATTGATAAATGGGACCTCTTGAAACTCAAAATCTTCTGCAAGGTGAAGGACACTGTCAATATTACAAAATGATAACATATAGCTTGAGAAATATCTTCAATAATCCAACTTCTGATAGAGGGCTAATATTCAAAATATATAAAGAGCTCAAGACCTTCAACTCCTGCAAAACCAAATAACCCAATTTTCAGAAATGGGATAGGTAGCTAGACAGAGAATTCTAAACAGAGAAATCTCAAATAGCTTAGAAGCACTTCAAGAAATATTCAACACATTTATTCATCAGAGAAATGCAAGTCAAAATGACCCTGAAGTTCCACCTCACACCAATCAGAATGGTAAGATCATAAACTCAAGTGACAGCACATGCTAGTGAGTATTTGGAAAAAGAATACTCCTTCATTGCTGGAGGAATTGCAAACTGGCATACTCACTATGGAAATCAATCTGGTGTTTCCTCAGAAAATTGGAAATAGTTTCACTTGAAGGTGTACTGCTCCTGAGCATATACCTAAAAGATACTTCACTATCCCACAAGGATGTGTGCACTACTATGCTCATAGTAGCATTATTTGTAGTAGCCAGAAGCTAGAAGCAACTCAGATGTCCCTCGACCAAAGAATGGATACAGAAAATATGGTTCATTTACACAACGGATTACTATTTGGTTATTAAATAAAGGACATCATGGATTTTGCAGGCAAATGGAAGGAACTAGAAAATATTATCCTGAGTGAGGTAACCCATACCAAAAAGAACATGGGTGATAGATACTCACTGATAAGTGGACATGAGCCAAAAAATACAGAATATTCATTAAACACTTCACAGGCTGCAAAAAGTCTAACAAAAAGGAAGACCCCAGTGAGAATGCTTCTATTTCACTGAGAAGGGGGAACAAAATTGTTATAGGAGACAATGGGAGGGAGGCACCTGGTTGGGATCAGAGATGGGAAAGAATAAGGAGAGCAGGATCAGATATGTGGGGAGACAGAAGAGAAGTCCAGAAGGCCAGGAGAATGAATGGAAATATTTAGCTTCCAGGTTGGGGGTAGGGTGAACCTCTAGAAAATCCCAGTAGTCTGGATTGTGAGAGGCTTCTAGGACTCAATGTTGGTGACCTTATCTGAAATGCCCCATAGTGGGGAGATGGAAACTTAGCAATCCACCTCAAGGAGTTATACTGTGCCCCCAGTGGAGAGATGGGGACACCAATCCACCATTCAAATTTTTGACCCAGAATTGTTCCTTTCTAAAAGTATACAGGAACAAAAATGGAGCAGAGACTGAAGGACCAGTGACAGGACCAATGTAGGATCCATCCCATGAGGGTTCCCCAAACACTGATATTATTACTGATGATATGTTGTGCTTATAGAAAAGATCCTAGTATGCCTGTCCTCTGAGAGGTTCTACCAGCTGCTGACTTAGACAGATGCAGATACTTATAGCTGACCATGAGACTGAGGTCCTAGGACACTTTCGGAAGACTTAGGGAAAGGTTTGAATGAACTTAAGGAGATGGCAAACCACATAGGAAGACAAGAGTGTCAACTAACTGACCCCTTGCAGCCCCCAGAGACCAAGCCACCTACCAAAGACCATACACAGGCTAGTCAGAAGCCCCCAGCACATAATTAGAAGAGGTCTGGCTACCTCATCTGGCCCAAGTGAGAGATGTGCCTAGTCTTGTAGAGACTTGATGCCCCAGAATAGAGGGATGCTCAGGACATACCATCTCAGAGACAAAGGGGAGGAGGGAAGGGATGGGAAACTCTAAGAGGGGGCATTGGGAAAAGGGCAAAATATATAATGTAAATAAATGAGTTTTTAATTTAAAAGGAAAGGTTATAAATTCATAAGAACTGAATAAACTCACTACTGAATGAAAATGTGTCAACACAGAAACCAGAATGAAATTAATAACGTTTCAGAATTTAATGAAAACAAAACCACAAATTACCCAAACATATGTGACAAAATGAAGGTGATTATCGGAAGCAAATTTATAGCACTAAGTGTTCTCATTTGAAAAAGAGGAATAGCAGATATTAACAAATTAGTAACACATTTGAAATCTCTGGAATAAACAGAAGATATAACACCACCCACCCAAAAAGAGAGAGGGTGGAATGAAATAATAAAACACAAGTTTTAAATCAACAAAATAGAAACAAAAAGGATAAAATACAAAGCATAAATGAAACAATGAGTTGCTTCTTTGAGGAATAAAATTGACTAACTCTTAGCCAAATTGAATAATAGACAAAGCAAGAAGAATGAAATCAGAGATGAGAAGAGGGATATAACTACAGACAATGATGAAATCAGAAGATCGTATGGGCATACTTTAAAGACCTATACTCCACTAAATTAAAATCTTCAACATAGTATTTCTTGGTTTATACTACCCATCAAATTTCAATCAAGATATGATAAAGAATTTCAACAGACCTATAAGTCGCAGTCAAATAAAAGCACTAATGAAAAGACTGAAACAAAAGTAGCCCAGGGCAAGATGGATTTAATCCAGAATTTCAAAGAAGAGTTAACATTAGTACTCCTCAAATTATTCCCTGAAATAGAAACAGAAGAATTATTGTCCATTTTTATGAGTACAATTTAATCTGATAAACAAAACACACAAAGGTCCAACAAGGAAAGAGTTAATAAATATTTCCCTTGTGAACATAAATTCAAAAATTCTCAATATATTTACTTGTAAACTAAATTCAGGAACACATCAAAAAGTTCATCCAAATGAGAATGCAAGTTTCATTCCAGAGATTTTGGAATGGTTTATCATACATAAATTGATAAATATAATCTACCATATTAAAATACTGAAAGAAAAAAATACCTGGTCATCTCAGGAGGTACACAAAAAGCCTTTGACAAAATCCTATAGCCTTTGGTGATAAAAGCCCAGGAGAAATTAGGGATATAAGCAACATATCTCAACATAATAAAGACACTTCACTGCAAACCCACATCCAATGTCAACCTAAATGGAGTGAAACTGAACACATTTCCATTAAAATCAAGAACAAGCTAAGTATGTCCACTCTCTTCATACTTATTCCATAATTGATGGCCTAGCTAAAACACTAGGACAACTGATGTAGACCAATGGAATATAAATTGTTAAGGAAGAAGTAAAAGTATCTTTATTTTTAGACTATGTGATTGTATATATTAGAGACTCTAAAATTCTACCAAGAAATTTTTACAGTAGATAAATGCCTTCAGCACAGTAGAAGAATATGAAATTAATACATATAATCAACAGCTATCTTATGAATAAATGTCATATTGTTTGCAAATAATCAGGGAAATACCTTTCAGAATAACATCCAAAAACACATTGGGATAACTCTAACCAAACAAATAAAAGACTTCTTTTTTTATTTATTTATTTTTGATAATTTATTTACATTTCCAATGTTTCCCCTTTTCTAGGTCTCCTCTTTTGAAACCCCCTATCCCTTCCCCCTCCCCGCCTCTATGAGTGAATTCCACCTCCCACCCACCCACCCACTCATTCCCATATTCCCACCTTGACATTCCCCTTTACTGGGGCCTCTAACACCTTCAGGACCGATGGCCTCTCCTCTCCCTGATGGCCAACGAGGCCATCCTCTGCCACATATGTGGTCCGAACCATGGGTCCCTCGATGTGTATTCTTTGGTTGGTGCTCCAAACTCCAGGACGACTGGGGGGGTGGTGAGGCCCGTTGATACTGTTGCTCCCTCCATGGGGCTGCAACCTCCCTCAGCTCCTTCAGTCCTTTCTCTAACTCCTCATTCTGGGACCTTACCCTCAGTCCAGCAGTTACTGTAAAACGAAACTTGGGCATTCTGAACTTTTTGGCTAATATCCACTTATCAGTGAGTACATACCCTGTTCGTTCTTTTGTGACTGAGTTACCTCACTCAGGATGATATTTTCAAGTTCCATCCATTTGCCTGCAAATTTCATTAAATCATTGTTTTTAATAGCTGAGTAGTACTCCACTGTGTAAATGTACCACATTTTCTCTATCCATTCATCTGATCAGGGACATCTGGGTTGTTTCCAGCTTTTGGCTATTATAAATATGACTGCAACAAACATATTGGAGCATGTGTCTTTATTACATGTTGGAGCATTGTCTGGGTATATGCCCAGGAGAGGTATAGCTGGGTTCTCAGGTAGTATTATGTCCAATTTTCTGAGGGTCCACCAAACTGATTTCTAGAGTGGTTGTACCAGGTTGCAACCCCACCAACAGTGGAGGAGTGTTCCTCTTTCTCCACATCCTCGCCAGCATCTGCTGTCACCTGAGTTTTTGATCTTAGCCATTCTGACTGGTGTGAGGTGGAATCTCAGACGTGTTTTGATTTGCATTTCCCTGATGACTAAGGATGTTGAACATTTCTTTAGGTGCTTCTCAGCCCTGTGAATTTACTCAGATGTGAATTCTCTGTTTAGCACTGTTCCCCATTTTTTGATGGGGTTATTTGTTTTTCTGGAGTCTAACTTCTTGAGTTCTTTGCGTATATTGGGTATTAGCCCTGTATGGGACACAGGATTGGTTAAGATCTTTTCCCAATTTGTTGGTTGCCATTTTGTCCTATTAACTGGAGAGAGTATACACTAGCAGCATAACAGCACACCTGAAAGCCCTAGAACAAAAAGAAGCTAATGCACCCATGAGGAGTAGAAGGCAGCAAATAATCAAACTCAGGGCTGAAAGCAACCAAGTAGAAACAAAAAGAACTATACAAAGAATCAACAAGCCCAGGAGTTGGTTCTTTGAGAAAATCAACAAGATAGATAAAACCTTAGCCAGACTAACCAGAGGGCACAGAGACAGGATCCAAATTAACAAAATTAAAAATGAAAAGGGAGACATAACAACAGATTCTGAGGAAATTCAAAAAATCATCAGTTCCTACTACAAAAGCCTATACTCAACAAAACTGAAAAACCTGGATGAAGTGGACAATTTTCTAGACAGGTATCAAATACCAAAGTTAAGTCAGGATCAGATAAACCATCTAAGCAGTCCCATAATGCCTAAAGAAATTGAAGCAGTCATTAAAAGTCTCCTAACCAAAAAATGCCCAGGTCCAGATGGGTTCACTGCAGAATTCTATCAGACCTTCAAAGAAGACCTAATACCAATACTCTTCAATCCATTCCACAAAATAGAAACAGAAGGAACACTACCAAATTCCTTCTATGAGGCCACAATTACACTGATACCAAAACCTTACAAAGACCCAACAAAGAAAGAAAACTTCAGACCAATTTCCCTTATGAATATTAATGCAAAAATACTCAATAAAATTCTCACAAACTGAATCCAAGAACACATCAAAATCATGATCAAGTAGGCTTCATCCCAGGGATGCAGGGATAGTTCAATATCCAGAAATCCATCAATGTAATTCACTACATAAACAAACTCAAAGAAAAAACCACATGGTCATTTTATTAGATGCTGAAAAAGCATTTGACAAAATAAAAGATTTCTATGCCAGACATTTTGAAGGAAGATATCAGAATATGAAAAAAGATCATTCATACTCACAAATCATATGGATTAATATGAAAACTGCAATCCATGAAAAGAGGTTAACCTATTCAATAAATTCTCCATCAAACTTCTATCAATGTTCTTCATATTAATTGAAAAACCAACATTCATCTTCATATGGGAACACACACACACACACACACATACATACACACACAAACACACACACACACACACACACACACACACACATACACACATATTGCCAAGTATAGCTCAAATATTTCTGAAATGAGCTATTTCTGAAAAAAAAAATGCTGCTGGTAACACCATCCCTAATTTCAAGTTATATTGAAGAGCTACAACAATGGAAACTGCATTATACTTGTATAAAAACTGTTACCTTTACCAATGGAATCTAATTAAAGACCCCAAATTAAATCCACATATATATGGAAACCAACATTTTGACAAAAGCGACAGAAACACAATGCATGAAAGACAGTATCTTCAAAAAATGGTTTCTAAGTGAATGGTTGAATGTAAAAGAGTGAAATGAATATATATGTACTTATTATTCTGCCTAAAACTGACCTTCAAATGGATCTAGGATCTCAACATAAGGCTATATACTTGAATCAGATAAGGGGAAACATGAGGAATAATCTTGAACTCATTAGTACATGAAGATACTTTCGAAACAACCCATTATAGATCTCATGAAACTGACAAGGTATTGAATTGCAAAGGACACTATCACCGGGCAAAGAGGCAAGCAAGAGATGGTGAAATACTTCTAACAACTAAATATTTAAGAGAGGGATAATTTATAAGATATATTAAAAACTCAAAATTGAAATGTAAGAAAGAAGTCAAAATATGACTATTTGCAGATGAAATGAATGTATATTTAAGTGACCCCAAAAATTCCACCAGAGAACTACAGCTAATAAACAACTTCAGCAAAGTGACTGGATATAAAATTAACTCAAATTACTAGCCTTCCTCTACTCAAAAAATAAACAGGCTGAGAAAGAAATTAGGGAAGTGACATCCTACACAATAGTCACAAATAAAATAAAATATCTTGGTGTAACTCTAACCAAGCAAGTGAAATATCTGTATTATGAATGACTGGCCAGCATTACTACCCATCATCTCCTAGACTATCTTTTCTAACACTATGTACACTGCTATTGTATTTCTGCATTCCATTCTATTGTAGTCATCCCATGGACATGCTTACCCTTGATTACACCCTCTAGTCTTATTCATAGGTCTATGTATTTTGTAGTTTAGGGAAATTACTCAGTCTAAATTTATATTTATTATTCAATATTAAATAATCACTGCCTGAAATCCTGTTCCTATTCTTAGCCTTGTGAATACACATGGCCTATAGGGGATTTGGTCTCTTTGCAGGAAGTGCAGTCTTGTTAGAGGAAGTGTGGTTTTGTGGAGATGAGGTTTTGAGGTCTCATATATGGTCATGACTGACCAGTCTTCTCCTAGCTGCCTGCTGAAGATTGTCTCCTCCTGACTGCCATCAGATGAAGATATAGAACTCTTGGGTTCCCCATAACCATGTCTTCTCATAGTGTGTCATGCTTTCTGTCATGAGTATAATGGAGTGAACTTCTGATACTGTAAACTAGATCTAAATAATTGGTTTCTTTAATAAGAGGTGCGAACATCTTATTGTCCCTTCACAGCAATAAAACTCTAACTAAGACAGAAGTTGGTGACTGGTTCTAAACTTTTTTGTTTGTTTGTTTTTCACTTAAGACCTTTTTGTTTATGGATGAAGAAGTATTGTATTCATTTTGAGGTAAATTATGATGTTTTGACTCAGGTATAAGTTGGTTATCCATTTTAGTTAATTAGCATATTACATCAAATTATATACTTTCCATGTGATGAGTGTATTCAAATCCTTTCTTCCAAAAAAATGTTTTAGATACTCAACTACATTGATTGTATTTCTATTGCCGTTCTAGAGAACACTATGGTATACTCCTATTTCTAACATTGTATCCATTGTCCAAATTTTCTTTTTCTCTTTTTTCCCAGACTCTGGTTGTCAACATCTATTCTCAGCTTTTCTAAATAGCTCATTTGATTTATCTCATATCAAATATACTCATAGTTTGCAAATAACATCAAGCACTGTCATCACTATGATTTTATTATTTTGATTTTGAAGTTATTGTCATTAAGTTACTAAATTCTGCACGAGGCACAAGGTCAGCTTATTTTTAAAGTTATTTGGGAGGTTTCCTCAACATATGGTTATTCACTAAACACCAGACACACTTAGATTTATTTATTTCATTTAACTTGTAGTTTTAGGTCTTATAAGTAATTTAAATATCATGTAAATTCTTTATAATTGTGTAAAATGATTAATTTTACAATCAAACCTATGAAAGAGGATTTATTCAGAAATATTGATTTCTACTTCTGTTCTCATTTTATCTTCTCATTCTTGAAATTCTAAGTGAGAAAAGAAGACAGAAAATATACACATTTACTATTCCTTTCATTACATGTTAGATTATAATAGAATATTGTTTTTTTTAAATACTATATTTAATAGAAATATATAGAATGATTCCTCACTATTTGAAAAGATTTTCATTGTACTTCAATTTAAGGATGTACCAAACTGTCAACTGATCTCCTACGGATGGATATTTGGGTTTGTAAAGTCTTGCTATTGTATATAGTGTTGCTAAGAACAACCTTGTACAAATATTTTTTCCAGTTTTTCCCTTTTGTTGATACTTTATTTATATTTCATGTGTTCCCCCTTTCCAAGTCTCCCCTTTGGAACACCCCCTTTCCCCTAGCCCCAACCCTGCCTCTATGAAGTTATTCCCTGACGCACCCACATACCCACTCTCGTCTTCCTTCCTTGGCATTCCCCTATACTGGGACATCTAAGACCCTCACACCCAAGGGCTTCTCCTCCTCTGATGGCTAACAAGGCCCTCCTCTGCCACATATGTGGCCAGCACCATGGGTCCCTCCATGTGTATTCTTTGGTTGGTGATCCAGTCTCTGGGAGCATCGGGGGTTCAAGTCAGTTGACACTGTTGCTCTCTCCATGGTGCTGCAAACTCCCTCAGTTCCTTCGGTCCCTCCTCCAACTCCTCCATCTGCGACTCCATGCTCAGTCCAGTGGCTGGCTGTGAGCATCTGCCTCTGTATTTGTTGACCTGGTGTATGAACCTTTCTACGTTGTGGCAGAAAATAAGGAAAATGATTTTTGCTGTTTTGTGGCTCTTAGAAACTCTGGATAAATTGATGAGTGATAGTCATGAGGTCCATGATAAAATTGAGTACCTCCAGATGAGATCAGACTATCTAAAACTTAGTAAGTGTGCCCTTGTTCCAGCTGCCATAGTGTTCAAGTTGTAAAAGTCAAACAGAAGATCTAATTATAAGATTGACTAAATTACTATGAAATTTAAAGTCTCAGCATCAGAGAGTGTCAGCATTTAAAGTAAAGGCATTTATTGGCAAAGAATGAGATGGGAATGTATAGGAGGGCCATATTGAAGTTGAGAAATATGGACTTGAAGCCTCATATTCTCAAGGGTTTATCTCACCAGAGGAAGTAATACGCTTAGCCTGACCCATTGGAATATGGCCTATTTCACCTGAAAAAAAAATACTTCATTGTCCTCTAAATCAGCAGTGATTTTCTCAGAAGGAAATGCTAGGCAATACAATACTGATGTTCTTGAAGTCCCACCAATAGTTTCTTCTATACCTATAACCAGACTCAAATGAAAGCATGCTCCTAGAGTGGAAGTAGAAAGAGTATTCTACAAGAAAGTACTCAACATTATTAAGAGGCTTAATGGTTTTGCTAATTCATTCAAACAGAAGTCTAGGGAATATGTGTGGGGATGGATTTTAAGAGTGAAGAATAATGGTGGAAGGCTGAGTCTATTGATATGGGCCCTCTGGGTAAAGAATATAAGTTTAATATGTAAGCTTGCACAGTTAAAAGAATTAGGTGTCATAAGTATGTTTGAATGGTGGGCTGAAGATCTCCAACTTAAAAGAAGTTGGACATGCCTGATAACATTATTAGTGTTAATGAAAGGATTGAAAGGCTCAGGGAAATTGCAATGCCAGAGTTGGTCAGCTATGTTAAACCTAATCCTCCACAATGGGACAACCCAGGAGACATACCCATCCTGAATTCTATAACAAACAAAATGGTCAGAGGAACCCCAGAACATTTGAAGTTTTTTGTTGTCACCATATCCCTATGCCATACATTTGAATTGGAGATGCTGCTCTTGCACAATGGGATGAATTAAATGCAATAGGTTTAATTGGACCCCAAGATAGCAGCAGCCAGGTAGTAGCATTGAATCTCCAGAGGCGTGATGATTATACTTATTATAATAGGAAGTATACACCAAACATTGTTCATAATGACCTAACCCATAATGCTGAGCAAAAACTAGGTGATTTTTATAAGAGCATGACTTGCACAGACCTTTGGTACTATCTAATCACTCATGATCTTTCCAAACATGAAATAGATAAGAAGCATACTACATTTCTGTTTGATCTATGTAACCAGAAAAATTCCCAAATGAAAGAAAGACTATAGTGGATCATGGCAAGAGGAAATCTCGGCCAGTAAATCAATTTCCAGACGTGACCCAGTTTCCAGACCCAGAAACCCAATGAAAGAACTGGTGGTCAATTTAAAGGATCTTGATAAGACAGTGAATTTTTCTATTAGCATTTATCCAGTTCTTTCCCAGTTGGACCTGTGGCCTTATATAGGGTAACTGTACACTGGAAAGAAGGAAATAATCAGACTTTCTGGGATCTAGTGGAAACTGATTCTAAATTGATGCTGATTGCATGAGATCCTGAGAAACATTGTGGCCGTTCAGTTAAAAGTAGGACCAATGGAGTTCAGGTGATTAATTACAATTTGGCTGATGTCCAACTCACAGTAGGCCTAGTAGGTCCCCAAATTCATCCCATTGTTATTTCTCTAGTTCTAGAATGTATTACTGAGATAGATATGCTTAGAAGTTGGCAGAATTCTCATATTGGTCCTCTGACCTGTGGAATAATAGTTTTTATGGTTAGAAAGTTTAAATGGAGGTGTTTGAAGTTGCCTCTGCTAAAGAAAATCATGAATCAAAAACATTATTGCATCCCTGGAGGTAACTGCAGAAATTAATGCCATCATCATGGATTTGAAAAATGCAGGAATAGTGGTTTCCACCACATCTCCCTTAACTCTCCTATATTCTGTCAGTTCAGAAAACAGATGGATTGTGGGGAATGACAGTTGACTATCAAATCTAAATCACTAGTAATTGCAATTGCATCTGCTCTGTGATACCCACTGTCCCTACTTGAGCAAATTAGCAATGCCCCTGGTCCATGTCATGCAACTATTGATCTTTCAGCTCTCAAGACCAGCAGTATATCTTACAGTTTGTCTCAAGGACATATTAACTCTTCAGTCCTGTGTCATAACTTAGTTAGAAGAGATTTTGAACATCTGTCTCATCTACAAAACAACACATAGTTTCTCTAGATTGATGACATTATGGTGATTGAACCAAGTGAGCAGGAAGTAGCAATCAGTTTCGAGTCAATGATAACACATATGTGTATCAAAGGATGGAAAATAAATCTAAGCAAAATTCAAAGTTCTTTTACTTCAGTGAAATTGCTAGTCTTCCAGAGGTTTGAGGTATGCACAGATAGCACTTCTAAGGTGAAAGATAAGTTATTGCACCTGGATCCTCCCATCGCAATGAAAGTAGCACAACTTTTACTTGGTCTATTTAGATAGAGACAACACACTCCTGACTTGGGTGTGTTATTCAATCCCAATTACCTATTGACTCAGAAAGCTTCTAGTTTTGTGTCGGGCCTGGAACAGAAGAAGGCTCTTCAAAATATTTGTGCCTGGGTTGAAAGTCTCTGAGTGTGTTGCTGTTCTTATTCCTTCACTAAGAGTCCTGGCTGGCTACAGGTGATGGCCACTTCAGGCACCATATCCCCCACCGCTAGCAGTCTCAGCTAGTGTCACCCCCACAGAATCCCTAGGGTCTCCCCCATCCAGGCCTCTGGCCATCCTAGAGATGCCTCCCTACCCAGTGCAGATTTCTGTTCTCTCTCTATTGGCTATCCCTACAGCCAATGCCACTGTCTCATTTCTACCCTGTTAGGGTTTTATAACCCTATATTCATATACTAAGGTGTGGAGAGGAATTGACACCAAAGGCTGATGATCTCTGGCCACTTAATTTTCTTTTGCTATTCTGAGACCAAAAGACAATTGCTTCTGGCAATTAACTTTCTCTTACTATTTTGGTGCTAGAGCTAGTGGCTTCTGACAGTTGACTCCTAATGAAAAAATCAGGGAATTATGAAATTCAGTTACTTAGATTGTTCACTTTTTAACTCAGGGTCCTCTCACCAGCCACACAAAATGTTAGGAGTTTGATAGCTCTTCATTAGCCAGAGAGAAAGGAAAAGAAAGAAAGAAAGAAAGAAAGAAAGAAAGAAAGAAAGAAAGAAAGACAGAAAGAAAGAAAGAAAGAAAGAAAGAAAGAAAGAAAGAAAGAAAGAAAGAAAGAAAGAAAAAGAAACAAAGAAATTTAAGCACACACTGACATACCACACTGAATGAATCAGGTAAAGGATAAATACTAATTTATTTTTGTTCTTAGTTTTTATGCCTTTCTAAAAAAGGGCCTCATAGCAATTATCAGGTAGAACCATTACTGCAGGATTATTGAATAGATGGTTTTCTCCTTCCTTCCTTCCTTCCTTCCTTCCTTCCTTCCTTCCTTCCTTCCTTCCTTCCTTCCTTCTTCCTCTCCTTCCTTCCTTTCTTTCTTTCTTTCTTTCTTTCTTTCTTTCTTTCTTTCTTTCTTTCTTTCTTTCTTTCTTTCTTTCCTTTTTATAATCTGGGGCACTGGTTTTAATTTTTTAAATTGTTTTATTTATTTACATTCCAAATTTTGCCCCCATTCCTGATTATCCCTCCAAGAGTTGTTCATTCCATACCCTGCCTCTACAGTATTAGGCACATATCCTGCCACTGAAGCCAGACAAGGAAGTCCTTGCTACATATGTGACAGGGGCCATGGACCAGCGAGTGTTTGCTCTTTCATTGGTAGCTTAGTCTCTGGGAACTCTCAAAGGTCTGGGTTAGTTGATACTGTTGGTCTTACTATGGGGTTGCCATCCCCTTCAGCTCTGTCAATCTTTTGCCTAACTCTTCTACAGGGGTCCCTGATCTCAGTCTAATGGATGACTTGAAAATCTGCATCTGTCTCAGTCAGCTACTGGTATAAGCTCTCAGAAGACAGTCATAATAGGCTCTTGTCCGCAAGTGCAACAAAGGATCAGTAAGGCCTCTATGATCTTTATAAGATTGGATTTAGCAACATTTTTTTGTGTTTCAGTTGGTTTAGGATATCCAGGGCTTGCTGTATTGGGGTAGCTGTGCATTGTGTCATAATGCCCTGTATGTTTCTGGAGTCTGATGAAGGTGAAAGAGAGGTAGCAGGAGAGTGGAAGTTCCTCTGTGATAGCAGAGTGCTCAGGGAGCTTGGGAAGGCCCAGAGGGCTCAGAGACCAGGGAAGATGGGAGGGGAAAGGGAAGCTTACATGTAAGTTTCAGGAGTCTCAGGGCTGATGGAGGTAGGAAGAGAGGAGGTGGGGTAGAGGGGATAGAGGCCCCCTGGGATAAAAAGTTGTTCAGAGCCTCAACATGTACAAGAAGGTAATGGATTCATCTGCAAAACCCTCCCACACTAAAGACTTATTAAATATTGAAGAAAATGAAGGGAAAAATCTTGATATCCAGAGGATGAGGAGGTTACTGTGAGAATGTGTTCTATGAATAAAAAAAAAGAAGAATATTAAAAAGTCTCACCAACATGACCCCCTAAATTTGAGCTAAAGAATGATGATACCAGCAAACCTTGAAAACTGGATGTTTAAAAGATTAAAGGGCCTCAAGGCTTCAAAATAACTGTCTGGAACTGGTTAAACCTAGAAATGGAAGAGGTGGTCATCCCCAGGGAAGGAAACAAAGACTGGTTGTCTAATACCAAATAATAAGTCCTCTGTGTGTGTGTGTGTGTGTGTGTGTGTGTGTGTGTGTGTGTGTGTTTGTAAATAAAAATACCCTAAAACAATTAATAAAATAAGATTCCATGTATATTTAGAATTTCAGGGATGGGTATAAGGGAGTGTTTGGAGGTGGGAAGCACAATGGGAAGACATAATTAAACTAGAATCTCAACATCAAAATGACTATTTCAAAAAACCATCAAAAGACATACAATTCATTAATAGAAAATTTGCAATGGACTTGAAGAACTGATGTCAGAAATGATGCATGTGTGTGTGAGTGATGTGTGTGTGTATGTGTATGTTTATGTGTGTGTGTATGTCTGTGTTTGTGTAATGTTATAGTCAAAAAAAGTTTTAACTCCCATTTTGATAAAATAAATAATGATATCCTTTAGCAAAGTGATTTATGTGTTCACAGACTTCAATGACCTTATAGTAATAAAGGTTGTAGGTTACGCATTGTTTCACTACAATTTTTTCATTATTGCCCAATGATGACTGATATTGGGTGTTTCCCATAAAGTTCAAGTTCCTTATAATATAGGCAAAATCTGAGCCCTATTTTCCTTCTCATATATAGTGTCCTTTTTAATATGGCATCTAACATATCTAATATACTCAAGGTATATAGTAATGCTGAGCCAAAATTAAGTACGTCTGTGAGATTCAGCAACAATGTGCAATGTTATCACTATGGTCTATGCTATTATTATATTGACTCAAATTTCCATTTCGAGTTAGTTCGAGGCCAGGCTGGTCTACAAAGTGAGTTCCAGGACAGCCAAGGCTACACAGAGAAACCTTGTCTCGAAAAACCAAAAAAAAAAAAAAAAAAAAAAAAAAAGAATTCTAGAAATGCCTCTTACTGCTTTGTTCTCTATAGTGTCTACAGTCCTCTCCCTCTCTCTTGCTCTCTTCCTCTCCCTCCCCCTCCCTCCCTTTCTTTCTCCCTCTGCATTTTATATATTTATATTCCAAATATTTCCCCACTTCCTGGTTCCCTTTCTAAGAGTTTCTCCGCCCCGCACCCTCTCCCTTTTGCCTCTGAGAGTCTGCTCCCCAACACCCCAAACCCACCACCTCAAACCTCACGCCCCTCTTCTCTGGTGCTTAAAGTCTTTACAGGATTAGGCACATCCTCTCCCACTGTGGTCAGGAAAGGCAGTTCTTGCTACATATGTGCCTAGAAGCTGAAAACAATCCCAATGTTCCTGAAAAAAAGAATGGATAAAGAAAATGTCCTTCATTTATACTAGCCATATACATTCAGCTATTAAACACAAGAACATCATGAGTTTTGCAGGCAAATGAATGAAACTAGAAAATATCATCCTAAGTGTGTTAACACTGACCCAAAAGGACATTCATGGTATGTACTCACTGAAAAGTGGATATAAGCCAAAAATACAGAATACCCATGACACAATCCACAGATATTAGGAAGTTTAACAAGAAGGAAATACCAAGAGGAGAAGCTCCAATCTAACATTGAAGGAGGAACAGTTATGGGAGACAGAGGGAGAAAGGGACTTTGGTGGGAGATGGGAGTGGGAGGAGGAAAGGCGGTCAAGATTAGGTATTGGGAAGGCAGGACAGAAGCCCAGAGGGCCTGGAGAATGAATGGAAATATGCAGTTGTAGGGTGTGAGGGGTGAGGTGAACCTCTAGAAAGTCCCAGAGATCTGTAATGTTAGAGGCTACCAGGACTCGGTGGGGATGACCTAAGCTCATATTCCAAACAGTGGGGAGGTGGATTCTGAAGGGATCACCTACAGTATATAGACAGTGCTCCAACTGGAGGGGTAGATCATCAAACTACCTTCAAAATTTTTGACCTAGAATTGTCCCAGTCTAAAAGAAATGTAGGAACAAAATGGAGCACAGATTGAAGGAAAGCCCATCCAATGAACAAACCAATTTGGGTCCATCCCATGGGTGTTCACCAAATCCTGACAGTTTTATTGATGTCATGTTGTACTTGCAGACAGGAGCCTAGCATGGATGTGGTCTGAGAGGCTCTAAAAGTAGCTTTCTGAGACAGATGCCGATACTTATAGCCAACCACTGGACTGAGTTTGGGGACCAATATGAAAAAGAGGAAAGATTGAAGGGCTGGAGGGGATGGCAACACCATAGAAGACCAACAGTATCAACTAACTCGGGCCCCTGGAAGCTCTCAGTGCCTAAGTCACCACCAAAAAGTATACCTGGGCTGGAAATGGAAACTGGTGCAACCACTCTAGAAATAAATCTGGTAGTTCCTCAGAAAACTGGAAATAGTTCTACCTGAAGACCCAGCTATACCACCCCGGGCATATATCCAAAAGATGTTCCATCACATCACAAGGATACATGCAATACTATGTTCTTTCAGCCTTGTCCATAATACCAGAAGCTGGGAACAACTCAGATGTCCAATACACTCCTCTTTATTATATCATTCAAAACCACCTACCTGAGTGTGTCACTGGTCATAGGAATCTGGGGAGTTTCACATTAATCATTTCCTAGAAACATGACTAACAGAAATGCCTATAGTCCAGAATGACTGATGTCATTCCTCAGTTGAGATTCCCTATTCCCAATGTTTCTGTGTTGTGTAAAACTGTTACAAATCAAGTAATATAGCTTATACTGGAAATATTAATAATTTCACTAATACTAGACAATACTCACAAGAAGAAAAAGACATAAATAGACTCAATCTACATCATAATTTAATGATTGGTGTTATCTTGGACATTATTGCCCATTTTGTGTGTATTAATACTCTATATTACTTAAAAGTTTTATATGGTATTTAAAGTACTTCTTATACACAAAGCAAAATGTCTTATTAACTACCATTTAAAAATTGAATCTATTAAAGTTTTAACACTGTGATATATCTCTGGACTTTTCAAAAGGAATTTAAACTGATTTTATCAAAATAACAACACTTCAGGACAAATGTGGTTCCTAGCACCCCTATACTGGAGGCCAAGATGTAGAAGGCATCCATGAACATCAGGACCTTCTCTTTGTTGCTGAGAAAGATAGGGAGGAAGGTTATATCAACACTATAGAATACTGGATTGCTGAATGTTGGAGTCTTTGCCCTTTAGTCTGTAAGGCAGATTTCTGGTTGAGAAAGTCAATTGAAATAGAAGGAGTCTAGTATCCCAGGACAAATGGAATGTAATAACTAAGCTTATGTTGCATTAAAAAGTGATGATCTGCCCATGTACAGAGTGTGTATCTGTACCAATAAAGGTAGATGTTACAATCCAGATTCCACAGAGAACAAGTGTGGGCAGGACACAAATAGGAATAATAAAGTTAGGTTCCCCTTTTACCAGCAGCTCTCTCACTTTTATTCCTGGATAGTGAACTTGCTAGGACCACAGCAATTGCCTTGACCAGCACAGTACAAATAGCCACTGTAAACATAATGCTAAATATTGTTTGCTGCAGGATGCATATGGCAATGCTGCGATACCCAATGTAGAGCAAGGAGCAGAAGAAACAGAATGTGAAAGAGATGAGCTGGATGTAGCTGAGAGTGAGGTTAATAACTTTTACAATGGCAATATCTTTGCACTTCCCAAAAGCTCTACAACAAGTGCTATGTTGGCCAAGAAGTGCAGGTACATGCAGTCAAGATCCATCCCAAACAGGTATTCATAAGTAAGAAAGGATACATGTGTTTACAGGCAGTGGGAATGTTTTATATTGGTATACTTAGCATCTGGACATATCTGTTAGAGAACATTAGCAACAAATCTTCTAAATTTTCACCATTATGTTTTTAATCATTTAGTATCTGTCTTAATTAGAGTACCTCTTTTTTTGACCTACCCCTTTATTTCATTAATTCATTGTACTCTTCTTTATATTTCTATTTTACTGATTTCAGCCATCAGTTTGATTACTTTTTTGTTTTTGTTTTTTGATACTTTATTTACATTTCAAATGTATCCCCCTTTCCAGATCTCCCCTTTGCAGCCCTCTATCCCCTCCACCCTCACCCTGCCTCTATGAGGGTATTCCCCCACCTATCCACACACCCACTCTCATCTTCCCTCCTTGGCATTCCCCTATACTGAAACATCTAACACCCTCAGGTCCAAGGACCTCTCCTCCCCCTGTTTGCTAACAAGGGCCTCCTCTGCCAAATATGTGTCCAGCACCATGGGCCCCTCCATATGTATTCTTTTGTTGGTGATCCAGTCCCTGGGAGCATCCGGAGATCAAGCCAGTTGACACTGTTGCTCACTCCACGGGGCTGCAAACTCCCTCATCTCCTTCAGTCCCTTCTCCAACTTCTCCATCTGGGACCTCTACTCAATGATAACTTGGTCAAGAAAGAATAAAAAAAGAAATTAAAGACTTCTAGAATTTAATGAAAATGAAAGTCCAACATACCCAGTCCTATGGGACACAATGAAAGCAGTATTAAGAGGAAAACTCATAGCTCTTAATGTCTCCAAAAAGAAACTGGAGAGAGCATATACTAGCAGCTTAACAGTACACCTGAAAGCTCTAGAACCAAAAGAACCTAATATACCCAAGAGGAGTAGAAGACAGGAAACAATCAAATTAAGGGCTGAAATCAACCAAATAGAAACTAAAAGAAATATTCAAAGAATCAACAAAACCAGGAGCTGGTTCTTTGAGAAAATAAACAAGATTGATAAACTCTTAGCCAGACTAACCAGAGGGCACAGAGACAGTATCCAAATTAACAAAATTAGAAATGAAAAGGAAGATATAACAACAGAAACTGAGGAAATTCAAAAAATCATCAGATCCTACTACAAAAGCCTATACTCAACAAAATTGGAAAATCTGAATGAAATGGACAATTTCTAGACAGATACCAAATACCAGAGTTAAGTCAGGATCAGATAAACCATCTAAACAGTCCCATAACCCCTAAAGAAATAAAAGCAGTCATTAAAAGTCTCTAAACCAAAAAAATGTTCAGGACCAAATGGGGTCAGTGTAGAGTATATCTTAATAAATATTTTGCCATTCAGCAAAAAAATTACTTGGTTGTTGAAGAGAACAGTTGTGGGTGCTGCAGCACCTGGGTTGATCCCATAGGACTGTCAGGGAGGCTTCCACACTGCCCAAAATGTAATGAGTGCCATGTCTACTGGCACACTGCATGACACAAAATAAGAGGATTCTACCAAACTACTGGAACTTCAGAATGGGCCTGCAACAGGACCATGGCTGTTTCCCCATCTTTTTTTTAAGTTATTTATTTATTTATTTATTTATTTATTTATTTATTTATTTATTTATCTATTTATATATATGAATGCTCTATTTGTATGTATGCCTGTATGATGGAATAGGGTAGCAGATCCCATCACATATGGACATGCTCTACCATATGTGTGCTGAGAATTGAACTCTGGACTTCTGAAAAATCAGGCTGTGCTCTTAACCTCTGAGCCACCTTTCCAGCCCCTGCTTTCCCCATCTTTAATGAAGTCCCTTCTTATGCTGTCAGTCTGGTACCTCCCTATAACACCAGTGGGGTGGTTGGTTATTCCAGTCCTCAATTGGATTTTCCATTGCAGCAAAGTCTGCAGAAAAATGCTTGCTGCTGTGCAATGCATTAGATTTGTACCTCAGTTCAGGTCTCCAGCGTCTTTTTCCCAGGTTTGTGGTTCCACTTTCCTCATTCTCTCTTGGATCCAGTTCCCACAAACAGTGACAACAGGCTGCCCTGTAGTAATCCATCCCTGTTACTGGAGCATGCCTCCTTTTTGGTGGAGGGAGTAATGTGGTTACCTATTTGTATTAAGTAACTATTATATTCATGAAGGTTTAAAAATGTGAAAGAAAAAGTTGTTTTCTCAGAGCATTACAAATCATAATATAAAGCAGCTTGAATTTATTGATTCCTCAAACTTTAAACTTGTTATGCACACATCTGTAGATTATGTAGGTCTATATCACATAGCCGTGATATCTTGCATCTTGTAGTTTGTCTTGGACCCTTAGTCTGTATCTTCACACATGCACAATGATATGCAATTCCTACTGGTAAATACTGATTGCATAAAACAATATTTCCACTAAAGAAGCTGCACTCATCATGCACAGCTTGAATGAGGGATGGGGAAAGGTGTGTGGAAATGACTGGGAGGGAGGCAGTGAGGGAAATGTGTAGTGAATAAGTAAAAAAATAATATTAAATTCAGTTGTAAAAAGACTAGAACCTGACTATGTGTTCCTTTTCTATTTTCCAGCTTCACAAGATCATTATAAATTTAAAGCAATAACTTTTATGTCACAAGTTAGCAAGGTTTCATTGAGATAAGTCATTTGCCTTGTGTCTTAGTATTTTTGAAATCTTGCATAAACTAGTTGTTCTTTCATTTTCTGTTCTTGCAACTTTAATAAGTTGTCCATTCCCAGTTTATGATCTTTAGTTACCAGATAAGTGCCTCATTCCTAACATAGGAGTGTTTTCCTTCATTGTAAATTTGTTCCATATCTGTTTTCTTTTTCAAGTTCAATTAGCTCATGACACATGAAGGTTACTGGAGCACTGTACTGGCTAATTTTGTGTGTCAACTTGACACAAGCTGGAGTTATCACAGAGAAAGGAGTTTCAGTTGAGAAAATCCCTCCATGACTTCCAGCTGTAAGGCATTTTCTCAATTAGTGATCAAAGGGGGAGGGCCCCTTGTGAGTAGTACCGTATTTTGGCTGGTAGTCTTGGGTTCTATAAGAAAGCAGGCTGAGCAAGGCAGGAGAAGCAAGCAAGCAAGAAAGCAGTATTCCTCCATGGCCTGTGCATCAGCTCCTGCTCCTTGACCTGCTTGAGTTCCAGTCCTGACTTCCTTTCATGATGAACAGCAGCATGGAAGTATAAGCTAAATAAACCCTTTCCTCCCCAACTTGCATCATGGTCATGATGTTTGTGCAGGATTAGAAACCCTGACTAAGACAGGCATGATTGATTCTTTCACTCTACATGGGGTTTGAAATTACTTGTATCAATTTCCGAGTTCTATAAGATCATTATCAGGAATTATGACATCATTAATTTGTCTAAACAGCATTAGTACACAAAAGTACATTTTCACGTTGATCTGTAGGAAATTTGCACTATAGAGTAAGCTGATGCCAACTAGGCTATACAATAGTGGGAGGAATATCATATCATCAGCAAGGAACAATCCTAGGTTAATGTGTCTTGGGTCCTTGTCTCTCAGAGTACATTAATTCCAGCCATGATAAATGGTAACTCACTCACTTGCCATAGTATTTCCTTGATGGCTTCTGTCATCTCTCCATGCCCTCTCCCATCAAATTACCTCCCTCCATCCACCTCTGATATCTATTTTATTTCCCCATCTGAGACAGACTCAAATTCCTCCCTCGGTCCTCATTGTTATTTGGCTTCTTTGTGTCTGTGAATTATAATGTGGTTACCCTGTACTTTATTGCTAATACCCACTTATAAGTGATTATACAATGAATGTCATTTTGGGTCTGAGTTACCTCACTCAGGATGACATTTTTAGTTCCAACCATTTGCTTACAAAATTCATGATGTTCTTGTTTTTAATGCTGAGTAGTATTCCATTGTGTAAATGAACTGCATTTTCTTTCTTTGTCCACTCTTCACTTGAGGGACATCTGGCTTGTTTGCAAATGTTGGCTATGATAAATAATGCTGCTATTAACAGTGTTCAAGTATCCTTATGTGATTGTGGAACATCTTTTGGGTATATGCACAGGAGGGATATAGCTGGGCCTTAAGGTACCCAATTTTTTGAGAAGCTACAGATTTATTTCCAGAGTGCTAGTACCAGTTTTCCCTACCAGTGACTTATGCTCAGAGGTCAAATTTCAACAAATGTGACCTCATAAAATTGAAAAGCTTCTGTATAGCAAAAGACACTGTCAATAGGACAAAACAGCAACCAACAGATTGGAAAAAAGATCTTTACCAATCCTTAATCTGATAGAGGGTTAATATCCAATATATACAAAGAACTCAAAAAGTTAGACTCTAGAGAACCAAATAACCCTATTACAAAATGGAGTGCAGAGCTAAACAAATAATTTTCGACTGAGATATATTGAATGGCTGAGAACCGCCTAAAGAAATGTTCAACATCCTTAGACATCAGGGAAATGCAAATCAAAACAACCCTGAGATTCTACCTCACACCAATCAGAATGGCTAAGAACAAAAACTCAGGTGACAGCTGATGCTGGTGAAGATGTGGAGAAAGGGACCCTCCTCCATTGTTGGTGGTATTGTAAGCTGGTACAACCACTCTGGAAATCAATCTGGCCATTCCTCAGAAAAGTGGACACAGTACTACCTCAGGAGCCAGTTATATCACTCCTGGTCATAAACCCAAAATATGCTCCAACATATAACAAGGACACATGCTCCACTATATTTATAGCAGCCTTATTTATAATAGCCTGGAGGTGAAAACAACACAGATGTCCTCCAATGGTGTAATGGATATAGAAAATGTGGGACATTTACACAATTGAGTACTACTCAGGTATTAAAAACAATGACTTCATGAAATTTGCAGGCAAATGGATGGAACTAGAAGATATCATCCAGAGTGAGGTAACCCAGTCAAAAAGAATTCACATGGTATGTACTCACTGATAAGTGGATATTATCCCCAAAGCTTGGAATTCCCAAAATACAATTCACACCACATAAATCTCAAGAAGAAGGAATCCCAAAGTTGGATGTTTCGGTCCTTTTTAGAAGGGGAAACAAAATACAGGAGGAAATACAGAGACAAAGTGTGGAATAGAGACTGAAGGAAAGGCCATCCAGAGACTGCCCCACCTGGGGATCCATTCCATATACAGACTTCAAACCCAGACACTATTCCTGATGCAAACAAGTGCTTGGTGACAGGAGCCTGTTATAGCTGTCTCCTGAGAGGCTCTGCCATAGCCTGACAAATACAGAAGCAAATGCTGACAATCAACCATTGGACTGAACATGAGGAACACAGAGCAGGAGTTAGAGAAAGGACTGAAGGAGCTGACGGAGTTTGCAACTCCATAGGAAGAAAAATAATATCAATCAACCATAAGGCCCAGAGCTCCTAGGGACAAAACCACCAACTAAAGAGTACACATAGGGACCCCTTGGCTGCAGCCACATATGTAGCAGAGGATGATCTTGTCTAGCATCAATGGCAGGAGAAGCCTTTGGCCTGTGAAGTTCAATTCCCAAGTGTAGGGGAATTCCAGGGCAGGAACACAGGAGTGGTTGGGTGGGTGGGGGGAGAACACCCTCATAGAATCAGGGGAAGGGGATAGGATGGAGGATTCAGGGAAGGAACTGGGAAAGTGGAAAACATTTGAAATATAAATAAAGAAAATATCCAATAAAAAAGAAATAAAAAATAAAAAATTTACCAAATAAAAGTTAAAAAAATAAAGCAACAAAAAATACTTTGAGAAAAAAATGACACTGTCCTTCAATAACTAATGTCTTCAAATAATAATTGTGTTTGTATCTGTGTCTTTGTGTGTATGATATTAAACTGAATAATCTTAATTATTCATATTTTGATAAAGTTTTTAATGAGATGCTTCATCTAGAATGATTTATATATTCCCAGACCTCACTGACCTAAGGTGTCATGTAGTACTTTATTTTATCTACTGATGTTCCTTAGTGAATGAAAAACTTTCATTTCAAAATGAAATGGTGTGTTTTCATATAACCTTATACAGCAGGCACAATCTGATCCCCATAGTCATTTTCATATACTGTACTCTTATTTGCATGTTATCTAATATTGTAAATATCTTCATAGAACATTGTAAATTTTTCCAACATCTGAGAGTTCTGTGATGGCCATCAACAATATGCAATGCTGTAACTATGCTCAACACTCTATTAACATTTAATCCTGTTTATCTTTTCAAATCAATACCTTTTATTGAATCAGTAAGCTATGATATTCCACATCCCAACCAAGGCAATTTACCAATTTGCTGATGTTTTATTTTCTGTTGCTGTAACAAAACATCACAGTCAAAAGGGATATATGAGAAAGTATTATTTCCCTATGTACCTTGGTCACAGTTAATTGAAAGAAGCTGAGACAAGAAGATGGATGTATGAATTCATTGAGTGACCATGGAATAACGATTATTATTGGCTTCATGTCCATCATATGTACAGTCTTCTTTCTTATAACTCCCTAAATAACTTGCTTAGAGGTGGCATTGTCCATAAATAGCAGGTTCATCTAATACTAATCATTAATTAGAAACATTCCTTACACTCATACCTACAAGTAAAAGTGATGGTAGCCATTCCTAAATTAGGATTCCATGTTCTCAATATGTTTAGGTTTGTGAGCTCATGAATGAAAACATCTTCCACCAAAACTAACTAATTGGTATTGCTTTAGGCAGTGCTACCCTATGATGTAAGAAATAACTTTATTACTTAAATTTTGTTATGATTTAGGAATACTTATGTTAAAACAAATCAAAACAGGTATTTGAGTATCATCTAATATGTGAAAGTATCAAACTTTTGAAAGAGCAATTTATCTTTTACTTCTGTAGAAAATTTGAATCTGGTCTAACTAAAAGAATGTAACACTTTCGAACAAAGATACAACCTAACAACCCTGCACTAGAAGCCAAGATGGAGAAGACTTCCACAACTACCATTTCCTTCCCCCTGGTGCTGTGGTAGACAGGGAGGAAGGTGATCCAGACACTGTAGAAGACCAACATGCTGAATGTTAGGAACTTGGCTTCATTGAATCTGTCAGGAAGATTCCTGGCCAAGAATGACAGAGTGAAGCTCCCAGAGCCAAGGAGCCCAAGTATCCCAGGACAAAGTGAAAGGCAATGACTAAGCCTTTTTTGCAAATAATGACAGTCTTCCCATGTTCAGATTGTATATCTCTGTCAATAAAGGGAGGAGATGTTACCAACCAGATTCCAGAGAGAACAAGTTGGATTAGGGTACACATGGGAATGACAAAGTTAGGTGCCCCTGATGCCAGCATCCTTCTCATTTTTATCCCTGGAGTAGTGAGCTTGAAAGCCATGACCACAGTTATTGTTTTAGCCAACACAGTAGAAATAGCCACTGTGAAAAATACTCCAAATGTGGTCTGCTGCAGGAGGCAGGTGGCCTGCTTGGTATGTCCAATGAAGAGCAGTGAGCAGAGAAATCAGAAGACTAGAGCGAAGAGCAAGATGTAGCTGAGAATGTGGTTATTGGCCTTTAAATTAGGAGTATCCTTGTACTTCACAAAAGTGATTAGCACTAGAATTGTGATGGCCGAGAATGACGGACCCATGCAGCTTAGAGCCATCCCCAATGGATCTCATAACCCAGAAATGACACAGCTCTTTGGAGGCAGTGAGATTGCTCTAGGTTGGAATACTTATCTCCTGGACACCTCACACACTGTTCCATATCTGCTGGCGAACAAAAATAAACCCTTATAAGATACTGTAATTATGTTGTTAGTAATTGTGTATTTGTATTATTCAGATTATATATCAATAAATAATTTGGTGTTGAACATCTAGTTGAGATTCTTCTGTTTAGATTTCAATGTTTAGGTCTGTACCTCAATTTTTCAAGTCTGTGGAGAAAGTAATCGAAGAAGACCTCATATGATAAAATGATCTCCTATTCTCATGGACTGACAAGATTAAAATAGTAAAAATGACTATCTTACGAAAATCAACCTACAGATTCAATGTAATCCCCATCAAAATTCCAGCTCAATTCTTCACAGAGAGAAAGAGCAATTCTCAAATTCATGTGGAATAACAAAAATCCAGGATAGCAAAAACCATTCTCTACAATAAAAGAACTTCTGGGGGAAACACCATCCCTGACCTCAACCTGTACTACAGAGCAATAGTCATAAAAACTGTGTGGTGGTATTGGTGCAGAGACAGGCAGGTAGATAATGGAATGGAATTGAAGACTCAGAAATAAACCCACACACCTATAGTCACTTAATATTTTACAAAGAAGCCAAAACCATCCAGAGGAAAAAGCACAGCATTTTCAACATAAAGTACTGTTTTAATCAGCGGTCACCATGTAGAAGGATGCAAATGTATCCATTCTTATTTACTTGAACGAAGCTCAACTCTACGTGAATCACGATGTCTATGTGCAATCAGATGTGCTGAATCTAATAGAAGAGAAAGTGAAATAGAACCTCAAATGGATTGGCAAAGAGGAAATTTTCCTGAACAGAATACCAATGGCTCATGCTCTAAGATCAACAATTGACAAATTGGACCTCATAAAATTGAAAAGCTTCTGCAAGGCAAAGGACACTGTCATTAGAACAAAAGGTCAACCCACAGATTGGGAAAAGATCTTTAGCAATCCTACATCTCCAAAATATACAAAGGACCCAAGAACTTAGACTCCAGAGAACCAAATAACCCTGTTAAAAATAGTGTTCTCTATTCTTTAACTTAGACTTTGTTCACTTTTCATGAGGCACAGAGAAAGGAAAAGGAAGGAAGAAAGAAAGAAAGAAAGAAAGAAAGAAAGAAAGAAAGAAAGAAAGAAAGAAAGAAAGAAAGAAAGAAACAAGGAAGAAAGAGAAAGAAAGATAGAGAAAGAAAGAAATTCAGGAACTGGCACAGATACAAGCACTTTGAGTGAAACAGATAACGTATATGCCACCACATTATTTTTGTTCTTAGTTTTCAAAAAATGGCCTCATAGTAATTATCAGGTAAAATTGTTACAGTTGGATATTTGATTACCTGGTTTTTAAAAAATTCTATAAGTTCTGAAGGCCCAAGGGAGTTTAGAGGTCAGGTTGTGTAGGGAGTGGGAACACTCTCATGGAGACAGGGGACAAGTATGAGGTGTGAAACTGTTGGTGTATACACTGAGGTTAGGGGAATAAAATCTGGAGTGTAAAAAAATAAATAATAAAAAAATTCATAAGTTCATAGTAAATTTAAAGCTATAGTTGATGTCACAGTTCGATAAGGTTTAAAGAGTTAGAACAGAATTGTTTATATGTCTTCCTATTCCAACTAATAGCTGACTAAACATAGCTTATCTATTTTGTAGCTTCACAAGTTATAAATTTAAAGCAATATTTTTTATGTCACAAGTGAGCAAGCTTCTTTCAAGAGACTTATTTTTTTGTCTTATTGTTTTTAAAGGATGACAGTTAGACTAGTCATCCTTTTCTTCTCTGTCCTTGCATTTTCAAAAAATTGTTCATTCCCAGTTTATGACCTTTAATTATCAGATAGTGGCCTCATTTCTCTCTAAGTAGGATTGTTTTCCTTCATTCTAAATTTGTTTCAATGATGTCTTCTTTTCTTAGTGCAATTAACCAGAGATACAGGAAGGTTTACAAAGCCAGTTTTATTCTACAAGGTTTTTGAAATTGCTTGTATCAATTTAGGAGTTCTATAAAGTCATTATCAGGAATTATGAAGTTACATATTTGTCTAAACAGCATTACCACATGAAATCACATCTTCATGTTGATCTGGAGGAAATTTGCCCAATAGGATGAGCTGATGCCCAGAATCAATTAGACTATATAATAGTGTGAGGAATAGCATTCAGCAGCAAGAAGCAATCCTGAGATGAAGTCTCTGGGGTCCTTGCCTATCAGAGCACATCCCTCCTGCCATGAAAAATAGGGGGCCATCTCCATGTAACTTACTCTCTTGCCTTAGCCTTTTGTGGATTGCTTCTGTCACCTTAGCATCACCTCTCCCAACAAGTTCCATCTGTCCATCCGCCTCCAATATCTATTTTATTTCTCCTTCTGAGAAAGATTCAGGCATCCTCCCTTGGGTCCTTAGTTCTACTTAGCTATATTGTGTCTGTGGATGATAGTGTGATTATTCTGTACTTTATGGCTAAAAGCCACTTATAGGTGAGTACCTACCATGCAAGTCCTTTTGGGACTGGATTACAAAATTTAGGGTGATATTTTTAATTTCATTCATTTGCCTGCAAAATTCATGATGTTCTTGCTTTTAATAGCTGAGTAGTATTAGGTTGCGTAAATGAACCACGTTTTCTTTGTTCATTCTTCATTTGAGAGGCATCTAGGTTGTTTCCAGTTTCTGGCTTTTACAAAAAGTACTGCTATTAAGAGTTGAGCTGGTGTCTATATGGGATGGTCGAGCATTTTTTGGATATATGCCGAGAATTGTTATAGCTGACTTTTGAGGTAGAGCTATTCCCAGTTTTCTGAGAAACCATAAGATTAAGTTCAGCAGTGTTTGTACTTTTTTCCCTCCAACAAGTAATGGAGGAGTTTCCCCCTTACTCCACATCTTTAGCAGCTTGGGGTGTCCTATGATCTTTGACCCAAAATATGTCCTGCCTACAAGATGTTCAAGGTCACGAATGAAGCAGGGACTGAGGGATTGGTCAACCAATGACTGGCCTTAATTGAGACTCATCTTATGGGAAAGAAGCAACATTTGTTGACACCATTAATGATACTCTGGTATGCTTCAGGCAGGGTCCTAACATAATTGTCCTCTGAGAATTTCTATCCAGCAGCCAATGGAAACTGATAAAGAAGCCACAGCTAAACATTTGTGGACCTCAGGGAGACTTGTGGAAGAGTTGGTGAATGATTAAGGGACTGAAAACAAATAGGGACTCCACAGAAAGACCAACACAGTCTAATATACTGGAAACTTGGGGATTCCCAGAGACTGAACCACCAACCAAAGAGCCCCACACATATGTAGCAGACATGCAGGTTGGCTTGCATGTGGGTTCCCTAAGAACTGGTTCCCTCAAGAGTTGTCACTGAACCTGTTTCTGGCCTGTGGATCCATTTTTTCTAACTGTGCCACCTTATCAGGTCTCAGTGGGAGAGGTGGCACCTGCTTGTTAGTGACTTGATATGTGAATTTGAGGTAGATGCCAGGGAATTCAACGCCTTCTCCACTGAGAAGAGGAGAGTTAAGGAGGAGATGTTGTGTGAGTAAGGGATTGGGAGTAGGGGGACTAATATTAGGATGGCTTCTCTGTGAAAGCTGATCTACCACTTGTACCACAGGACCTAGCATACACAAAGGTACTTGAAGTGTCAGTGGCAGATAGGAATTTTGTTTGGAACTTTTGGCAGGCCCCTATAGGTGATTAACAGATAAGTGCTTTGGGATTTGTAGCAAGGCTCTTCCATGGTCAGCTGACAACTATTCTCCCTTTGAAAGAAAACTCTTGGCCTGCTATGTGGTCTTAGTGAAAACTGAATGTTTGATAATAGGCAACCAAGTTACCATTGGATCTGAACTGCCCATTGGGAGCTGGGTGTTATAGGACTCACAAAGTCATAAAATAAACCATGCACACAGCAGCAATCCATTACCAAATGCAAGTGGTATATATGTGATCTGACCTGAGCAGGTCCAGAAGGCAGAAGCAAGTTACATGAAGAATTTGCCCAAATAAATGCCTATGGTTTCTACTCCTGTTCTAATGACTGCTAGCAATCATGTACCTATAGCTCATGGGTTGTTCTGTATAATGAGTTGACTGAGGAAGAGAAGACTGTGACCTGGTATACTGATGGTTCTGCACATTATACAGGCATTGCCCAGAAGTGGACAGCAACAACATTACAACCTGTTTCTAGGATAGACCTGAAAGATATTGGTAAATGGATATTTTAACCTTAGGCAGGTAGAACGTTGGGCAGTAAACATGGTATTATACTTTGTTTGGAAAAAGAAATGGCCAGATGTTTGATTAATCATTGGATTTGGTCTTTATCCAATTGATTGGCTGGATGTTCAGGGATAAGGAAATATCATGATTAGAGAACTGGTGAGAAAGACATCTGGGGAAGTATGTGGATTGATCTCTCCAATGGGACAAAGGATACAAAGATATCTGTGTCCCATGTAAATGTTGACTTCTGCCAAGGAAGAGTAATCAATAATCGAGTAAATAAGCTGACCCATTCTGTGGACAGTGATCCTCTTTCCCCAGACATTCCTGTCAATTCCTAATGGGCACATGAACAAAGTAGCCATGTTTGCTGAGACTGCAATGAATGGGCTCAACAACACAGACTTTCGAGGATCCAAAGCTGACCTGCCAATAGCTGTTGCTGAATCTACCAACATCAGAGACCAACACTGAGCTCCATAGATGGCACCATTTCTCAAGATGATCAGCTAGCAATGTGGTGGCAGGTTTAGTACATTGTGCCAATTCTTTTTTGTATGATTGTGTCTGGCGTACAGAAGATCTTTTAGGGTGTCTCTTTATACAACCGTGTCCTGTGATTAAAGTCAATGAGACCCTACAGTAGTGTAATCTAAGCAGAATTACAAAGGAGAAAGACCCATCAGTAATGAAGGGTCACTCCTCCAGGAAAAGAGCCAAGACCTGGTGAGGTACTTGCAGAGGGGAGAGGAAATACAGAATGGGCAGAAGAAGACACCAGTTTTAAATATTTTTAAGGCTCCCATGCAACCAGTTGCAGGAAGAAGGATTATAATTTATGTGGATGCTTTGGTTTCATTTTGTAGAGGTTGCATTTTTATAGAAAATTGTGGTTTCTTTCATATTTTTTAATATCAATTAAGAGAATATCAGTGTTTGTAACTGTGGTATGGTTAACCATGTCAGGAAGCTTGGTATGGTTGAACAGGTCTGAGATCTCAGAGACTCGCTGGGTACACACCTGAGATGGTAGGTTCCTCCCTGCTCTATGCCATATTCCTGGCCTAGAACACATTCCATACTCCTCATGTGAGTCACATAGTCCAAAAGAGAGTTCTCCATGTTAATGAGGTAGCTAGAGGCCCTGAAGCCTTAGCCAATAAGCTCCCCTTCCCTGATATTCCTCCATGCAAAAGATATTTCATCTCTGTCCCATCCTTATCAGGGTTATTGGTATGCATCCATTTTCTACACTGTACAGTCGATAAACTGTTTAGAACCACAGACTGTCACTTTCATCTACTACTGCCATGGGGAACATGGAGTAGGCCTTCACCTACAAAGTCACAGCTTATTTCTCTCTTAGAAGGCCTCTCTGTGCTTCCAGGCACAACTTACATCAAGCTAAGGACATTCACCACAGAACTAAGCTGGAGCTCCCATTCCTCCCATCTCTAGCTAGATGCTGTCCTCAGCTTTCGGGCCTCCAACTCTGCTCCCAACTCCTCATGATTCAGTGGTACCTAGATATCCAAGGGCTTGGAAGGCTTTGTTCCCTGCCTCCTCTCAGGCTTGCACCCCCCCCCCCCCGGTTCCTGACTCCTCTGGGTGACACCCCAGGGATAACTTTGTGCCTGAGGGTCTGGGAACCTGAGTTTCAGCTTTCCCTGTCTTGGACTGCATTTTTGCATCCCTGGAGACGTGTCTAGGCCCTTCCCTGAAGCCCATCAGGTTAGGTATGGCCTCTGGTTGAGGGATGGGGCCACATACCTATCTCAAAAGTATTAACCCAGAATTTCTCCTGTCTAAAGAAAATACAGGTACAAAGAGTGGAGCAGTGACTGAAGGAAAGGCCATCCAGAGACCTCCCCACTTGGGGACACATCCCATTTACAGCCACCAAACCCAGACACTATTACTGATGCCAAGAAGTGCTTGCTGACAAGAGCCTGATATAGCTGACTCCTGAGAGGCTCTGCCAGAGTCTTACCAATATAGATGCGCATGCTTGCAGCCATCCAGCAGACTGAGTATGGGGACAACAATGGAGGAGTTAGGGGAAGGACTGGAGGACTTTCCAGTCAATTCTGCTGCAGCCTCAAGTTTAATTCTTTTAGGCTTTATATACTTCACAGAATCTTGGTAAACAAAGACACAGCTAACAGAAACAATTTGCTGAAATGTGCACAAGATATTTCTTCCCATCCCCAAATCCTCTCTTTTTTCCATTAACATCAGTAGAATCTTCACCCCCTAGCCTTGAGACCCAGGTGTATCTCCTCTTATCCTTCCATGCCTCAGAAGTCCAGGAAATCTGCCAACAGGACCTTGACTCTTCCTGGCATGTGGACTTGTTTTTTCCTCTCTCTTTTTTTTTCTATGCTTCAGAGGAGTGGCAAAATGGCTCCCAATATCTTCCCCTTTTTATTTTATACAAGCCAAAGCTGTCTCAGCTACTGGTGAAGAAAGACTGTGTTTGTTGTTGATGTTCTCTTAAAAAGCTTGGATCTTACCCATCATTGAAGCAATGAATCAAAACATTCATGCTATGTCTAGGTTGATCTACATCTGAAAAAATATTACCTATCTTTGACTACCAGCCTCTGCAAGGGGAGAGGTATACTATTAAGTTTCAGTTTTGTGCCTTATATGTTTGAGATCTGCACAAATATTCAAAAAGGAACCAAGGGATCACTTAACCACAGGTGGTAACAGCTATAATCCTATAACCATTAGAGCACCCAAGACAAGTACTGAAGAGTCCAAATGAGTAAATAAAGACCAGGAAGGCAAGCTTAATTGTTCTAGTCATTTTGAGGCAGCTTTTATAGCATTGAATTGCAGGGGTGTAGTGTCTTTTAGACAAATCATTAGGTCTACTCAAAGCTTTTTTAATTTCATCTAGCACTTGTAAGCCTCCATCTGAATACCAAGGTTCTGAAACATTAAATAAAAGCATAACAAATGAAGGTTGATTAAATACCATTACAGCAATACTTTGTACAATTCAGATACACAATTAACCAAATTACAGTATGGTAAGTTACAATGAATCTCAAACCATGCATAGTGATGTTAATTTTTCCTACCAACAATGCATATAGCAGAGAAATGCAGGCAAGTACATCCTCCCTTCCGCCCTGCCCAACAACCATCTTATACCATACAATTACTAACTGTACAATTGTCCTCAGTACATTAAACAAATCTGCAGACATAGAAACATTCATTTGTCCAATCATCAGCACATGAGGCAAGGATACATAAACTATTACAAAATCTTGACAGGAGACAGATGTTTGCTTTCAGAGTGTATGCCCAGGGAGGTTCCTTTTTGACCTGGCATTTCAGCCTGTAGAGTGGGACAATGGATGTTGAATCTCTCTTCTCTATCTGCTTCCTGTTGACATTATGATGCTACAAAGGGTCCCAGAAGGGCTTAGATGATAGTCAAAGGCTGGGCAATGGGGCATTTATTAAAAACATTTGGTTAGCTAATCCAGATGAACAACAAGGAGCAATCACATTAGCTGAACTAGTTAACATTAGCTTTCAGCAAGTCCGGAGTTGAGTATGTTAGCATTTTGTCTAAGTTCCACCCTACACTTACCTAACAAAGACCAGGTTATTTCTGACTCACTGTAAAAGGGGCTGCTTGCCCCCTCTGCTCTCTCCTGCTTCCTTGTTCTCACTCAGTCCTCTTTCCCCTTCCCCCTTTCTCCTTATTCCCCTCACCCCACTCTCTGTTTGCTCATGACCTGCCTCTGCTTCTCTCTCTCTCTCTCTCTCTCTCTCTCTCTCTCTCTCTCTCTCTCTCTCTCTCTCCCTCTCTGTCTCTACTACCCTCTCAGCTCCCCTCCCCATGCCCTGAATAAACTCTATTCTATGCTATAACATGATGTGGCCCTTATCTCACAGGGAAGGATGCCTCACCATTGGCCTGCAGAGGCAAACCCATTTTCCCACACCTTATTGCACCTCCACAAACATATTCCTTTTTTCCTTATCTTTTTATAAGCACAACAGAGCACCTGCACAGGTGATCCCTGGATGGAGTCTATCAGTCATGTGAATATCTTCTGAGACAAATAGAGACTATGAACAGAAATTAAAATTGTCTTGCAAATTGTGAAATGTTAGAAATTCTAAGACTAAGGGAAAATCTCATTTTCAAAAACAGGCAGGAATACCTATCTAGAGTCCATTTGACCTTTGACAGTTGAGTCCAAGTCTTAAGACTCTTGATTCCGTGAAGCATACGTAAATTTTGGTTTACAAATGAATATACATTAGTATGTACCTTTGTATTGACATCCCTATTTTAGAAATTTAGTACACAGGTGTCTGCTATTAAAGCTATAAGTTTATATCTCTAGATATACAGATTGAACAGAGATGTTTTTAGCATGACGAGAAGCATCTTTAAGTTAATATTCAGTAAACAGCATAAGGGAAATTAAAGTCTTGATCTTGTGACTGAACTGTAAACTGCTAATGTTCCATTAACTTATCAGAACTCTAGTGATCAATGTTTGTGGGGCAGTAGTCTGTGGCAGGCAATCTGACACCTGGTTGAGCATAGGCTGAAAATTCTGGGAGACTCAGTGGAATATCCACAAGGGACCGAATTATGTTTTTGGCCAACACTCCTGGGAGACTCCTGTAAAAACAGCTACAGCTTTCACAACCCCTATATAGCGAGAGGCCTGGCATGTGAGACTTGTCACATAGAAAGCAACTCTCAGTCTTCCCACAAGCAAGTGAGGCACTACAAAGCCCCCAGACCAAACCAATGAGAAGTATCGGTTGCAAAACTCCTGACCCCTTGCAAACAGTACATCAGAACATCCTGACCTGTGTACCCCCCCTGCCTGCTCTATCTGCCCTGCCCTCTCCTGCTGGCCATCCAGAAGGAATAAAGGTGTGAAAACTACTCTGGCATTTGAGAGCTTCTGTCCTAAGAGCTGTAACCCTTTTGGCCTAGGAAGAGATCTGCTCTCCCTTGACCTGAAGCTTCCCGCTCTCCAGGCTGAGTGCTGGGGTGTGTGCTGACAGCAGCGGTAGGCCTTGTGGGGATCGCACTGTGGTCAGGACCTGGCTCAGAATGGGAGAGTGGCCAAGGCGGCTTGCACTCGCAGCCCATCCCGTCTCCGGCTGCCCAGGCCTGGCTCAGCACAGGGCAGTGAGTGGAGAGTCCTGGGGCTACCCCGCGGTGGCAGTAGGGAGCGAGGCAGGGGAAATTCTGTCCTTGCTCGCGCTCCCTACCCTTGCCAGGACCCTCACATTCTACTGGGCCAGAGACCCCCAAGGAAGAGTCCTTGAGCACAGCCAAACAAATGTTAAAATTCTGAACTTTGAAATAACAATAGCATGTCAGGGGAGAACATAAAACACCTTCCATTTCTTCCCTTTTTTCTTCTAATATCTCTATAACTTGCATTTATATAAATTTAATTTGCATTAAAATATCTTTTTAAACCCTTCAACATTTGTAACTTACATTTAACAACTTCTGCTAGGGAAGACATTTGAGTTTGAATTTATGTAACTCCGCTCTGATATCTGTATAAGCTCTGATGATTCCTCTCAAAAGAATAGGTAATTGTCATGCCACAAAAAAAATGATCATAAAGCCAAGTCCTGCTACACTCAATAAGAGAGATGTAAATGAGAATCGTGATGGAAAAAACATCCTGCAACTTTTTCAGCAAATCATTTATAATGCTATCTATGTCAAAAGACAAAGGTTCTGAAATTCTTAAACTTACAACCTCCTTATGCAGGGCTAGTAAATCCAAAGAAGTATTAGTATTATACCATATACCTTGAAAGTACGTTTTTACTCTGGTCCAATTATACCAACTCTTTGGCAAATGGATAGAAATAGACAGTGTAATCCTGAGTGAGGTAAACCAGACACAAAAGAATACACATGGTATACACTTATTGATAAGTTAATATTAGCCCGAAGCTCAGAAGATATAATTCACAGACCACATGAAGCTCAAGAAGAAGGAACACCAAAGTGTGGGTGCTTCAGTCCTTCTTAGAAGGGGGACCAAAATACAAATGGGAGGAAATACAGAGACAAAGTGTGGAGCAAGACTGTAGGAAAGGCCATCCAGAGACTGCCCCACCTGGGGATCCATCCTATATACAGACATCAAACACTGTTTTGTCAACAAGCCAAGAAGTGCTTGTTGACAAGAGCCTGTTACAGCTGTCTCCTGAGAGGCTTTGTCAGAGCCTGACAACTACAGAGGCAGATGGTCACAGCCAACTATTGGACTGAGCATGGGATCCTCAATGAAGGAGTTAGAGGAAGGAGTGAAGAAGCTGAGGGGTTTGGATCCATAGGAAAAACAACAATAACAATCAACCTGAACATCTAGAGTTCCCAGGGACGAAACCACCAACCAAAGAGGACACTTGGCGTCAACCATGGCTACAACCGCATATGCAGCAAAGGATGGTTTTGACTAGTATCAATGGGAGGAGAGGCTCTTGGTCCTGTGAAGGCTCAATGCTCTGGGGTAGGGGAATGTCAGGGTAGTGAGGTGGGAATGGGTGGATAGGTGGCAGAGCACCATCAAAAAAGCAGGGGAGCAAGAAGGGATGGTATAGGGGATTTCTGGGCGGGGGGGACCAGGAAAGTTGTTACCATTTGAAATGTAAATAAACAAAAATACCCAATAAAAAATTTCAACTCAGTGTAGGAAAAAAAAAGAAATAAATAGTTTTTTATGTTATCTGTTTGGGGCTGGATAATTTGGCAAGTGAAGGAATTTAGTTCTCAGGCTCACAACTGCCTATGAAACCACCTCTATGGTTTTCAGTGCCATCTTCTGTCCTCATATACTCATGGACACATAAGCCTCTCCAGCAACATATATGATTTAAAATAAATGGGGAAAACAAAATAAACAACACAACAAAAATACTTTGAGAAATTTCTTAGTTTTACTTTTTTCTCCTAAGAGAAGGTCGTCTATCCTATTTTAGGCTCAAATTCAAGAACTCATATTAGTCTTGAACATTCAATTTTCCTGTTCAAGCATCCCTTGGGATTATGACATGCAACTGCATAGTTCTCAGATATACTTCCTAATATGAACAAACAATCCCACATATGAACCACATAACAAGAAAAAGAGCAGCAAGCACAACTACATAAATGTTCTTCAGGTAGTGGGTGGAGCTGTTGCCAAATGCCTATAATTCCTGTAAGAAGGTGGCATATGGGAAGCCTATAAGTTCCTCATAAGGTATCTTCTGTGTCCCAGTGAATTGATGACCAACATGGGTGATGAGAGAACATCTTACAAGTAAAAACAAAGAAACTCTCAGCTTTGAAAGTTTCATTTTCTTATGGTGAGCATTAGGGTAGAAAGCTTGGTGGCTTCTAGGATCCTGCAGAGTTTTGATGTGACAGAATAGTAGGATACCCAGAGCATACTCTACCCTCTCATAGGGTAAAGGGAGGAGGTAATGGGAAATGGAATATATGACAGGAGAACTCCAAGTGTGGGGCGGTGAATGGTATGTAAGGTGAATAAATAAATAGTTAGATACATATATTTATGAATGTATGAAAAATGAAAACCAAACAAACCATCTCTTCAGCCCTGAGAAGAGAATCTTTGAAAATATTTGTATTTACTTAAAAGAAGTATATGGTAATAAATACTAGGAAAAATATAGGAACACACAGCCCAGATTTATCCTTGTTTTTGTGACATGATCTTATAATCCAA
>CM052712.1:88850245-88887805 GCA_028551405.1 Uromys caudimaculatus
ACACACACACACACACACACACACACACACACACACACACAGAGAGAGAGAGAGAGAGAGAGAGAGAGAGTAGGTACTTACTCTTGTAAACTTAGGGACTGTGCTTGATGTTTAGCTGATTAAAAAGTTGAATTTTAAAAGAAAAAATATTTTGAGATGATTTCCCACTCAGTTATGTTCACTATGTCATATACATTTTGGTATATTCTGTTTTGACTTTCCATTCTAGGGTTTTTTTTTTTTTTTTTAGTTTTCTTCTTGATTGCATGATTTACATGATTATTATACTGTAGTATATTGTTTAGCTTTCATGAGTCTGTACACTTTGTTTTTCCTAACAAGTTTATTAATTCTTTGATAATTTCACATAGTATATTTGAATCATATTCACTCTTTTTCCTGAATTGTTTCTGGATCAACTCCAACTTCCTAACAGTGAACTTCAAGTTCTTTTTTTTAAATCAATCAAGTCTAATAATTTTTGCACATGAACTAAATTAGACATGCCTATAAATATGACTGAGATACTGATAGCCAGGTGGCGATTTAGTATCTTTGGTGAGAACATATTTTCAATTGGAAGAAGATAAATGCTTCTAGAGAGGGTTGATACTAAGAGAAACAAAAGAAACAAGTGGGACTTAATTCCTTAGAAACACCCATATAACACTTCACAGAGAGGTTAACATCCATCACGTGAAAGCTACAATATCATTATGGGTATGAAGAATCATTTATAAAACACAACTTCTTCTAATTTTCTTCATCCTTTCTTATGATTTCTTGGAAGAAGCTTATAATACTGATCAAATGAAACAAGAAACAGCTGGGCAGTGGTGGCACATGCCTTTAATCCCAGCACATGGGAGGTAGAGGCAGGTGGATTTCTGAGTTTGAGGCCAGCCTGGCTTACAGAGGGAGTACCAGGGCAGCCAGGGCTACACTGAGAAACCCTGTCTCAAAAGAAAGAAAGAAAGAAAGAAAGAAAGAAAGAAAGAAAGAAAGAAAGAAAGAAAGAAACAAGAAATAGCTAACAACAAATTAAATGGAGAAAAGTTAGAATCAATCCTATTCAAATCAGGTATAAGAAAAGGGTGCCCACTCTCACTATCTATTCAATATTGTACTTCAAGTTCTAGCTAGATCAATTAGACAACAAAAGGAGATCAAGGGGATACAAATTGGAAGAGAAGAAGTCAAGGGATTGCTATTGGTGGATGATCTGATACTACACATAAAATTCTACCAGAGAACTCCTACACCTTATAAACAAATTCAGCAAAGTAGATGGATATAATATTAACTCAAAATAAATAAATAGATAGATAGAAAGATAGATAGATATAGATAGATAAATGAAATTAATTCAAAGGAATCAGTAGCCTTCCTTCATAGAAATGATAATTGGGCCGAGTATAAAATTAGGGAAACAACACCCATCACAATAACCACAAGTAACATAATACCTTAGTGCAACTCTAACCAAACAAGTGAAAGACCTCTAAAACAAGAACTTCAAGTCCCTGAAGAAAGAAATTAAAGAAGGCCTCAGAAGATGGAAAGCTCTCCCACACTCATCAACTGGCAGGATTAACATAGAGAAAAAAATGACGATCTAACCAAAAGCAATCTACAGATTAGAGAAAATTACTACCAAAATTCCAGCACAATTCTTCATAGATATGGAAAGAGCAATTCTCAACTTCATATGGAAAAATATAAAACCAAGGATAGCCAAAACATGTCTGAACAATAAGAGAACATCTGAGGTAATCATCATCTCTGACCTCAAGCTCTACTACAGAACAAGAATCATAAAAACCACATGGTATTTGTACAGAGAGAGACATGTGGATCAATGGAATAGAATCAGAGACCCAGAAAAAACCCACACCTATAGACATGTGATTTTTGACAAAGAACCTAAACTATATAGCAGAAAAAGAAAACATCTTCAACATGTGGTGCTAGTCTGACTTCATGTAGAAGAATGTAAATTTATACATATTTATCCCCCTGCACATAGCTGCACAAATCATAAAGTGGATCAAGACCTCACCATGAAACCAAATACACTGAATCTAATAGAAGAGAAAATGGGAAATAGCCTCGAATGCATTGGCACAGGAGAAAATTTCCTGGACAGAACAACAATGAGTCAGGCTCTAAGAACAACAATTGATAAATGGGACCTCTTGAAACTCAAAACTTTCTGTAAGGTGAAGGAACTGTCAATATTACAAAATGGCAACGTATAGCTTGAGAAATATCTTCAACAATCCAACTTCTGATAGAGGGCTAATATTCAAAATATATAAAGAACTCAAGACTTTCAACTCAGCAAAACCAAATAACTCAATGTTCAGAAATGGGATAGGGAGCTAAACAGAGAATTCCAAACAGAGAAATCTCAAATATCTTAGAAGCACTTAAAGAAATATTCAAAACATTTAGTCATCAGAGAAAGGCAAGTCAAAATGACCCTGAAGTTCCACTTCACACCATTCAGAATGGTAAGATTATAAACTCAAGACAGCACATGCTAGTGAGTATTTGGAAAAAGAATACTCCTTCATTGCTGGAGGAATTGCAAACTGGCACACTCACTCTGGAAATCAATCTGGTGTTTCTTCACAAAATTGGAAATAGTTTCACCTGAATATCCAGGTGTACTGCTCCTGAGCATATACCTAAAAGATACTTCACTATACCACAAGGATATGTGCTCTACTATGTTCATAGCAGCATTGTTTGTAGTAGCCAGAAGCTAGAAGCAACTCAGATGTTCCTTAATCAAAGAATGGATACAGAAAATATGGTTCATTTACACAATGGATTACTATTCCGTTATTAAATAAAGGACATCATGAATTTTGCAGGTAAATGGATGGAACTAGAAAATATTATCCTGAGTGAGGTAGCCCATACCAAAAAGGACATGGGTGATAGATACGCACTGATAAGTGGACATTAGACAAAAAATACAGAATATTCATTACACAATTTATATGGTGTAAAAAGTCTAACAGGAAGACTCAAGTGAGAATGCTTCTATCCCACTTAGAAGGGGGAACCAAATAGTCATAGGAGGCAATGGGAGGGAAGCACCTGGTTGGGATCAGTGATGGGAAAGAATAAGGAGGGCAGGATCAGGTATGTGGGGAGACAGAAGGGAAGCCCAGAAGGCCAGGAGAATGAATGGAAATATTCAGCTTCCAGGGTTGGGTTGGGGTTAGGGGAACCTCTAGAAAGTCCCAGGAGCCTGGAATGTGATAGGCTCCCAGGACTCAATGTTTGTGACCTTATCCGAAATGCCCAATAGTGGGGAGATAGAAACTTAACAATGCACCTCCAGGGGTCATACAGGGCCCCCAGTAGAGAGATGGGGACACCAATCCACCATTCAAATTTTTGACCCAGAATTGTTCCTTTCTAAAAGTACACAGAAACAAAAATGGAGCAGAGACTGAAGGATCAGTGAAAGGACCAATGTTGGATCCATCCCATGAGGGTTCACCAAGCCCTGATATTATTACTGATGATATGTTGTGCTTATAGAAAAGAGCATAGCATGCTTGTCCTCTGAGAGGTTCCACCAGCTGCTGACTTAGATACAAATGCTTAAAACTAAACATGAGACTGAGGTTCAAGGACACCTTTGGAAGACTTAGGGGAAGGTTTGAATGAATTTAAGGAGATGGCAAACCGCATAGGAAGACAACAGTGTCAACTAACCTGGACCCCTTGGAGCTCTCAGAGACCAAACCACCAACCACAGACCATACACAGGCTAGTCAGAAGCTGCCAGCACATAATTAGAAGAGAATTGACTACCTTATCCAGCCCAAGTGAGAGATGTGCCTAGTCCCGTAGAGACTTGATGCCCCAGATAAGGGGTATGCTCAGGACACAACTTCTCAGAGACAAAGGGGAGGAGGGATGGGGTGGGAAACTCTAGGAGGGGGCATTGGGAAAGGGCCAACATATATAATGTAGATAAATAATTTTTTAATTTAATAAGAAAGGTTATAAATTCATAAGAAATGAATAACTCATTACTGAATAAAAATATGTCAAGACAGAAACCAAGAATGAAATTAATAAAGTTTTAGAATTTAATGAAAACAAACCCACAATATTCCCAAACATATGTGACACAATGAAGGTGATTATCAGAGCCAAATTTATAGCACTAAGTGTCTCCATTTGAAAAAGAAGGATAGCACATATTAAGAACTTAATAACACATTTGAAATCTTTGGAATAAACAGAAGATATAACACACTTCCGCTCCAAAAATGAGAAGATAGAATGAAATAATAAAACAAAAGTTTGAAATCAACAAAATAGAAACCAAAAGGAAAAAAACAAAGCATAAATGAAACAAAGAATTGCTTCTTTGAGGAATAAAATTGACTCTTAGCCAAATTGAATAAAAGACAAAGCAAGAAGACCAAACTCAATGAAATCAGAGATGAGAAGAGGGATATAACAACAGACAATGAGGAAATCAGAAAATCATATGGGCATACTTTAAAAACCTACACTCCACTAAATTAAAATGTTCAAAATAGTATTTTTTGGTTTATACTACCCATCAAATTTCAATCAAGATATGATAAGGAATTTCAACAGACCTATTAGTCACAGTCAAATGAAAGCACTAATGAAAAGACTTAAATGAAAGTAGCCCAGGGCAAGATGGATTTAATCCAGAATTTCAAAGAAGAGTTAACATTAGTACTCCTCAAATTATTCCCTGAAATAGAAACAGAAGAAATATTCCCATTTTTTATGAGTCCACAGTTAATCTGATAAACAAAACACACAAAGATCCAACAAAGAAAGAGTATATAAACATTTCCCTTGTGAACATAAATTCAAAATTTCTCAATGTATTACTTGCAAATTAAATCCAGGAACACAACAAAAAGATTAGCAAACATGAGAATGCGTGCTTCATTCTAGAGATGTTGGGATTGTTTATCAAACATAAATTAACAAATATAATCTACCATATTAAAAAAAAACTGAAACAAAAAACACATGGTCATCTCATGAGGTACATAAAAAGCCTTTGACGAAAATCCTACAGCCTTTGATGATAAAAACCCAGGAGAAACTAGGGATATAAGCAACATATCTCAACATAATAGACACTTCACAACAAACCCACATCCACTGCCAACCTAAATGGAGTGAAATTGAATACATTTCCATTAAAATCAAGAACAAGATAAGTTTGTCCACTCTCTTCATACCTACTCAATATTTGATAGCCTAGCTAGAACACTAGGACATCTGATGTACATCAATGGAATACAAATTGTTAAGGAAGAGATAAAAGTATCTTTATTTGTAGACTATATGATTGTAAATACTAGAGACTCTAAAAATTCTACCAAGAAATTTTTACAGTGGATAAATACCTTCAGCAAAGTAGAAGAATATGAAATTAATACACATAATCAGTAGCTATTTTAAGAATAAATGCCATATTGTTTGCAAATAATCAGGGAAATAACTTTCACAATAACATCCAAAAACACATTGGGACACCTCTATCCAAACAAATAAAAGACTTCTATACCAGACATTTTGAAGGAAGACATGAGAAGATGAAAAATGATCATCTATACTCACAAACCAAGTAGATTAATATCATGAAAACTGCAATCCATGAAAAGAGGTTAACCTATTCAATGAATTCTCCATCAAACTTCTATCAATGTTCTTCATAGTAATTGAAAAACCAACATTCATGTTCATATGGGAACACACACACACACACAAACACACACACACACACACACAGAGCACAGTATAGCTCAAATATTTCTGAAAAGAGCTATTTCTGAAAAAAACTGCTGCTGGTAACACCATCCCTAATTTCAAGCTATATTGAAGAGCTATAGCAATGGAAACTGCATTTATTTGTATAAAAACTGTTACCTCTACCATTGGAATCTAATTAAAGACCCCAAATTAAATCCATATATATATATATACCAACATTATGACAAAGGAGACAGAAACACAATGCATGAAAGATAGTATCTTCCAAAAAATGATTTCTAAGTGAATGGTTGAATGTAAAAGAGTGCAAATGAATACATATGTACTTATTATTCTGCCCAAAAGTCACCTTCAAATGGATCTAGGATCTCAACATGAGGCTGTATACCTGAATCAGATAAAGGGAAACATGAAGAATAGTCCTGAACTCATCAGTACATGAAAATACTTTCTAAACAACCCTTTTACAGACCTCATGAAACTGACAAGGTATTGAATTGCAAAGGACACTATCATCTGGACAAAGAGGCAGGCAAGAGATAGGGAAAATATTTTTAACAACTAAATATTTAAGAGAGGGCTAGTTTATAAGATATATTAAAAACTCAAAATTGAAATGTAAGAAAGAAGTCAAAATATGACTATTTGCAGATGATATGATAGTATACTTAAGTGACCCCAAAGATTCTACCAGAGAACTCCTACAGCTAATAAACAACTTCAACAAAGTGACTGGATATAAAATTAACTCAAATCACTAGCCTTCCTCTACTCAAAGAATAAAGAGGCTGAAAAAAAATTAGGGAAATGACATCCTTCACAGTAGTCACAAAATAAATTATCTTGGTATAACTCTAACCAAGCAAGTGAAATACCTGTATGACAAGCACTTCAAGTCTCTGAAGAAAGAAATCGAAGAAGACCTCAGAAGATGGAAAGATCTCCAATGTCCATGGATTGGCAGATCTAATACAGTAAAAATGGCTATACTGTCTAAAGCAATCTACAGATTCAATGCAATCCCCATCAAAATTCCAACTCAGTTCTTCATAGAGTTACAAGGAGCAATTCTCAGATTCATTTGGAATAATCAAAAATCCAGGATAGCTAAAACTATTCTTTAAAAAATCTTTTGGGGGAATCACCCTGATGTCAAGCTATACTACTGAGCAAAGTGATAAAAACTGCATTTTATTGGTACAGAGACAGGCGGGTAGATCAATGGAATAAAAATGAAGACAAAGAAATGAGCATACACACCTATCATCACTTGATCTTTGACAAAGAAGCTAAAATCATCCAGTGGAAAAAAGACAGCATTTCCAACAAATGGTGCTGGTTCAATTGGCATTCTGCATGTAGAAGCATGCAAATTGATCCATTCTTATCTCCTTGTACAAAGATCAAGACCAAGTGGATCAAGGATCTCCACATAAAACTAGATACACTGAATCTACTAGAAGAGAGAGTGGGGAAGATCCTCGAACTCATGGACACAGGGAAAATGTTCCTGAATGCTCTAAGATCAACAATTGACAAATGGAACCTCATAAAATTGCAAAGCTTCTGTAAGGCAAAGGACACTACCAATAGGACAAAACAGCAACCAACAGACAGGGAAAAGATCTGTACCAATTCTACATCCAATAGAGGGCTAATATCCAATATATACAAGGACTCAAGAAGTTAAACTCCAGAGAACCAAATTAACGTTTTTCTCATAAATTTTGATCATATTTTCCCCTCTCTCAAGGTAGAGTGTTCTCATGGATAGAACACAGGGAGTGAATGGGAAAATGAGGAGAATTTGAGGGATTGTATGGAAACTAAAATATAAATTCTTTAAACATATACTTATAGGAAAGAAAACTAAACAGAGTCAGCAAAAAAATAAAGTGGAGCAGCCAGACATTCAAATAGATAGCACTTGTTACTACATGAAGCTCCCACCTCTGGAAATAGGTTACATCTTATTTAGATTTCAGCTAAAAAGAGCCTCATAAGAACCACAGACACCACAGGATCTTGCAAAAGCTATTGATTTCTCTCCACAAATTGACAGTAAGAACCCATTGATGAAGACAACACCTACATAATCTACTGAAGATGGAGTAGCAGAGATTGTGCTCTCACAGATCCTTCATTCCTGTGGACCAGACTACTAGGCATGAGTACCTTGGATGACACAATACCTTGGCATCAATCCAAGTATGAACTTCTCCAGGATGCCATTTCATTTTCTAGAAACGTAATGGTCACCAGATGAATGAAAAAGGAGACATTAGAGCTCAAGTGTATACTGTCAATGCATTAACAGACTTGCTTTCAGGCATGGCTTACAAGAATCTCTTTTGTTATTGTAAATTTGTATTTATGATTAAACTACCAAAAGCACCTTTAAAAAGAAAAATCATTGTCACAGAGAATGTGGTCATGCTCAAGCAAGCAAGCAAAACACACTGGGGTCTGTTTGAAATTTTATCCCTAATGGGTGTCCTGAAGCTTCAGTCTGACTAGTTAGAAATCAACTTCACATTAAAATAGAAGTTAGTAGGGAGAATAAAAACTCATGATATAACAAAGCATCATTTAAATGCTGTCACAGGGAAGGATTTTGTCAAATGCCATCTTTTGTTTTCTTTAAATATGCAGCTCTTTTGGTCTTATTTAACCTCTTAGTTGGAAAGACAATGCAATACAGCTACATTTAGCACAGTTGCCTTGTCTTTGCAATATGTTTTACTATTTTCTTTGAATTCAATTACCACTACCTGACCTTCCTGTTCTGCTGTACTTATAAGGAAGAAATTAGTTTGATATAATGAAAACAATTTTGAGTAATAGTTCTTACAACTAATTTTTGAACTAACACTTGTATGTATGGGGTCACATAATATACCATGGTGTGGATCACTATCCTTATCCATTTTTTAGGCCATCTTTCTATAAGATTAGAATAATCAATCCATTGCATAACATAGTTACAAACTGCAGAGCCTTTGCAGTGTTGCCTTCATGAAGGGTATTATTATGAATTACTGGCCAGCATTACTAGCCATCATCTCCTAGACTATCTCTTCTAACACTATGTACACTGCTATTGTATTTCTGCATTCCACTCTATTGTAGTCATCCCATGGGCATGCTTACCCTTGATTATACCCTCTAGTCTTATTCATAGGTCTATGTATTTTGTAGTTTAGGGAAATTACTCAGTCTAAATTTGTATTTATTATTAAATATTTAAAAAAAATCACTGCCTGAAATCCTGCTGCTATTCTTAGCCTTATGAATACACATGGCCTATAAGGGATTTGGTCTCATTGCAGGAGGTGTAGTCTTGTTAGAGGAAGTGTGATTCTGTGGAGATGAGGTTTTGAGGTCTCATATATGGTCATGACTGACCAGCCTCCTCTTAGTGGCCTGCTGAAGATTGTCTCCTCCTGACTGCCATCAGATGAAGATATAGAACTCTTGGGTTCTCCATAAACATGTCTTCACATAGTGTGTCATGCTTTCTGTCATGATGATAATGGAGTGAACCTTTGAAACTGTAAACCAGACCTAAATAATTGGTTTCTTTTATAAGAGTTGCCATCATCATATTGTCCCTTCAAAGCAATGAAACCCTAAGTAAGACAGAAGTTGGTGACTGGTTCTAAACATTTTTTGTCTGTTTGTTTTAACTTAATACTTTTTTATTTTTGGATGAAGAAGTATTGTATACATTTTGAGGTAAATCATGATGTTTTGACTCGGGTATCAGTTGGTTATCCTTTTTAGTTAATTAGCATATTACAATAAATTATATACTTTCCATATGATGAATGCATTCAAAATCTTTCTTCCCAATTTTTTTTAAGATACTCAATGACATTAATTTTATTTTCATTGCCATTCTATAGAATATTATGAAATACTCCTATTTCTAACACTGTACCCATCAACCAATCTTTCTTTTTCTCCTTTTTTCCCAGACTTTGGTTGTCAGCATCTATTCTCAGGTTTTCTAAATAGCTCATTTGATTTATCGCATGGCAAATATATCCATAGTTTACAAATAACATCAAGCACTGTCATCACTATAACTTTAAATTATTTTGATTTTGAGGCTATTGTCATTAAGTTACTAAATTAAGCAGGAGGCACAAGGTCAATTTATTTTTAAAGTTATTTGGGAGGGTTCCTCTACATATGGTTATTCAGTAAACACCAGACACACTTAGATTTATTTATTTCATTTATCTTGTAGTTTTAGGTCTTATAAGTAATTTAAGAATCATGTAAATGTTTTATGATTGTGTAAAATGGTTATTTTTTTTTACAATCAGACCTATGAAAAGGGATTTATTCAGAAATTTTGATTTCTACTTCTGTTCTCATTTTATCTTCTCATTCTTGAAATTCTAAGCAAGAAAAGAAGACAGAAAATATGCACATCAACTATTCCTTTCATTATATGGTAGATTATAATAGAATATTAGATATTCTTTCAAATACCATATTTAATAGAAATACATAGAATGATTCCTCACTATTTGAAAAGATTTTCATTGTACTTCAATTTAGGGATGTAGCAAACTGTCAAGTGATCTCCTATGGATGGATTTCTAAAGTCTTGCTATTGTATGCAGTGTTGCTAGGAAGAGCCTTGTACAAAGTTTTTTTCTTTTTTTCCTTTTTTTGATACTTTATTTACGTTTCAAATGTTTCCCCCTTTCCAGGTCTCCCCTTTGGAATGCCCTATCTGCTCCCTCCTCCCCTGCCTCTATGAGTGTATTCCCCCACCCTCCCACCCACTCACTCTTGACTTCCCTCCTTGGTATTCCCATATACTGGGAAATCTAACACCCTCAGGCCCAAGGGCCTCTCATCCCCCTGACAGCTAACAAGACCCTCCTCTGCCACATATGTGGCCAGCACCATGTGTCCCTCCATGTGTATTCTTTGGTTGGTGATTCAGTCTTTGGGAGCATCAGGGGGGTCAGGTCAGTTGACACTGTTGCTCCTTCCATGGGGCTGCAAACACCCTCAGCTCCTTCAGTCCCTTCTACAATTCCTCCATCTTGAATTCCATGCACAGTCCAGTGGTTGGCTGTGAGAGTCTGCCTCTGTGTTTGTTGTCCTGGTATATGAACCTTCCTACATTGTGGGGAAAAATTATTTTTGCTGTTTTATGGCTCTTAGCAACTCTGGATAAATTCATGAATGATAGTAATGAGGTCCATGATAAAATTAAGTACTTCCAGATGAGATCAGACTATCTTAAACTTTGTAAGTGTGCCCTTGAAGAGAATCTTCTTTCTAACTGCCAAAGATCTCAAGTTGTAAAAGTCAAACAGAAGCTCCAATTATAAGATTGGCTAAATTACTGTGAAATTTCAAGCTTCAGCATCAGAGAGTGTCAGCATTTAAAGTAAAGGCACTTATTGGCAAAGAATGGGATCCTAGAACTTAAGATGGGAATGTAAAGGAGGGCCGTATTAAAGCTGAGAAATATAGACTGGAACCCTCAGATTCTCAAGGGTTTATATCACCAGAGTAAGTAATACTCTTAGCCCAATCCATTGGAATATGGCCTATGTCACCTGAAAAAAATCCTTCACTGTCCTCTAAATCTGCAGTGGTTTTCTCAGGAAGAAATGCTAGGCAATACAATACTGATGTTCCTGAAGTCCCACCAATAGTTTCCTCTATACCTATAACCATACTCAAGGGAAAGCATGCCCCTAGTGTGGAAGTAGAAAGAGTATTCTACAAGAAAGCACACAACACTATTAAGAGGCTTAATGATTTTGCTAATTCATTCAAAGAGACGTCTGGGGAATATGTGTGGGAATGGAATTTAAGAGTGAAGAATAATGGTAGAAGGCTGAGTTTATTGATATGGCCCCTCTGGGTAAAGAATATAAGTTTAATATGTAAGCCTGCACAGTTAAAAAAAATAGGTTTCATAAGTATGTTTGAATGGTGGGCTGAAGTGTTTATCAAAAGATCTCCAACTGAAAAGTAGTTGGACATTCCTCATAACATTATTAGTGTTAAAGAAAGTATTGTAAGGCTCAGAGAAATGCAATGCCAGAGTTGGTCAGCTGTGTTAAACCTAATCCTCCACAATGAAATGACCCAAAGACAAACCCTTCATGAATCCTATAACAAACAAAATGGTCAGAGGAACACCAGAACATTTGAAGTGTTTTGCTGTCATCATTTTCCTGTGCCGACATTCGGATTGGGGATGCTGCTGCACAATGGGATGAATTAAATGCAATAGGTTTAATTGGAATGTAAGGTAGCAGCAGCCAGGTAGCAGCATTGAATCTCCAGAGGCTTTATGATTATACTTATTATAATAGGAATTATAGACAAAACATTGTTCATATTGACCTAACCCACAATGGTGAGCAAAAAGTAGGTGATTTTTATAAGAACATGACTTGCACAGACATTGTTACTAGCTAATCACTCATGATCTTTCCAAACATGAAATAGATAAGAAGCATACTACATTTCTGTTTGATCTGTGTAACCAGAAAAATTCCCAAATGAAAGAAAGACTATAGTGGATCATGGCAAGAGGAAATCTCAGCCAGTAAATGAAATTCCAGACTTGACCCAGTTTGCAGACCCAGAACCCCAATGAGTGAAGTGATGGCCCATATAAATGACCTTGATAGGACAGTGAAATTTTTCTGTTAGCATTTATTCAGTTCTTTCCCTGTAGGACCTATGGTCTTATATAGGGTAACTGTATACTGGGAAGAAAGAAATAATCAGACTTTCTGGGATCTATTGGAAATTGATTCTAAACTGATGCTGATTCCAGGAGATCCAAAGAAACATTGTGGCCATTTAGTTAAAAGTAGTAACAATGGAGTTCAGGTGGTTAATTATATTTTGGCTGATGTCCAACTCACAGTAGGCCTAGCAGGTCCCCAAATTCATCCCATTGTTATTTCTTTAGTTCAAGAATGTATTATTGAGATAGATATACTTAGAAGTTGGCAAAATTCTCATATTGGTCCTCTGACCTATGGAATAATAGCTTTTATGGTTAGAAAGTTTAAATGGAGGTGTTTGAAGTTGTCTCTGCCAAAGAAAATCATGAATTCAAAACATTATTGCATCCCTGGAGGAACTGCAGAAATTAATGCCATCTTCAAGGATTTGAAAGATGCAGGAGCAGTGGTTTCCACCACATCTCCCTTAACTCTCTTATATTCTGTCAGTTCAGAAAACAAATGGATTGTGGAGAATGACAGTTGACTATCAAACCTAAATCACATAGTAATTCCAATTGCATCTGCTCTGTCAGACCTACTGTCCCTACTTGAGCAAATTAGCAAAGTCCCTGGTACAAGTTATGCAACTATTGATCTTTCAGCTCTCAAGACCAGCAGTATACCTTACAGTTTGTCTCAAGGACATATTAACTTTCCAGTACTGTGTCATAATTTAGTTAGAAGAGTTCTTGAACATCTGTCTCATCTATAAAACATCACATAGTTTCTCTAGATTGATGACATTATGCTGATTGGACCAAGTGAGCAGGAAGTAGCAAGCAGTTTGGACTCAATGGTAACACATATGTGTTTCAAAGGATGGAAAATAAATCCAAGCAAAATTTAAAGTTCTTTTACCTTTGTGAAATTGCTAGTCTTCCAGAGGTGTGAGGTATGCACAGATAACACTTCTAAGGTGAAGGATAAGTTATTGCACCTGGATTCTCCCAACACAATGAAAGTAGCACAACTTTTACTTGGCCTATTTAGTTAAAGACAACACACTCCTCACTTGGGTGTGTTATTCAGTCTCAACTACCTTATTGATTCAGAAAGCTTCTAGTTTTGTGCCGGACCTGGAACAGAAGACGCTCTTCAAAACATTTGTGCATGGGTTGAAAGTTTCTGAGTGTGTTGTTGTTCTTATTCCTTCTCTAAGAGTCCTGCCTGGCTACAGGTGATGGCAACTTCAAGCACCATATCCCCCACTGCTAGGAGTCTCAGCTAGTGTCACCCCTATAGAATATCTAGGGTCTCCCCCATCCAGGCCTCTAGCCATCCTAGAGATTCCCCCTTACCCACTGCAGATTTCTATTCTCTCTCCCTTGGCTTTCCCTACACCTGATGCCACTGTCCTATTTCTCTCCATGTCAGGGTTTTATAACCCTATATTCATATACTAAGGTGGAGTGCAGACTTGACACCAAAGGCTGATGACCTCTGGCCATTTAGTTTTCTTTTGCTATTCTGAGACCTAAAGACAATGGCTTTTGGCAATTACCTTTCTCTTAATATTTTGGGGCTAGAACTAATGGCTTCTGACAGTTGACTGCTGATGAAAAAATCAGGGAATTATGAAAGTTAGTTACTTAGACTGTTTACTTTTTAACTCAGGGTCCTCTCACCACCAATGAACAATGTTTGGAGTTCGATAACTCTTCATTAGCAAGAGAGAAAGGAAAATAAATAAACAAACAAACAAACAAACAAACAAATAAATTTAGACACACACTGACATACCATAAAGAATGAATCACGTAAGGATAAATACTACTTTATACTTCGTCTTGTTTTTTATACCTGTCTAAACAAAATGGCCTCCTAGCAATTATCAGATAAAATCATTACTGCAAGATTATTGATTAGATGGTTTTCATCTTCCTTCCTTCCTTCCTTCCTTCCTTCCTTCCTTCCTTCCTTCCTTCCTACCTTCCTTCCTTCCTTCCTTCCTTCCTTCCTTCCTTCCTTCCTTCCTACCTTTCTTCCTTCCTTCCTTCCTTCCTTCCTTCCTTCCTTCCTTCCTTCCTTCCTTCCTTCCTTCCTTTCTTATAATCTGGGACACTGGTTTTAATTTTTTAAATTGTTTTATGTATTTACATTCCAAATTTTGACCCATTCCTGGTTATCCCTCCAAGAGTGGTTCACTCCATACCTTGCCTCTACAGGATTAGGGACATATACTGCTACTGAGGCCAGACAAGGCAATCCTCTGCTACATATGTGCCAGGGGCCATGGACCAGCCAGTGTTTGCTCTTTCATTGGTAGCTTAGTCTCTGGGAGCTCCCAGAGGTCTGGGTTAGTTGATACTGTTGGTCTTACTATGGGGTTTCCATCCCCTTCAGCTCTGTCAATCTTTTCCCTAACTCTTCTACAGGGGTCCCTGATCTCAGTCTAATGGTTGACTGGAAAAATCTGCATCTGTCTCAGTCAGCTACTGGTATAAGCTCTCAGAAGACAATCATAATAGGCTCTTGTCTGCAAGCGCAACAAAGGATCAGTAAGGCCTCTATGATCTTTATAACATTGGAATTAGTGACATTTTCTTATGTTTCAGTTGGCTTAGGATATCCAGGGCTTGTTGTATTGAGGTAGCTATGCTTTGGAGGTGTCATAATGTTCTGTATGGTCCTGGAGTCTGATGAAGGTGAAAGAGAGGTAGCAGGAGAGTGGAGGTCCCCCTGGGATAGCAGAGTGCTCAGGGAGCTTGAGATGGCCCAGAGGGCTCAGAGAGCACGGAAGATGGGAGGGGAAAGGGAAGCTTACATGTATGTTTCAGGAGTCTCAGGGCAGATGAAGGTAGGAAGAAAGGAGGCAGGGGAGAGGGAATAGAGGTCCCCCTGGAATAAAAGTTTGCTCAGAGCCTCAACATGTACAAGCAAGTAATGGATTCATCTGCAAAGCCCTCTTATGCCAAAGACTTATTGAATGTTGAAGAAAATGAAGGGAAAAATCTTGAAATCCAGAGGATGAGGTGGTTACTGTGAGAATGTGTGCCATGAATAAAGGAAAAAATAATAAAAAAGCTTACCAATATGACCTCCAAAATTTGAGCTAAAGAATGATGATACTAGTAAACCTGCCAAATTGGATGTTTAAAAGATTAAAGGGACTCAAGGCTTCACAATAACTGTCTGGAACTTGTTAAACCTAGAAATGGAAGAGGTGGTCATCACCAGAGAAGGGAACAAAGACTGGTTGTGTAGTGCCAAGTAATAAGACCTTTGTGTGTGTGTGTGTGTGTGTGTGTGTGTGCACCCGTGTGTGTATGTGTGGGTGTGTGTGTGGGTGTTTGTAAATATACATACCCTAAAACAATTAATAAAATAAGATTCAATGTACATTTAGAATTACATAGATGGGTATAAAGGAGTGTTTGGAGGCAGGAAACACAATGGGAAGACATAATTAAACTAGAATCTCAACATCAAAATAACTATTTAAAAAACTATCAAAAGACTTACAATTCATTAATAGAAAATTCACAATGGATTTGAATAATTGATGTCAGAATTGATGCATGTGTGTGTGAGTGATGTGTGCATGAGTGTGTGTGTGCGTGTGTGTGTGTGTGTGTATGTCTGTGCTTGTGTAATGTTAAACTCAAAAAAAATTTTAACTCCCAGTTTGATAAAATAAATAATGATACCCTTTAGCAAGAGTGATTTATGTGTTCACATACTTCAATGATCTTATAGTAATAAAGGTTGTAGGTTAAGCATTATTTTCACTACAATTTTTTCATTATTGCCCAATTCTGACTATTATTGGGTGTTTGCCCATAAAGTTCAAGTTTCTTATAATATAGGCAAAATCTGAACCCTATACTCTTTCTCATATATAGTATCCTGCTTAATATGGCATCTAACATATCCAATATACTCAAGATACATGATAATGCTGAGCCAAAATTCAGTGCCTCTGTGAGATTCAGCAACAGTGTGCACTGTTATCACTATACTATTATTATATTAACTCAAATTTCCCATTAGTTTCTTAGAGTGCAGTAATATTCTATGATATTCCTAATCCCCAGAGGCAACATAACACTTTGCTGATGTTTTAGATTCTGTTGCTGCAACAAAAATACCATGGCTAAAAGCAATACATAAGAAAATGGTTTATTTATTTATGGTCCTCAAATCACAGTTCACTGAGAGAAGCCAAGGCAAGAACCTGGATACAGGAATTAATTGAAATTTCTAGAAATGTCACTTACTGCTTTATTCTTTATATTGTCTAAAGTCCTCTCTCTCTCTCTTTCTCCCTCTCTCTCTCTTTCCACATTTTATTTATTTGCATTCCAAATGTTTCCCAATTTCCTGGTTCCCCTTCCAAGAGTTCTCCCACACACACCCTCTCCCCTTTGACTCTGAGAGGCTGCTCCCCAACACCCCAAACCCACCACCTCAAAACTCGCACCCCTCTTCTCTGGTGAATAAATTCTCTACAGGTTTAGGCACATCCTCTCTCACTGGTATCAGGAAAAGCTGTTCTTGCTACATATGTGCCTAGAAGCTGAAAACAATCCCAATGTTCCTAAAACAAAGAATGGATACAGAAAATGTCATTCACTTATACCAGCCAATTACATTCAGCTATTAAAAACAAGAACATCATGAATTTTGCAGGCAAATGAATGAAACTAGAAAATATCATTCTGAGTGAGGTAACCCAGACCCAAAAGGACAGGCATGGTATGTACTCACTGAAAAGTGGATATAAGCCAAAAATACAAAATACTCATGATACAATCCACAGACCTTAAGAAGTTTAACAAGAAGGAATGCCCAAGAGGAGATACTCCAATCTAACATTGAAGGAGGAACAGTTATGAGAGGCAGAGGGAGAAAGGGACCTTGGTGGGAGATGGGAGTGGGAGAAGGAAAGGCGGTCAAGGTTAGGTATTGGGAAGGCAGGACAGAAGCCCAGAGGGCCTGGAAAATGAATGGAAATATGTAGCTGCAGGATGTGAGTGGTGAGATGAACCTCTAGAAAGTTCCAGAGATCTGTGTTGTGAGAGGCTACCAGGACTCAGTGGGGATGACCTAAGCTCAAATTCCAAACAGTGAGGAGGTGGATTTTGAAGGGATTACCTATAGTATATAGACAGTGCTCCCACTGAAGGGATAGATCATCAAACTACCTTCAAAATTTTTTACCTAGAATTGTCCTGGTCTAAAAGAAATGTAGAACAAAATGGAGCAGAGATTGAAGGAAAGCCCATTGAATGAACAGACCAGTTTCGATCCATCTCATGTTGTTCACGAAACCCTGACAGTTTTACTGATGTTATGTCGTGCCTGCAGACAGGAGCCTAGCATGGCTGTGCTCTGAGAGGCTCTAAAAGCAGCTTTGTGAGACAGATGCTGATACTTATAGACAACCACTGGACTGAGTTTGGGGACCCCTATGAAAAAGAGGAAAGATTGAAGGATCTAAAGGGGATGGCAACCCCATAGAAGACCAACAGTATCAACTAACTCAGACCCTTGGAAGCAATCAGAGATTAAGTCACCACCAAAAAATCTACATAGGCTTGGACTGGAAACTGGGGCAACCACTATGGAAATAAATCTGGTAGTTCCTCAGAAAATTGGAAATAGTTCTACCTGAAGACTTAGCTATACCACTCCTGGGCATATATCCAGAAGATGTTCCATCACATCACAGGAATACATGCAATACTATGTTCTTACATCCTCATCCATAATAGCTAGAAGCTGGCAACAACTCAGATGTCCAATACAGTCCTCTTTATTATATCATTCAAAACCACCTACCTGGGTGTGTCACTTGTCATAGGAATCTGGGGAGTTTCACATTAATCATTTCTTAGGAACATGACTTATAGAAATGCCTGTAGTCTAAGGTGACTGATGTCATTCCTCAGTTGAGATTCCCTATTCCCAATGTTTCTGTGTTGTGTAAAACTGTTAAAAATCAAGTAATATAGCTTATACTGGAAACATTAATAATTTCACTAACACTAGACAATACTCACAAGAAGAAAAAGACATAAATAGACTCAATCTACATCATAATTTAATGATTTGTGTTATCTTGGACATCATTGCCCATTTTGTGTGTATTAATACTGTCTATTATTTAAAAGTTTTATATGGTCTTTAAAGTACTTTTTATACACAAAGCAAAGTGTCTTATTAACTACCATTTAAAAATTGAAACTATTAAAGTTTTAACACTGTGATATATCTCTGTAGTTTTGAAAAGGAATTTAATCTGATTTTATCAAAATAACAACACTTCAGGACAAATATGGACCCTAGGACCCCTGTACTGGAGGCCAAGATGTAGAAGACATCCATGAACATCAGGACCTTATCTTTGTTGCTGAGAAAGTTAGGGACGAAGGTTATACCAACACTATAGAATACTGGCTTGCTGAATGTTGGAGTCTTTGCCAGTGAGTCTGTAAGGCAGACTTCTGGTTGAGAAAGTCAATTCAAATACAATGAGCCCAGTATCCCAGGACAAATGGAATGTAATAACTGAACTTATGTTACATTAAAAAATGATGATCTGCTCATGTACAGAATGTGTATCTGTGCCAATAAAGAAAGATGTTACAATCCAGATTCAACAGAGAACAAGTGCACTGGCCTGTAGGACTTTTGACCGCTGAGCAGGGAACTGTCAGATAATGGAAAGATGACAGGAGACAAGAAATGCCTTGGGTGCAAGTCGATTACCCAGTCAAGCTCCAAAGACCTTTAATTCTCATACATCAATTTATAATAAGAAAGATAAAGGAACTTTAAACAATATAGTCAAGACTTAGACAAAGCAACAGAGATGGGAAAAATCTGAGGAGTTACAGACAATTAGTCCCAAGGACATGGACATGTCACCAAGGCAACTACTCATACTCTGCCATCCACCCAACCTCAAAGGAGTCACCCTGACTTGGGAAAGAATCCAGCTCTTGAGAGACAGAGCCTAAACAAAATCCTGAAGCTCAGAAAACAGCACCCTTAGCCTACTGCTATTTCCAAGCCTAACTTTAACACAAAATGGCTTCACTTAGGCTAGTAAGAAAGCTTCCAATCCATTGGTTCCCAGCAAACAAGTGTGGGCAGGACAAAAATAGGAATAACAAAGTTAGGTGCCCCCTTTACCAGCAGCTCTCTCATCTTTATTCCTAAATAGTAAACTTTAAGGCTAGGACCACAGCAATTGCCTTGACCACCACAGTACAAATAGCCACTGTGAACATAATGGCAAATATTGTTTGCTGCAGGATGCATATGGCAATGCTGGGATACACAATGTAGAACAAGGAGCAGAAGAAACAGAATATGAAAGAGATGAGCTGGATGTAGCTGAGAGTGAGATGAATAACTTTTACAATGGCAGTGTCTTTCTCTACAACAAGAGCTGTGTGAGCCAAGAAGTACAGGTACATGCAGTCAAGATACATCACAAACAGGTCTTCATAAGTAAGAAAGGATACATGTCTTTACAGGCAGTGGAATGTTTTATATTGGTATTCTTAGAGTCTGGACATATCTATTAGAGAACATTAGCAACAAACCCTTCTATTTTTCAACATTATATATTTAAACAGTTAGTATCTGTCTTAGAGCATATCTCTTTTTTGAACCAACCCTTTATTTCATTAATTCTTTGTACTGTTCTCTCTGTTTCTATTTTACTGATTTCAGCCCTCAGTTTGATTTTTTGATACTTTGTTTACATTTCAAATGTTTCCCCCTTTCCATATCTCCCCTTTGCAACTCTCTATCCCCTCCCTCCCCCCGCCTCTATGAGGGTATTCCCCCACCCACCCACACACCTACTGTCATCTTCCCTCCTTGGCATTCCCCTATACTGAGGCATCTAACACCCTCAGGCCCAAGGGCTTCTCCTCCCCCTGATGGCTAACAAGGCCTTTCTTTGCCACATATGTGGCCAGCACCATAGGTCCCTCCATGTGCATTCTTTGGTTGGTGATCCAGTCTCTGGGAGCATCTGGAGATGAGCCCAGTTGACACTGTTGCTCCCTCCATGGGGCTGTAAACTCCCTCATCTCCTGCAGTCCCTTCTCCAACTCCTCCATCTGGGACCTCTACTCAATGATAACTTGATCAAGGAAGAAATAAGGAAAGAAATTAAAGACTTCCTAGAATTTAATGAAAATGAAAGTACAACATACCCAAACTTATGGGACACATTGAAAGCAGTGTTAAGAGGAAAACTCATAGCTTTGAGTGCCTCCAAAAAGAAACTGGAGAGAGCATACACTAGCAGCTTAACAGCACACCTGAAAGCTCTAGAACCAAAAGAACCTAATACACCCAAGAGGAGTAGAAGACAGAAAATAGTCAAATTAAGGGCTGAAATCAACCAAGTACAAACTAAAAGAACTATTCAAAGTATCAACAAAACCAGGAGCTGCTTCTTTCAGAAAATCAACAAGATAGATAAAACCTTAGCCAGACTAACCAGAGGGCACAGAGACAGTGTCCAAATTAACAAAATTATAAATGAAAAGGAAGATATAACAACAGAAACTGAGGAAATTCAAAAAATCATCAGATCCTACTACAAAAGCCTATATTCAACAGAATTGGAAAATCTGGATGAAATGGACAATTTTCTAGATAGATACCAAATACCAAAGTTAAGTCAGGATCAGATAAACCATCTAAATAGTCCCACAACCCCTAAAGAAATAGGAGCAGTCATTAAAATCTCTCAACAAAAGAAAGTCCAGGACCAGATGGGCTCAGTGTAGAGTATATCTTAATAAATATTTTGTCATTCAGCAAGAAATTATTTTGTTGTTGTAGAGAACAGTTGTGGGTGCTGCAGCACCTGGGTCTAGCCCAGAGGACTGTCAGGGAGGCTTCCACACTGCCCTAGTAGTAATGAGTACCATGTCTACTGGCACACTGCATGACCAAAATAAGAGGATTTTACCAAACTACTGGAACTTCAGAGTGGGCCTGCAACAGGACCATGGCTGCTTTCCCCATCTTATCTTAAAAAAGAGTTATATTTTTTATTTATCTATTTATATATATATATGAATGCTCTATTTGTATGTATGCCTGCATGATGAAAAAGGGCAGCAGATCCCATCACAGATGGATATGCTCTACCATATGTGTGCTGCGAATTGAACTCTGGACCTCTGAAAAAGCAGGCAGTGCTCTTAACCTCTGAGCCACCTTTCCAGCCCCTGCTTTCCCCATCTTTAATGAAGTCCCTTCTCATGCTGGCAGTCTGGTATCTCCCTATAGTTCCAGTGGGGTGGTCGTTATTCCAGTCCTCAATTGGATCTCTCATTGCAGCAAAGACTGCTTAAAAATGCTTGTTGATGTGCAATGCATTAGATTTGTACCTCAATTCAGGTCTCCAGAGACTTTTTCCCCAAGTTTGTGGTTACACTTCCCTCATCCACTCTTGGATTCCAGTTCCCACAAATAGTGGCATCAGGCTGCCCTGTAGTAATCTATCCCTGGTACTGGAGCATGCCTCCTTTATGGTGGAGGGAGCAGGGTGGTTACTTATTCTTATTTACTAACTATTATATTCATGAAGTTTTAAAAATGTGAAAGAAAAATACTTGTTTTCTCAGAGCATTCCAAATCATAATATAAAGCAGCTTCAATTTATTAATTCCTCAAACTTTAAACTTGTTAGGCACACATCTGTAGATTATGTAGGTCTATATCATATAGCAGTGATAACTTGCATTCTGTAGTTCATTTGTCTTGGACCCTTAGTCTGTATCTTCCTATATGCACAATGATATGCAATTCCTACTGGTAAATACTGATTGCATAAAACAATATTTTCACTAAAGTCAGAGACCAAAAGGCCTGTGTCTTGGGCTTCACAGCAGGCATTCCTTTGATTCCTTCCTACTCCCACTGCCTCTTGCAATTGATAAGACATTCTGTTTGAAGTAGCCTGCGGCTTCAAGTAAACCTTATGGTCATGATTTACAGCAAAGACTGTCATCCTGATACAGCTATGTATGACATATGGCTACCCCCTTCCTCTGTCACTTCCTGCCTAAAAGTGCTTATATAGGGACTCAGAAATAAAGATTATTTGGAGCTTGGTCGGAGTATCGACTTGCTCCCAAGGTATTCCTTATTTCCTGTCTCTTTCCATCACCGGCAGTTCAATCCTCAGACACAGACCTTGGTCGATAGTCCCCTCGGGAGAGCCCCCCGTGAAGGACGGGACAGTTAACCCTTCGCAAAAAAAGCTGCACTAATCATGCACAGCTTGAATGAAGGATGGGGAAAGGTGTGTGGAAATGAGTGGGAGGCAGGCAGTGAGGGAAATGTATAGTGAATAAGTGAAAAATAATATTAAATTAAATTTTAAAAGACTAGAACCTGACTACTTGTTCCTTTTATATTTTCTAGCTTCAGAAGATCATTATAAATTTAAAGCAATAATTTTTATGTCACAAGTTAGCAAGGTTTCATTGAGAAAAGTCATCTGCCTTGTGTATTAATATTTATGAATTCTTGCATAAACTAGTTGTTCTTTCATTTTATGTTCTTGCATCTTTAATAAATTGTCCATTCCCAGTTTATGATCTTTAGTTACCAGATAAGTGCCTCATTCCTAACATAGTGTTTTCCTTCATTGTAAATTTGTTCCAAATCTGTTTTCTTTTTCAAGTTCAATTAGCCCATGACACGTGAAGGTTTACAGGGGCATTGTACTGTCTAGCTTTGTGTGTCAACTTGACACAAGCTGAAGTTATCACAGAGAAAGGAGTTTCAGTTGAGAAAATGCCTCCATGAGATCCAGCTGTAAGGCCATTTCTCAATTATTGATCAAGGGGGAGGGCCCCTTGTGAGTACTACCATATGTGGGCTGGTAGTCTTGGGTTTCATAAGAAAATAGACTGAGAAAGCTAGGAGAAGCAAGCAAGCCAGTAAGTAGCATTCCTCCATGGCCTGTGCAAAAGCTCCTGCTCCTTGACCTGCTTGAGTTCCAGTCCTGACTTCCTTTTGTGATGAACAGTAGCATGGAAGTGTAAGCTCAATAAACCCTTTCCTCCCCAACTTGCATCTTAGTCATGATGTTTGTGCAGGGATAGAAACCCTGACTAAGACAAGTATAATTCATTCTTTCGCTCTACATGGTATTTGAAATTGCTTGTATCAATTTCCGAGTTCTATAAAATCATTATCAGGAATTATGACGTCATCTATTTGTCTGAACAGCATTAGTATGAAAAAGTACATCTTCACGTTGATCTGCAGGAAATTTGCCCTACAGAGTAAGCTGATGCCAAATAGGCTATACAATAGTGGGAGGAATATCATATCAACAGCAAGAAGCAATCCTACGTTAAAGTGTCTTGGGTCCTTGTGTCTCAGAGTACATTCATCCCAGCCATGAAAAATGGTAACTAACTCACTTGCTATAGTATTTCCTTGATGGCTTCTGTCATCTCTCCATGCCCTCTCCCATCAAATTACCTCACTCCATCCACCTCTGATATCTATTTTATTTTCCTATCTGAGACAGACTCAAGATCCTCCTTTGGTTCTCATTGTTATTTGGCTTCTTTGTGTCTTTGAATTATAATGTGGTTACCCTGTACTTTATTGCTAATACCCTCTTATAAGTGAGTATACCATGAATGTCCTTTTGGGTCTGAGTTACCTCACTCAGGATGGCATTTTTAGTTCCAAACATTTGTTTAAAAAATTCATGATGTTCTTGTTTTTAATAGCTGAGTAGTATTCCATTGTGTAAATGAACCAAATTTTCTCTCTTTGTCCACTCTGCACTTGAGGGATATCTGGCTTGTTTGCAAATTCTGGCTATGATAAATAACACTGCTATCAACATTTGTGCAAGTATCCTTATGTGATTGTGGAACATCTTTTGGGTATATGCTCAGGAGGGACATAGCTGGATCTTGAGGTACCCAATTTTTTGAGAAGCTACAGATTTATTTCCAGAGTGGTTGTACCAGTTTTCACTACCAATGACTTATGCTCAGAGATCAAAAATCGACAAATGTGACATCATAAAATTGAAAACCTTCTGTAAAGCAAAGGACACTGTCAATAGGACAAAACGGCAACCAACAGATTGGAAAAAAGATCTTAACCAATCCTAAATCTGATAGAGGGCTAATATCGAATATATACAAAGAACTCAAGAAGTTAGACTATAGAGAACCAAATAAGCCCATTAAAAAATGAGTGCAGAACTAAAAAAAGAATTATCAACTGAGGAATACTAAATGGCTGAGAACCACCTAAAGAAATGTTCAACATCCTTAGTCATCAGGGAAATGTGAATCAAAACAACCCTGAGACTCTCCCTCACACCAGTCAGAATGGCTAAGAACAAAAACTCAGGTGACAGCAGATGCTGGTGAGGATGTGGAGAAAGGTACACTCTTCCATTTTTGGTGGTATTGCAAGCTGGTACAACTACTCTGGAAATCAGTCTGACAGTTCCTCAGAAAAGTGGACATAGTACTACCTCCAGACCCAGCTACATCACTCCTGGTCATAAACCCAAAAGGTGCTCCAACATAAAATAAGTACACTGCTCCACTATGTTCATAGCAGACTTATTTATAATAGCCAGGAACTGAAATTAACCCAGATGTCCTCCAACAGTGTAATGGATACAGAAAATGTGGGACATTTACACAATGGAGTACTACTCAGTTATTAAAAACAATGACTACATAAAATTTGCAGGCAAGTGGATGGAACTGGAAGATATCATCCAGAGTGAGCTAACCCAGTCACAAAAGAACACACATGGTATGTACTCACTGATAAGTGGATATTAGCTCAAAAGCTCTGAATACCCAAAATACAATTCACAGATCACATGAATCTCAAGAAGAAGCAATACCAAAGTTGGATGCTTTGGTCCTGTTTAGAAGGGGAAACAAAATACATGAAGAAATACAGAGACAAAGTGTGAAATAGAGACTTAAGGAAAGACCATCCAGAGACTGCCCCACCTGGGAATCCATTCTTACACAGACTCCAAACCCAGACAATATTCCTGATGCCAAGAAGTGCTTCATGACAGGAGCCTGTTATAGCCATCTCTTGAGAGGCTCTGCCCGAGCCGGACAAATACAGAAGTCCAATCAAACATTGGACTGGAAATGAGGAACCCAATGGAGGAGTTAGAGAAAGGACTGAAGGAGCTCAAGGTGTTTGCAACTCCACAGGAAGAAAAATAATATCAACCAACCAGAAACCCCAAAGCTCCTAGGGACAAAATCCACCAACTAAAGAGTACACGTAGGGACCCCTTGGTTCCAGCCACATATGTAGCAGAGGATGACCTTGTCTAGCATCAGTGGCAGGAGAGGCCTTTTGTCCTGTGAAGTTCAATGCTCCAGTGTAGGGGAATGCTAGGGCAGGAACACAGGAGTGACTGAGTGTGTGAGGGGTGAGAACACCCTCATAGAAACAGGAGAAGAGGATAGGATAGAGGATTTGGGGAAGGAACTGGGAAAGGGGATAACATTTGAAATGTAAATAAAGAAAATATCCAAAAAAAAAAAGAAATAAAAAATAAAAAATTTACCAAATAACAGTTAAAAAATAAAGCAACAAAATTACTTTGAGAAAAAAATAATACTGTCCTTCAATAACGAATGTCTAGAAATAATAATTTGTGTTTGTATCTGTCTTTGTGTGTGTGATATTAAGTTGAATAATCCTAATTACTCCTATTTTGATAAAATTTATAATGATATGCTTCATCCAGAATGGTTTATATATTCCCAGACCTCACTAACCTAAGGTGTTTTGTAGTACTTTATTTTAACTACTGATTTTCCTTGATGAATGAAACATTTACATTCCATAATGTAATGGTGTGTTTTCATATAGCCTTATACAGCAGGCACAATCTGAACCCCATAATCCTTTTCATATACTGTACTCTTATTTGTATGTTATCTTATATTCTGAATATCTTCATAGAACATTGTAAATTTTTTGAACATCTCAGGCTTCAGTTATGGCCATCAACAATATGCAATGCTGTAAGTATGCTCAACACTCTGTTAGCATTCAATCTTGTTTCTCTTATCAAATCAATGCCTTTTATTGCATCAATAATCTATTATATTCCACATGCCAACAAAGGCAATTTACCAATTTGCTGATGTTGTATTTTCTGTTGCTGTAACAAAACACAACAGTCAAAAGGGATATATGAGAAAGTATTTTTTCCCTATGTACCTTGGTCACAGTTAATTGAAAGAAGCTGAGACAAGAACATGGATGCACGAACTCACTGAAAGTCCATGGAATAATGCTGATTACTGGCCTCATGTCCATCATATCTATAGTGTTCTTTCTTATAACTCCCAAAAGAACTTGCTTAGAGGTGTCACTGTCCACAAATAGCAGGTTCACCTTATACTAATCATTAATTAGGAAAATTCCTTACACTCATACCTACAAATCAAAGTGATGGTAGCCACTCCCAAATTAAGATTCCCTGTTCTCAATATGTTTAGGTTTGTGAGCTTATGAATAAAACCTCTTCCACCAAAACTAACTAATTGGTATTACTTTATGCAGTGCTACCTTATGATGTATGTACTATCTTTATTACTTAAATTTTGTTATGATTTACGAATACTTTTGTTAAGACAAATAAAAACAGTTAAGTTGAGTATCATCTAATATTTGAAAGTATCAAACTTTTGATAAGGCAATTTATCGTTTACTTCTGGAGAAAATTTGAATCTGGTCTAACTAAAAGAATGTAACACTTTTGGGCAAAGATACACCCTAACAACCCTGCACTCAAAGCCAAGACGGAGAAGACCTCCACAACTACCATTTCCTTCCCCCTGGTGCTGTGGTAGACTGGGAGGAAGGTGATCCAGACACTATAGAAGACCAACATGCTGAATGTTAGGAACTTGGCTTCATTGAATCTGTCAGGAAGATGCCTTGCCAAGAAAGCAAGAGTGAAACTCCCCAGAGCCAAGGAGCCCAAGTATCCCAGGACTAAGTGGAAGGCAATGACTGAGCCTTTGTTGCAAATAATGACAATCTTCCTGTGTTCAGATTGGATATCTTTGTCAATAAAGGGAGATGTTACCAACCAGATTCCACAAAGAACAAGTTGGATTAGGGTACAAATGGGAATGACAAAGTTAGGTGCCTCTGATGTCAGCATCCCTCTCATTCTTTTCCCTGGAGTAGTGAGCTCGAAAGCCATGACCACAGTTATTGTTTTAGCCAACACAGTAGAAATAGCCACTGTGAAAAATACTCCAAATGTGGTCTGCTGCAGGATGCAAGTGGCCTGGTTGTGATTTCCAATGAAGAGCAATGAACAGAGAAAACAGAAGACTAGAGCGATGAGCAAGATGTAGCTGAGGATGAGGTTATTGGCCTTTACAATAGGAGTATCCTTGTATTTCACAAAAGTGATTAGCACTAGAAATGTGATGGCCGAGAATGACAGGGCCATGCAGCTTAGAGCCATCCCCAGTGGATCTTCATAAGCCAGAAATGACAGAGCTCTTTGGAGGCAGTGGATTTGCTCTAAGTTGGCATACTTATCATCTGGACACCTCACACTGTTCCATATCTGCTGGTGAACAACAATAAACCCTTATAAGCTACTGTAATTATGTTGTTATTAATTGTGTATTTGTATTATTCAGATTATATATCAATACATAATTTGGTGTTGAGCATCTAGTCCATTCCTTTTTCCTGTAGAGAGCACTGACTTAATATTGCTTTTTATTAGCCTATGCTTTTTGATGGAAGAAAACACCACCATTGTGAATTGAACAGCAAAAATTATTTATTAAGCAAAAAATAAACAAAACTATGATAAATAATAATATGCACAATCTCAGATTATTTAATTCTTCAAGCAATAAATTCACTACTCACAGACAAGGGTAGTGTGGAGTCATAGTTATTGATGCCAGCTGATGAAATACATTATGTACTGCATTTGCTTTTAAAGTTGTGTTCTTTGTCTATAACTACACATAGGCACCAGAACACTTAATTCCTCATGCAAATACTGTTTGCATAAAGGAATATTTTCATTATTGAAGCTGTGTGCCTCATAGACATATGCATGTTACCTTTGTTGTGGTACAATTTCTTTCTTCTCAACTACACATTCTAAACTGTGTGGCATGAAGGTTATGGATATTCACATTCATCCCTCTTTCCTTAGCTAGGCTGTGATTGATGATAAGCACTACCCCCTCTCTTGTTGCATTCTTGCAATGTTCACTCTTATTCTAATTCTTCAACAGAAAATATTTAATCCTTTAAGCCTTCTAAGCTTTTAAAATATCTTTCATTAAACAAATGCTACCCTGAGCATCTGGTATTGTCAGGGAGTAAGTTGGGTGATGGAGGAAAAAACTGTAGACTGATCATGTATTCAAGTTTCTTTCTACAAAGAATCAAAGAAGAATAAACATATGCATAGATTATGCCTAAATGCTTTAAAAAATTGTTGTACATGTATGTCCCCCTAAATGTGTTCTATATAATATAAAATCAGTAACCATCATATTTTGAGAGAAATGCTTTGTTTGTAGAAGATATTGCAAGTTATTTGCTGGGTCCAAAGACGTGGCTATTAATTTACTGATTAAATTCTGAAACATGGAGCTTTTAGGTCTTCAGTTTCCATTTATGCCATATCATGTTTCTACTTTGGAAAGAATAGATATTCAAATTCAGCAATTTTTATTCTGCATGCAAGCATGTACCTGTTTCATTGGAAACCTCATTTTCTGGGCACTGCACACAATGAAAGCAGCAATCTGCTGTTTCTTTCTGATGAATTTTCCTAAATTCAGCAGTACATGGCACACTACACATGGAGGAGGGAACCTGAGACAATAAATTGTGTGTGTGTGTGTGTGTGTGTGTGTGGGTGTGGGTGTGGGTGTATAGTTCATGTATACATCATATGTATAATGACCCATATATTGATATGTGGGACATTAACAGATATGGCTATAAATTTTCCTTTGATAACCAGTATTACATAAAAATTTCAGTCACATTATTTTGTATTACAATGCAATGAACTGAATGTCACACAATATTTACTACATCATATAATATTTTATATGCAACATTCAGGTTGCAGCAGCTTAAAAATTTTCCTTCTCAAAATGATTAACCCGAAAATAACGTTTATGTGGCACCAGTTTCTCACTCATGATTTTAAAATAAAAAATAAGAACACTGACTTGTATGGAGAGAGAAGGTACGGTAAATCAAGAAAGTTTTTTCATGAATATGAACAAAATATGTTATTTAAGAATCTCATAAAATTAATGAAGCTTTCCTAAGGTTAAAAGTAAACTTTGAACCCACAATCCCATTCCTCTTCCCCTACTGCTTCTATGAGGGAGCTCCCCAACACACCCCTACCCACTTCAGCCCCATCACCCTAGCATTCCCCTATGCTGGGGCATCAAGCCTCACAGGACCAAGGGCCTTCCCTCCCACTGATGTCAGATAAGGCCATCCTCCACAGAGGAGAGGAATCAAGGAAGGGGGATAACTTTTGAAATGTACATAATAAAATAGCCACTAAAAATATATGAATTAAAAAAGAAAAAACTTGAATCTAAAGAAAGATTTCTGTTAATGAATGCATGCTATACTTAATTAGGCTATAAATATCTTAACACAGAATCTGAAAATTCCATGGTTTATATATGGTTACAAAAGCTTAATTTTATATATATATATATATATATATATATATATATATATATATATATATATATATATATATATAAAATATATTCCTGTAGTGTGGGGTGATTTGGCATGTAGATGCAAGGGAACATGAAATCCAGAGACCTTTGTTCCCTATGACCAGATTTACATTAATTGAGAGTTATCAAATTTTGGTGCTTGTAACTGAGGATGGTCTTTTGCAATAGTAGCAATTGGTCTTAACCATACAGTTATTACTTCAGTGCCTCATATTTTAAAATTTAGATATCATGAAAAAAATAAAAATTTTACCCACTGATGTTCCTCCTGTTGCCCACTCCAAGTCTTCAGATATATGAAGTTTTTGGCTTTGTAGAAAACATGTAAAATAGCTTTCTATTTTCACTTTTAGTCCAAGGCCTTGTGGAAAATTCCAAATGATAAAAATGTCATAATCTGCACACTGATTTTCCCTATGGTTCATGTTCACCAGTTCTCCAACATGGTTAGTAAATACCCTGGTTTTCAGCAAGGAAGACACCTAAATGAGATGCACCATCAGATGCTTACATATGAATATCAATAAAGGGAACACCAAATTGAGAATTTCCCCTAATTTTTTAATGAATTTCAGAAAAGACAACAGTATTAAAGTAATCATGTGCAGTGAAATACAATATACCTCATGGATAAGTAAAAATTAATATTCTTCACATTAATGTTCAATGGAAAAATGTGCTTGAAAATAATTATGAGATAACAAGTAACATGGTGTGTTAGAGTGTGTGTGTGTGTTTGTGTGTGTGTGCACATGTGTGTGCATGTGCATGTTTGTCAAAAATGCTTTTTAAAAACTGAAGCCATGTATGTTAGAATGAAGAGGAAGTTTGAATGTCTTCAAATAAATGTGAAAATAAAGAATACTTGTGAGTCTTTTAAGTACATACAGTATACACATATAAAATAAACATAAACTTAATAAAATAGCAGTCTTGATCATTTGTGTTTTGTAAATAATTTAATGAATAACTATTAATCACAGGACATGTATCAATTTTTGAGAAAAATATTCTAGTCTAGTCATCATGTTAGGCTTTTCTGATAATACTCTTGACTCCTATTTTAAACGTTGAACTCATTTGGTGAAATGTTTTCACAAAACTTACTGATATTCATAAAAATGTATTGTCTCCAATTAAATGTTATCTTTGTGTATGATATTTATCCATGTAAAAGATTCATTGGGCAGTTTTGCAGTGTGGAAATCTTTTCACTGAGAGAATAATCTCTAACAAATGTACAGTTGTTTCTCTCAGTCCCTGTAAAAGAACACATTGGTACATCTAAGCATAATGAAGAGTAAGACACTGTACCTGCTGACAATCAAGAAATAATCCTTTGGATTCTGCCATTTGCTGAGACTCTACTTGTTGAAGAATGAGTTTATGGTAGGTACGGGCCACAGCATACACAGCATTATACAAATTGTAACCTTCTTCACTCAGGACCATGTCAAATCTGTGCTTTGCTGCCCATTCCAAAGAGTTGTTGAATGTAAAATGTTCCATTTTGCTAATGTTTTTCTTAAAGATTGAGCTATTAAAATAATTCCACACCAATATAGTCTGAGAAATATTTATGGAGTATTTGGAAGTGTTCATTGTTTGCATAAAATTCCTAAATTTAGCAATCCTGCCATTGTGGTGTGCAAAAGTGACAGTCCCATGGAAGAAATCAAGGCTGAAAACTTTTTTATTTATGATGATATCCCATTGTGAGGTTGTGATACAGATTCTCCAATCCCCTAAATACACCCATCTTCTAAAGCTGATTTCTATGGTTGAGTTCATCTCACCATAAATGATAACAACGTTTGCTGAAGAAGTCATAATTTGTTTATCATACATCTTAGTCCTTGTTATGTATATCTGCATGGTTTCTGGGATCACATTCACAAAAGCTAAACAAATCCCGTGACTTTGCATTTCTTCTCTCAAATCTGAAAGAAACTGAATACCCTGGTCAATATCTGAGATGACCACTCCTATCCAAGTCCATCTAAAATAAAGCATCAAGTAGATCGTGCCATGGGACAAACATGTGTCCTTGGTGGCTACCTGGTGGACATAAGGCAACTGGTCTTGGTCACTTAGGTTAGGATTAAATGGTCCAAAGAGAACCTAAAGGATGTAGAAGAAAGGATGAAACATCTACATGAGGAATAGGATTGTTAGGATATTTAGACTTATATACAAGTAATGTTACGTTTCAGAACTCCTATTAAGGACAGTAAGATTATACTGTAAATATCATGTAGTATTCCTGTTAGATTCTAGACTATTTCTGAGAAGTCTAAATGCCCTAGGGCACATTCACATTTTCCCAGTACATCAATGATTTGATTATTCAATTCTTTACTATATAAATAATGTGTGTGTGTGTGTGTGTGTGTGTGTAGCAGCACACTCATAAATTCATGCTGTCCAAGTTGTCTTGTAGGCACATGTGAATGGAGATTAAAACTTGTATCACACATTCTTACCTGTGGTGCGCTAGAATGAATTGCCAGTTTTACAGATGTTTTCCATGATGGTCCCGTAAGATCTATGTAACAAGGTAGTCCTTTTCCACAAATATAATTAATATAATTCAAACTATTGTTATTTTGTGTAAAAAGTTCATCCAGAACTCCCGATGTATCTTCACAGAAGCCAACAATGATGGAGAATATCAAAGACATGTTGGGTAAAAGATAATGATATCATCAGTAGCAAAAAGCAGTATCAGAAAAAACTCGTAACTTCTTGCTGGTATTCTAAAAGAAGCCATAGTGATGATTAAGAGAAATGTTTCAAACATAAATTTTCAATTGCAGTAACATTTGTAATATAAGACATGCTAAATTTTTGTATAAATTTCTTGAAATAAGCCTCATAAATTATTGATCTTTAGAGCTGAATACAATTTAAGAAATCATAGAAAGAAAGCACTATGATATGATAAATTTTGTATTTGTGAAAATTGATAAGCACCTTATTTTATCTCTGAATGCTATTTTTGAACTAGATTACAGTCCTATTGAGTGAGATTGCTAAAAAATAAACTTGGAATTGTGATTTCAGAGATATATAAAAAAAGCTTGACTGAAACCACATATGAAATACATAACACATTTTTCTTAAAAGTTTTTATTATTTAAATGCATTTTATACATCAAATATCTTAATAATATTGAGTATTTTGAGCATCAAGTAATATATCAAAAATTTTGTTGAACTTTTATATTCTTATCCTTTGTATCACCAAAATCATTAATGTATATTTAATAATATCCATAATTGAGGATCCTATATCTAATGTTGACTACTTAATTATTTCTAAACATATAAAATATTCTTTGGGAATTATGCATAGTAAAAGAGCAAAAATATTAAAAACTGAATCATTAAAAATATATTCAAAAGCCCTTATATGATACCAGCGGACAAAGTGTGCGAGTATTCAAATTGAATTATATATCTGTGTATATTTTCTAACAATCAGTTTATTTTAAAAAGATTATCAGTGTTTCTAGGAGAGAAATTATTTTATTAGTAAGAATATTTTACAAATTTGAAAATAGCAAAAACTCTTTGAAGTTAAACATTAAGAAAATGCAAATTACTTGCACAGTGAGAAAATTTAATTATAATATTTCTATGATGTTTGTAGAACAGTGATTTTAATAATTTCAACTGTTAATATTCATCAAAAAGAATAATTATTTTAAGATATATTTCATTTAAATTTATTTATCCATTTCAAAGTATACAAAATGCTACAAAATACTATATAACAAGAATAATATCCTTTAAACTCTTTTACATATGAATTCAATGTTATCTTTTACTCATTTGTTACCATGTCAATTTTGTAAAAAATGGTATCAGATTTCTCTTAACACCTCAATCTTCCTAATTCTTTGATATCCTTTAAGTGATGTCTGAGCACAGAGATCTTCTTTCCATATGAAATTTGGTCATCCACCCGAGCACAGTTAGCAGTTAATTTGATTATACTATTACCTCTCATCAGGAGTAAAAACACAAAACATGCTCTTTTGATAAAATTTGCATTTTTCAATTGAGAGTTTGGAGCTAAGATTTACTTTCTAAACCTGAAAAATGTATTGACACAGTTCATATATTTGTAATTTTAAACCTTATTATGGCCTATAAAAGTGTCACCAATGAGAATTTCCACTATATTTTGAATGAGTTATGGGAAAATGCAGAATACATCAGAAATGAAATTCCTACTAAGCTAACACTGAAGAATAATAATGTGAAGCAACCAACCTTTACTATCAAAGGGTACAATGTACTGTAGCTACCTATTGGAAAACATATTTTTTAAATCCTAAAGACATGAAAATTGAATAAGAGATGGGATATGAGTCAGAGGCAGAAAAGCATGGGAAACTTTGGTTCATGAAAGAAAGAAGTCCCAGGCTCACTGATTGGCTAAAAGGTGAGTGATATCATCACTCCTTCCCTCATGATCTGCAGGCAAAAATGATAACATCTCACATTTGGAATCTCAGAACTAGGTAGCAACATTGAGATCAACTTCTTATTCATAAGAAATACATTTATTCTCCTAGATTTTCTTTACTGTTATATTTATTCAATAATTAATGGAAATATTGAATAGAAATATCTGATATTCATAATAAGCATAATCTGTGCCTGGGTATTTGTATAACTGTACCAAAAGATTATTCTGGTAACAGAATATTGAGCCTGGCAGTCTTTTTCCACATTCACTATCAAATCAAGAATGGCAGGAGGGGCTCATTTAAAGACTATAAGCAAATTATAAGTATATTCACAAGTATATAGGTATTGCTTTACATGTAATCAGGTATAGTAGACCAACACATACACAAATATTTCAATGAATTAATGTATGCCCAACTGTTGGAGACCAAAATAAGATAACCTTTTCATGAAGGCATTTAGATGCATGCCCATACAGGAATTGTTGGCAGACAATTGAACATAGGCATTGAAGCAGTCTCTTCATATTGAGCACTTGCCAAAGGTGGAAATTGTGAATTCAAGGCTGATGAAGAGACATCTTTCAACATAAGATATCCAAAAGAGTCAACAGATAGAATTCAGTCTCTCTCATTGTCCAGCATTGTGAACTGGAGCCCAACAATTAAAGCTAAACTAAACTGTGACACATTTGAAAGTATTAAAATAGTGATTGATGTAATCATTAACTTTCAGTGGTTCCTAATTGTACAGTGTGAAGAAAAGAACAGAACCCCACATTTTGTGTACACAGCTACATATTTCTACTTCATGACATTGAAGCAGCAAATAAAGTTAATTACTTACCTAAAATCAAAAATTTATTTGTCAAAATTGTATTCAATATGTTCCTCTCTTGCCATAAGGAAAAAAAACCACAGTCACTTCGCAAATCTCTGTCATTGTCTTCACTATTCTTTATTCTCCAAACGCAAATGGGTTCTGTCAAACAGCACAAGATTAGAGGAAACTTCAGGAGCAAAAAGGAAATAGAGAAAGCACACAGCTTCTTCATGCCTGCTAGGATCTAAGATGGAGCAGTTGTGAAATCCGTTTCTTATGCAGACAAACATCACGCACACATTGCCACCTCTGTGTCTATTTTAAGGCTACTGCTGTCTGTGATCCACTTAATTATATCCAACAGTTCCTTTCCAATCATCCTATGTCATGCTCCCTGGATACATCAGGAAAGTTCTGGCCTCAAGCTCTACATCTGAGGTCTGAAGAGTTTTTTCTCAACACATTTCTGGAAACATGTTGTGGAGCTCATGTTCTCCATCCTTAGATGCCATGATTTCATTCATATGCATGGCATAAATCCCAAGGACAATCTTCTCCTGGACAGCTTGGACCAGATCATGTGTCAACAGCCATATGTATGAACATAAAGGATTTCATCAGAACTTCCATAGTAAGACAAGAGTTGAGAAAGTCACAAATGTTACATATCATTCAGACTTTGAATTGAATCATGGGACATTATGTCTTCCATTGTCTAGTGTATGGAAGGGCAGTCTCACATGCAACGTTGGGCCTGGAGTTGAGCATGCTCTCTGTTGTTTATATACTATAGTATCCTAATCATGTTTACAAAATCTCCTCAAACTTACTGTGATTCCTGTTACTTGGAGAACTTGTCATTATACTAAATCCAATAATGCCAGGAATCATAAAGATTGAACACCCATCCTGTCCAATATCAGTACCTGTGCAGACATTCGATGAGTTATAATGTTGATCTCTTGCCTGATAATCCGTCGCTGGCAGTCAGTGATATTTGATAAAATATTTCATTGTTTCCCCATCCCCCACCGCTACAAGTTTCTATTCAATTTACTGAACCTCAGTACTTCTCTCCTGTCCTTTCCAATTCCTGTTTCTGCCCCCTCTTTTTTCTCCCATCTTCTCTCCATCCCAGGTCGCTTGCTCCCTCTAACTCCTATGATTATTGCAATCCTCCTTCTATGTAGGAATGAAACATCCACAATTTGGTCTTACTTCTTAAGCTCCATATGGTTTGTGGGTTGTGTCATGGGTATTCTGCGGTTTTGAGCTACTATCCACTTATCAGTGAGTACATACCATGTCTGTTCTTTTGTCTCTCAGTTACCTCGCTCAGGATGATATTTTCTAGTTCCATCCATTTGCTTGGGAATTTCATGAAGTCATTGTTTTTAATAGCTGAGTAGAACTCCATTGTTTAATTTACCACATTTTCTATATCCATTCTTCTGTCGAGGGACATCTGGGTATTTTCCAGCTTCTGGCTATCATAAATAAGGCTTCTATGAACATAGTAGACCATGTGTCCTTTTATGTTAGATTATCTTTTTGATAAATGCCCTGTAGTGGTATAGTTTGGCCTTCAGGTAGAATTATTTCCAATTATTTGAGAAACCACCAGATTGATTTCCAAAGAGTTTTTACCAGGTTGCAGTCCCACCAGCAATGGAACTTTGTTCATCATTGTCCACATCCTCACCAGCATCTTCTATTGACTGGGTTTTTGATCTTAGCCATTCCTATTTTTATGAGGTGGATTCTGGGGGTCATTTTGATTTGCATTTCCCCAATGACTAAGGATGTTGAAAATTTCTTTAAGTGCCTCTCAGCCATTTGAGTTTCTTCAGTTTACATTTCTTTGTTTAGGTCTGTACCTCAATTTTTCTTTTTTTTTT
>CM052712.1:88888305-88909860 GCA_028551405.1 Uromys caudimaculatus
AGAAAGTGGGGAAAACTCTCGAACACCTGGGTACGGGGGAAAAGTTCCTGAACAGAACACCAGGGGCCTATGCTCTAAGATCAAGAATAGACAAATGGGACCTCATGAAATTGCAAAGTTTCTGTAAGGCAAAGGACACTGTCAATAGGACAAAACGGCAACCAACAGATTGGGAAAAGATCTTAACCAATCCTATGTCTGATAGAGGGCTAATATCCAATATTTACAAAGAACTCAAGAAGTTAGACTCCACAAAACCAAATAATCCTATCAAAAAATGGGGAACAGAGCTAAGCAGAGAATTCTCAACTGAGGAAATTCGCAGGGTGTTAATTTCTTTCTTAAAGTCTTCTATCATCATCATGAGAAATGATTTTAAATCTGAGTCTTTCTTTTCTGGTGTATTGGGGACACCAGTGCTTGCTGTGGTGGGAGAGCTGGGTTCTGATGATGCCAACTGGCCTTGGTTTCTGTTCCTTAGGTTCTTGCTCTTGCCTTTTGCCATCTTGTTAACTCTGATGTTAGCTGATCTTACTTTCTGGCTATGGCTTTTCTCACCTGCAGGCCTCTGTATCAATACTCCTTGAAGACCAGCTCTCTCTGAGAGGTGTTTTTTCCATGCTCCTGGGTGAGTAACTTTCTCCTGGAGCTACTTGACTATGGAACCTTGGAAGCCCAGGCAGAAGTCTCCTGCTGCGGCCGCTGCTGTTAGGATCCAGGGGGTTTCTATACCCGCCTACCTCAGTCCCTGTGTCTCACAGGTTCGGGGCAGTTCCTGGTGAGCTGTGGAGCTTGTCTTGGGTCCACTCCTGGCTTTTCCAAGCTCCTGGGAGGGTATCTTTCTCCCGGTGCTAAGTGGCTATGGAGCCCTGTGGCCCAAGCTGAGGTCCTCGGCCGCTGATGGAGGCCGGAAGTTCCTGTCCCTCAGTCTCTGTGGCCCGCAGAAACCGGGCGGAATTGGTGAGCACTGGGGCTCGTTTTGCCCCTACTCAGGACTTTTCCATGCTCCTGGGAGAGTAACTTTCTCCCGTTGCTGCTTGACTATGGAACCCTGGTGGCCTAGGGAGACGTCTCCTGCCTCAGCAGCCTCTGTTGGGATCCAGGGGGTTTCTATGCCCGCCTACCTCAGTCCCTGTGTTTCGCAGGTTTGGGGCAGTTCCTGGTGAGCTGTGGAGCTTGTCTTGGGCCCACTCCCTGCTTTTCCAAGCTCCTGGGAGGATATCTTTTTCTCGGCGCTAATTGGCTATGGAGTCCTGTGGCCCAAGCTGAGGTCATATATTGCTTTTATTCATGGTGTTTTTGTTGCAGCAACAGAATCTAAAACTTCAGCAAAGTGTTATGTTGGCTCTGGGGATTAGGAATATCATAGAATATTACTGCAATATAAGAAACTAATTTGAAAGGGAAATTTGAGTCAATATAATAATAGCATAGACCATAGTGATAACATTGAACATTGCTGCTGACTCTCACAGAGGTACTGAATTTTTGTTCAGCATTACCATATACCTTGAGTATATTAGATGTATTAGATGCCATATTAAGAAGGACACTATATATGAGAAGGAAATTAGGGTTCAGATTTTGCCTATATTATAAGGAACTTGAACTTTATGGACAAACACCCAATATCAGTAAGAATTGGGCAATAATGAAAAAACTGTAGTGAAAATAATGCTTAACCTACAACCCTTATTACTAAAAGGTCATTGAAGTCTATGAACACATAAATTACTCTAGCTAAAGAGTCTCATTTATTTTATCAAAATGGGAGTTAAAAAATTTTTTGAGTTTAACATTATACAAACACAGACCTACACACACAGACAGACACACACACACATCACTCACACACACATGCATCATTTCTGACATCAATTCTTCAAGTCCATTGTGAATTGTATGTCTTTTGATGTTTTTTTGAAATAGTTATTTTGATGTTGAGATTCTAGTTTAATTATGTCTTCCCATTGTGCTTCCTGCTTCCAAACACTCCCTTATACCCATCCCTGAAATTCTAAATATACATGAAATCTTATTTCATTAACTGTTTTAGGGTATGTATATTTGCAAACACACACATTTGCATACACAAACACACACACACACACAGAGAAAGAGAGAGAGACAGAGAGAGAGAGAGAGAGAGAGAGAGAGAGAGAGAGAGAGAGAGAGAGAAAGGACTTATTATTTGGTACTGGACAACCAATCAGTGTTCCTTCCCTGGGAATGACCAACTCTTCCGTTTCTAGGTTTAACCAGGTCCAAATAGTTATTGTGAAGCCTTGAGGCCCTTTAATCTTTTAAACATCCAGTCTGGCAGGTTTGCTGGTATCATCATTCTTTAGGTCAAAATTTGGAGGTCTTGTTGGTGAGACTTTTTAGTATTCTTTCTTTTATTCATAGAACACATTCTCACAGCAACCTCCTCATCTTCTGGATTTCAAGATTTTTCCCTTCATTTTCTTCAATATTCCATAAGTCTTTGGCATGGGAGGGCTTTGCAGATGAATCCATTACTTGCTTGTACATACTGAGGTTCTGAGAAAATTTTATCCCAGGGGGACCTCTTTCCCCCTCTCCCCCATCTCCTCTCTTCCTACCTTCATCAACCCTGAAAATTCTGAAACATACATGTAAGCTTCCCTTCCCCCTCCCATCTTCTGTGCTCTCTGAGCCCTCTGGGTCATCCCAAGCTCCCTGAGCACTTTGCTATCCCAGAGGGACCTCCACTCTCCTGCTACCTCTCTTTCACCTTCATCATGCTCCAGAACCATACAGGGCATTATGACACCTCCAAAGCACAGACACTCCAACACAGCAAGCCCTGGATATACTAAACCAACTGAAAAACAAGAAAATGTCACTAAATCCCATGTTAGGAAGACCATAGAGGCCTTCCTGATCCTTTGTTGCACTTGTAGACAAGAGCCTATTATGATTGCCCTCTGAGAGCTTATACCAGTAGACAAATGCAGATTTTTCCAGTCAACCATTAGACTGAGATCAGGGACCCCTGTAGAAGAGTTAGGGGAAAGATTGACAGAGCCGAAGGGGATGGCAACCCCATAGTAAGACCAACTGTATCAACTAACCCAGACCTCTGGGAGCTCCCAGAGAGTAAGCTACCAAGGAAAGAGCAAACACTGGCTGGTCCATGGCCCCTGGCACATATGTAGCAGAAGACTGCCTTGTCTGGCCTCAGTGGCAGTATATGTGCCTAATCCTGTAGAGGCAGGTTATGGAGTGAACAGCTCTTGGAGTGATCACCAGGAATGGGGGCAAAATTTGGAATGTACATAAATAATACTAAAACAATTTATAAAATTAAAACCCGTGTCCCAGATTATAAAAAAGAAGGAAAGAAAGATAGAAAGGAAGGAAAGAAGGAAGGAAGGTAGAAAGGCAGATGAAAACCATCTAATCAATAATCCTGCAGTAATGGTTCTACCTGATAATTGCTATGAGGTCAATTTTTTTAGAAAGGTACAAAAACTAAGAACAAAAATAAAGAAGTATTTATCCTTTACCTGATTCATTCAGTGTGGTATGTCACTGTGGGCCTACATTTATGTATGTATGTATGTATGTATGTATGTATGTATGTATGTATGTATGTATTTATTTATTTTCCTTTTCTCTAGCTAATGAAGAGTTATCAAACTCCAAACATTTTGCATGTTGGTGAGAGGACTCTGAGTTAAAAAGTAAACAGTCTGAGTAACCAACTTCCTTTTCATTATTCCCTGATTTTTTCAGCAGGAGTCAACTGTCAGAAGCCATTAGCTCTAGTCCCAGAATAGTAAGAGAAAGTTAATTGCCAGAAGCCATTGTCTTTTGGTCTCAGAATAGCAAAAGAAAACTAAATGGCCAGAGGTCATCAGCCTTTGGTGTCAATTCTGCACCCCACCTTAGTATATGAATATAGGATTATAAAACCCTGACAGGGAGAGAAATGGGACAGTGGCATCAGGTGTAGGGACAACCAATGGAGAGAGAACAGAAATATGCACTGGGTAAGGAGACATCTCTAGGATGGCCAGAGTCCTGGATGGGGGAGATCCTAGGGATTCTATGGGAGTGACACTAGCTGAGACTCCTAGCAGTGGGTGATATGGTGCCTGAAGTAGCCATTACCTGTAGCCAGGCAGGACTCTTGGTGAAAGGGTAAGAACAGCAACACACTCAGAAATTTTCAACCCAGGCACAAATGTTTTGAAGAGCCATCTGTTCCAGGCCCAACACAAAGCTGGAAGCTTTCTGAGTCAATAGGTAATTGGGACTGAATAACACACCCAAGTGAGGAGTGTGTTGTCTCTATCTAAATAGACCAAGTAAAAGTTGTGCTACTTTCATTGTGATAGGAGGGCCCAGGTGAAATAACTTATCCTTCACCTTAAAAGTGCTATCTGTGCATACCTCACACCTCTGGATGACTAGCAATTTCACTGAGGGAAAAGAACTTTGAATTTTGCTTGGATTTATTTTCCATCCTTTGATACACATATGTATTACCATTGAGACCAAACTAGTTGCTACTTCCTGCTCACTTGGTCCAATCAACATAATGTCATCAATCTAAAGAAACTATGTGATGTTTTGTAGATGAGACAGATGTTCAAGATCTCTTCTAACTAAGTTATAACACAGGACTGGAGGGTTAACATGTCCTTGAGACAAACTATAAGGTATACTGCTGGTCTTGAGAGCTGAAAGATCAATATTTGCATAATGTGTACCAGGGTCTTTGCTAATTTGCTCAAGTAGGGACAGTGGGTCTGACAGAGCAGATGCAATTGGAATTACTATGTGATTTAAGTTTGATAGTCAGCTGTCATTCTCCACAGTCCATCTGTTTTCTGAACTGACAGAATATAGGAGAGTTAAGGGAGATGTGGTAGAAACCACTAGCCCTGCATCTTTCAAATCCTTGATGATGGCATTAATTTCTGCAGTTCCTCCAGGGATGCAATAATGTTTTTGATTCACGATTTTCTTTGGCAGAGGCAACTTCAAACACCTCCATTTTAACTTTCTAACCGCAAAAGCTATTATTTCATAGGTCAGAGGACCAATATGAGAACTCTGCCAACTTCTAAGTATATCTATCTCAATAATACATTCTGGAACTACAGAAATAACAATGGGATGAATTTGAGGACCTACTATTCCTACTGTGAGTTGGACATAAGCGAAAATTAATCACCTGAACTCCATTGGTCCTACTTTTAACTGAAGGGCCACAATGTTTCTTGAGATCTCCTGGAATCAGCATCAATTTAGAATCAGGTTCCGATAGATTCCAGAATGTCTGATTATTTCTTCTTTCCAGTGTACAGTTACCCTATATAAGGCCACAGGTCCAACTGGGAAAGAACTGGATAAATGCTAACAGAAAAAATTCACTCTCTTTTCAAGATCATTTATATGGGTCATCATTTCATTCATTGGGGTTCTGGGTCTGCAAACTGGGTCACAGCTTGAAATTGATTTACTGGCTGAGATTTTCTCTTGCCATGATGCACTATAGTCTTTCTTTCATTTGGGAATTTTTCTGGTTACACAGATCAAACAGAAATGTAGTATGTTTCTTATCTATTTCATGTTTGAAAAGATCATGAGTGATTAGCTAGTACAAAAGGTTTGTGCAAGTCATGTTCATATAAAAATCACCTCCTTTTTGCTCACCATTATGGGTTAGGTCATCATGAACAATATTGTGTCTATACTTCCTATTATAATAAGTATAATCATCAAGCCTCTGGAGATTCAATGCTGCTACCTGGCTGCTTCTACCTTGGGGTCCAATTAAACCTATTGCATTTAATTCATCCCATTGTGCAGCAGCATCTCCAATCCGAATGTCTGGTACAGGAAAGTGGTGACAACAAAACACTTCAAATATTCTGGTGTTCCACTAAGCATTTGGTTTGTTATAGGATTCATGAAGGCTATGTCTTATGGGTCTTCCCATTGTGAAGGAATAGGTTTAACACAGCTGAGCAACTCTGGCACTGCAATGTCCCTGAGCCTTACAATTCTTTCATTAACACTAATAATGTTATCAGACATCTCCAACTTCTTTTCAGTTGGAGATCTTTTGATAAATACTTCAGCCCACAATTCAAACATACTTATGACACCTACGTTTTTTAACTGTGTAAGCTTACATATTAAACTTATATTCTTTACTCAGAGGGTCCAAATCAATAAACTGAGTCTTCCACCATTATTCTATACTCTTAAAATCCATTTCCACACATATTTCCCAGACTTCTGTTTGAATGAATTAGCAAAATTATTAAGCCTCTTAATAGTTTTGTGTACTTCCTTGTAGAATACTCTTTCTACTTCCACTTTAGGGGCATGCTTTCCCTTGTGTCTTGTTATAGGTATAGAGGAAACTATTGGTGGGACTTCAGGAACATCTGTATTGTGTTGCCTAGCATTCCTTCTGAGAAAACCACTGCTGATTTAGAGGACAATGAAGGATTTTTTTTTCAGGTGAAATAGGCCATATTCCAATGGGTAGGGCTAAGGGTATTACTTCCTCTGGTGAGATAAACCCTTGAGATTCTGAGGGTTCCTGCCCATATTTCTCAGCTTCAATATGGCCCTCCTGTATATTACCATCTTACGTTATAGGATACAATTCTTTTCCAATTAATTCCTTTACTTGAAATGCTGACACTCTCTGATGCTGAGACTTGAAATTTCACAGTAATTCAGCCAATCTTATATTTTTGGTTGTGAGCCTAGCCTTTAACATCTGAGCCATCTCTCCAGCCCTCAGCAAATCTTATAATTAGAGCTTCTGTTCAACTTTTACAACTTGAGCTCTATGGCAGCTGGAAAGAAGATTCTCTTCAAGGGCACACTTACAAAGTTTTAGATAGTCTGATCTCATCTGGAGGTACTCAATTTTATCATGGACCTCATTATTATCATTCATCAATTTATTCAGAGTTGCTAAGAGCCATAAAACATCAAAAATCATTTTCCTTATTTCCCCCACAATGTAAAAAGTTTCATATACCAGGTCAACAAATACAGAGGTGGATGCTCACAGCCAACCATTGGACTGAGCATGGAGTCCCAGATGGAAGAGTTGGAGAAGGGACTGAAGGAGCTGAGGGAGTTTGGAGCCCCATGGAGGGAGCAACAGTGTCAACTGGCCTGACCCCCAGATGCTCCCAGAGACTGGATCACCAACCAAAGAACACACATGGAGGGACCCATGGTGCTGGCCACATATGTGGCAGAGGAGGGCCTTGTTAGCCATCAGGGGGAGGAGAGGTCCTTGGACTTGAGGGTGTTAGATGTCCCAGTATAGGGGAATGCCAAGGAGGGAAGATGAGAGTGGGTAGGTGGATGGGTGGGAGGCAGGGGAAGGGGAAGGGGATGGGGGTTTCCAAAGGGGAGATCTGGAAAGGGGGAAGCATTTAAAATGTAAATAAAGTATCAAAAAAGGAAAAAATATTATTTGTACAAGACTGTTCCTTGCAACACTATATACAATAGCAAGACTTTAGAAACCTAAATATCCATCTGTAGGAGATCAAGTGACAGTTTGGTACATCCCTAAATTGAAGTACAATGAAAATCTTTTCAAATACTGAGGAATCATTCTATATATTTTTATTGAATATGGTATTTGTAAGAACATCTAATATTCTATTATAATCTACCATATGATAAAAGGAATAGTAGATGTGTATATTTTCTGTCTTCTTTTCTTGCTCAGAATTTCAAGAATGAGAAGATAAATGGAGAACAAATGTAGAAATCAATATTTCTGAATAAATCCTTTTTCATAGGTCTGCTTGTAAAAAAAAATAACCATTTTACACATTTATAAAACATTTACATAATTATTAAATCACTCATAAGACCTAAAACTACAAGTTAAATGAAATAAATAAATCTAAGTGTGTCTGGTGCTTAGTGAATAACCATATGTAGAGGAACCATGCCAAATCATTTTAAAAATAAGTTGACCTTGTGCCTCCTGCAGAATTTAGTAACTTAATGACAATAACTTCAAAATCAAAATAATTTAAAGTCATAGTGATGACAGTGCTTGATGTTATTTGTAAACTATGAGTATATTTGCTATGAGATAAATCAAATGAGCTATTGAGAACTGTTGAGAATAGATGTTGACAACCAGAGTCTGGGAAAAAGGAGAAAAAGAAATATTGGTTGATGGGTACAATGTTAGAAATAGGAGTATACCATAATGTTCTCTAGAATGGCAATAGAAATACAGTCAATGTAATTGAGTATCTAAAAAAATTTTTGGAAGAAAGAATTTGAATGCGTTCATCATATAGAAAGTACATAATTTAATGTAATATGCTAATTAACTAAAATGGATAACCAACTTATACCTGAGTGATTTATCTCAAAATGTATACAATACTTCTTCATCCAAAAATAAAAAAAGGCTTAAGTTAAAAACAAAGAAACCAAAAAAGTTTAGAACCAGTTACCAACTTCTGTCTTAGTTAGGGTTTCATTGCTGTGATGGGACAATAGGATGATGGCAACTGTTATAAAAGAAAACAATAATGTAGATCTAGTCTACAGTTTCAGAGCTTCACTCCATTATCATCATGACAGAAAGCATGACACACTATGAGAAGACATAGTTATGGGGAAACAAAGAGTTCTATATCTTCATCTGATGGCAGTCAGGAGGAGACAATCTTTAGCAGGCAGCTAGGAGGAGGCTGGTCAGTCATGACCATATATGAGACTTCAAAACCTCAACTCCACAGAACCATACTTCCTCTAACAAGAATACACGTCCTGCAATGAGACCAAATCCCCTATAGACCATGTGTATTTACAAGGCTAAGAAAAGCAGCAGGATTTCAGGCAGTGATTTTTTAATATTTAATAATAAATACAAATTAGACTGAGTAATTTCCCTAAACTACAAAATACATAGACCTATGAATAAGACTAGAGGGTGTAATCAAGGGTAAGCATGTTCATGGGATGACTACAATTGAATGGAATGCAGAAATACAATAGCAGTGTACATAGTGTTAGAAGAGATAGTCTAGGAGATGATGGCTAGTAATGATGGCCAGTCATTCATAATAATATCCCTCATGAAGGCAACACTGCAAAGGCTCTGCAGTTTGTAACTATTCTATGCAATGGATTGATTATTCTAATTTTATAGAAAGGTGGCCTAAAAATGGATAAGGATAGTGATCCACACCATGGTGTATTATGTGACCCCATACATACAAGTGTTAGTTCAAAAATTAGTTGTAAGAACTATTATTCAAAATTGTCTCCATTCTATATAATTAATTTCTTCCTTATGACTACAACAGAATTAAGGTCAGGTAATGATAATTGAATTCAAAGAAAATAGTAAAAGATATTGTAAAGACAAGGCAACACTGCTAAATGTAGCTGTATTGCATTTTCTTTCCAACTCAGAGGTTAAATAAGACCAAACGAGCTGCATATTTAAAGAAAACAAAAGATGGCATTTGACAAAATCATTCCCTGTGACAGCATTTTAATGATGTTATGTTATATGATGAGTTTTTATTCTTCCTACTAACTGCTTTATAATGTGAGGTTGATTTCTAACTAGTCAGATTGAAGCTTCAGGATCACATTAGGGATAAAATTTCATAAGGAACCCTGTGTGTTTTACTTGCTTGTTGAGCATGGCCACATTCTCTGTGACAATGATTTTTCTTTTTAAAGGTGCTTTTGGTAGTTTAATCATAAATACAAATCTACAATCACAAAAGAGATTCTTGTAAACCATGCCTCAAAGCAAGTCTGTTAATGTATTGACAGTATAGACTTGAACTTTAATGTCTCCTTTTTTGTTCATCTGGTGGCCATTATGTTTCTAGAAAATGAAATGGCATCCTGGAGAAGTTCATACTTGGACTGATGCCAAGGTATTGTGTCATCCAAGGTCCTCATGCCTAGTAGTCTGGTCCATAGGAATGAAGGCTCAGTGAGAGCACAATCTCTGCTACTCCATCTTCAATAGACAGTGTAGGTGTTGTCTTCATCAATGGGTTCTTACTGTCAATTTGTGGAGAGTAATCAATAGCTTTTGCAAGATCCTGTGGAGTCTTTGGTTCTTATGAGGCCCTTTTTAGCTGAAAACTAAATTAGATGTAACCTATTTCCAGAGGTGGGAGTTTCATGTGGTAACAAGTGCTATCTATTTGAATCTCTAGCTGCTCCATTTTTTTTCTGAATCTGTTTAGTTTTCTTTCCTATAATTATATCTTTAAATTTTTTTTTTTTTAGTTTCCATACAGTCCCTCAAATTATCCTCTTTTTAGCAGTCACTCCTTGTGTTTTATCCATGAGAACACTCTACCTTGGGAGAGGGGAAAATATGATAAAAATGTTTTATGAGAAAAAGGTTAATTTGGTTTTTTGGAGTCTAACTTCTTGAGTCCTTGTATATATTGGATATTAGCCCTCTATTGGATGTAGAATAGGTAAAGATTTTTTCCCAGTCTTTTGGTTGCTGTTTTGTCCTATTGGTAGTGTCCTTTGCCTTACAGAAGCTTTGCAATTTTATGAGGTTCCATTTGTCAATTGTTGATCTTAGGGCATTCAGGAATTTTTTTCCCTGTGCCCATGTGCTTGAGGCTCTTCCCCACTTTCTCTTCTACTAGATACAGTGTATCTGGTTTTATGTGGAGGTCCTTGATCCAGTTGGACTTGAACTTTGTACAAGGAGAGTAGAATGAATCAATTTGCATCCTTCTACATGCAGACTGCCAGTTGAACTAGCACCATTTGTTGGAAATGCTATCTTTCTTTCACTGGATGGTTTTAGCTCCTTTGTCAAAGATCAAGTGATGATAGGTGTGTGTGTTCATTTCCTTGTCTTCATTTCTATTCCATTGATCTACCTGCTTGTTTCTGCATGAATACCATGCAGTTTTTATCACTATTTCTTGGTAGTATAGCTTGAGGTCAGGGTGATTGCCCCAGAAATTCTTTTATTTAAGAATATTTTTAGCTATCCTGGATTTTTGATTATTCCAAATGAATCTGAGAATTGCTCTCTCTAACTCTATGAAGAACTGAGTTGGAATTTTGATGGGGATTGCACTGAATCTTTAGATTGCTTTAGGCAAGATAGCCATTTTTACTGTATTAGTCCTGCCAGTCCATGGACATTGGACATTTTTCCATCTTCTGAGGTCTTCTTTGATTTCTTTCTTCAGAGACTTGAAGTTCTTGTCATACAGATATTTCACTTGCATGGTTAGTGTTACACCAAGATATTTTATTTTATTTGTAACTACTGCTAGTGATTTGTGTTAATTTTATATCCAGTCACTTTGTTGATATAAAATATAATGCAGTTGTTTTTTTATCTGTAGGAGTTCTCTGGTGGAATTTTTGGGGTCACTTAAGTATACTATCATATCATCTGCAAATAGTCATATTTTGACTTCTTACTTACATTTCAATTTTGAGGGTTTTTTTTTTTTTTTTTTTTTTGAGACAGGATTTCTCTGTATAGCTCTGGCTGACCTGGAACTCACTCTGTAGACCGGGCTGGCCTCGAACTCAGAAATCTGCCTGCCTCTGACTCCCAAGTGCTGTGAAAGGCATGCACCACCACTTCCCGGCTCAATTTTGAGTTTTTAATGTATCTTATAAACTAGCCCTCTCTTAAATATTTAGTTGTTAAAAGTATTTTCCCCATCTCTTGCTTGCCTCTTTGCCCAGATGATAGTGCCCTTTGCAATGCAATACCTTGTCAGTTTCATGAGGTCCATAAAAGGTTTGTTTAGAAAGTATTTTCATGTACTTGTGAGTTCAAGACTATTCCTCATGTTTCCCTTTTATCTGATTCTGGTATATAGCCTCATGTTGAGATCCTAGATCCATTTGAAGGCGAGTTTTGGGCAGAATGATAAGTACATATGTATTCATTTGCACTCTTTTACATTCAACCATTCACTTAGAAATCATTTTTTTTGAAGATACTATCTTTCATGCATTGTGTTTCTGTCTCCTTTGTCAAAATGTTGGTGTCCAAATATATATGGATTTAATTTTGGGTCTTTCATTAGATTCCAATGGTAAAGGTAACAGTTTTTATACAAATATAATGCAGTTTCCATTGCTATATCTCTTTAATATATCTTGAAACTAGGGATGGTAACACCATCCCTATACTAGACTCTGTGTGTTTTTGTGTGTGTGTGTGTGTGTGTGTGTGTGTGTGTGTGTGTGTGTGTGTGTGTCTTCCCATACGAAGATTAATGTTGGTTTTTCAATTACTATGAAGAACTTTGATAGAAGTTTGTTGGAGAATTCATTGAATATGTTAACTTCTTTACCAGATTGCAGTTTTCATGATATTACTCCACTTGATTTGTGAGTACGGATGATCATTTTTCATCTTCTGATGTCTTCCTTCAAAATATCTGGTATTGAAGTCTTTTATTTGTTTGGTTAGAGTTATCCCAATGTTGATTTGGATGTTATTGTGAAAGATATTTCCCTGATTATTTGCAAACAATATGGCATTTATTTATAAGATAGCTGCTGATTATGTGTATTAATTCATATTCTTCTCCTTTGCTGAAGGTATTTATCCACTGTAAAAATTTCTTGGTAGAATTTTTAGAGTCTCTAATATATACAATCATATAGTCTACAAATAAAGATACTTTTATTTCTTCCTTAGCAATTTATATTCCATTGATCTACATCAGTAGTCCTAGTGTTCTAGCTAGGCCATCAAATACTGAATAGGTATGAAGAGAGTGGACAAAATTACCTTGTTCTCGATTTTAATGGAAATGTATTCAGTTTCACTCCATTTTGGTTGTCAGTGGATGTGGGTTTGTTGTGAAGTGTTTTTATTATATTGAGATATGTTGCTTATATCTCTAGTTTCTCCTGGGCCTTTATCATCAAAGGCTGTAGGATCGTCAAAGGCTTTATGTGTACCTAATGAGATGACCATGTGTTTTTTGCTTCAGTTTTTTTTAATATGGTAGATTATATTTGTCAATTTATGTATGATAAACCATCCCAACATCTCTGGAGTGAAGCTTGCATTCTCATGTTTGATGATCTTTCTGATGTGTTCCTGGATTTAGTTTGCAAGTAATATACTGAGAATTTTTGAATTCATGTTTACAAGGTAAATGTTTATATACTCTTTCTTTGTTAGTTCTTTATGTGTTTTGTTTATCAGATTAACTGTGGACTCATAAAAATGGGCAATATTTCTTCTGTTTCTATTTCATGAAATAATTTGAGGAGTACCATTGTTAACTCTTCTTTGAAATTCTGGATTAAATCCATCTTGCCCTGGGCTACTTTTGTTCATTAGTGTTTTTATTTAACTGTGACTTATAGGTTTGTTGAAATTCCTTAACATATCTTGATTGAAGTTTGATGGGTACTATAAACCAAGAAATACTATTTTGAAGATTTTTATTTAGTGGAGTATCGGTTTTTAAAGTATGTCCATATGATATTTCTGATTTCCTCATTGTCTGTTGTTATATCCCTCTTCTCATCTCTGATTTTATTGAGTTTGGTCTTCTTGCTTTGTCTTTTATTCAAATTGCCTAAGAGTTAGTCAATTTTATTCCTCAAAGAAGCAATTCTTTGTTTCATTTATGCTTTGTATTTTTTCCTTTTTGTTTCTATTATGTTGTTTCAAACTTGTGTTTTATTATTTCATTCCATCTTCTCTTTTTGGGGGGGGGAAGGTGTTATATCTTCTGTTTATTCCAGAGATTTCAAATGTGTTATTAAGTTGTTAGTATGTGCTATTGCTCTTTTTCAAATGTAGACATTTAGTGCTATAAATTTACCTCTGATAATCACCTTCATTGTGTCACATATGTTTGGGTATGTTGTGGTTTTGTTTTCATTAAATTCTAAAACATTATTAGCTTCATTCTTGGTTTCTGTCTTAACACATTTTCATTCAGTAATGAGTTATTTAGTTCTTATGAATTTATAATCTTTCTTTTTGAGTTAAAAAAATTATTTATCTACATTATATATGTTGGCCCTTTTCCAATGCCCCCTCCTAGAGTTTCCCACCCTATCCCTCCTCCCCTTTGTCTCTGACAAGTTGTGTCCTGAGCATCCCCCTTCTCTGGGGGCATCAAGTCTCTACAGGACTAGGCACATCTCTCACTTGGGCCAGATGAGGTAGTCAATTCTCTCCTAATTATGTGCTGGCAGCTTCCAGCTAGTCTGTGGATGGTCTTTGGTTGTTGGCTTGGTCTCTGGGAGCTCCAAGGGGTCCAGGTTAGTTGATACTGTTGTCTTCCTATGTGGTTTGCCGTCTCCTTAAGTTCATGCAAACCTTCCCCTAAGTCTTCCAAAGGTGTCCTTGGACCTCAGTCTCATGGTTAGCTGTAAGTATCTGTATCTGTCTAAGTCAGCAGCTGGTAGAACCTCTCAGAGGACAGGCATGCTAGACTCTTTTCTATAAGCACAACATATCATCAGTAATAATATCAGGGTTTGGTGACCCCTCATGGGATGGATCCTATATTGGTCCTGTCACTGGTCTTTCAGTCTCTGCTCCATTTTTGTTCCTGTATGCTTTTAGAAAGGAACAATTCTGGGTCAAAAATTTGGATGGTGTATTGGTGTCCCCATCTCTCCACTGGGGGCCCTGTATAACTCCTGGAGGTGGATTGATAAGTTTCCATCTCCCCACTATTGGGCATTTTGTATAAGGTCACCAACATTGAGTCCTGGGACCCTCTCACATTCCAGGCTCCTGGGACTCTCTAGAGGTTCTCCCTACCCCCAACCCAACCCTGGAAGCTGAATATTTTCCTTCATTCTCCTGGCCTTCCAGGCTTCTTTTCTGTCTCCCCACATACCTGATCCTGTCCTCCTTATTCTTTCCCATCACTGATCCCAACCAGGTGCCTCCATCCCTTTGCCTCCTATGACTTATTTTGTTCCCCCCTCTAAGTGGGATAGAAGCATTCTGACTTGTGTCTTCCTTTTTGTTAGAATTTTTACAGCCTGTGAAGTGTGTAATGAATATTCTGTATTTTCTGTCTAATATCCACTTATCAGTGAGTATCTATCACCCATGTCATATTTGGTATGGGTTACCTCACTCAGGATAATATTTTCTAGTTCCATCCATTTACCTGCAAAATTCATGATGTCCATTATTTAATAGCTGAATAGTAATCCATTGTGTAAATGAACCATATTTTATGTATCCATTCTTTGGTTGAGGGACATCTGAGTTGCTTCTAGCTTCTGGCTACTATAAACAATGTTGCTATGAACATAGTAGAACACACATCCTTGTGGTATGGTGAAGTATCTTTTAGGTATATTCTCAGGAGTGGTACACCTAGATCTTCAGGTGCAACTATTTCCAATTATCTGAGGAAACACCAGATTGATTTCCAGAGTGAGTGTGCCAGTTTGCAATTCCTCCTGCAATGAAGGAGTATTCTTTTTCCAAATACTCAGTAGCATGTGCTGTCACTTGAGTTTATGATCTTACCATTCTGACTGGTGTGAGGTGGAACTTCAGAGTCATTTTGACTTGCATTTCTCTGATGACTAAATATGTTGAATATTTCTTGAAGTACTTCTAAGCTATTAGACATTTCTCTGGAATTCTCTATTTAGCTCCTTATTCTATTTCTGAACATTGGGTTATTTGGTTTTGCTGGAGTTTAAAGTCTTGAGTTCTTTATATATTTTGAATAGTAGCCCTCTATCAGAAGTTGGATTGTTGAAGATGTTTCTCAAGCTATACGTTGCCATTTTGTAATATTGACAGTGTCCTTCACCTTGCAGAAGGTTTTGAGTTTCAAGAGGTCCCATTTATCAATTGTTGATCTTAGAGCCTGACTCATTGCTGTTCTGTCCAGGAAATTTTCTCCGGTGCCATTGCATTTGAGGCTATTTCCCATTTTCTCTTCTATTAGATTCAGTGTATTTGGTTTTATGGTGAGGTCCTTGATCCACTTCATGATCTTTGTGCAGCTATGTGCAGGATGATAAATATGGATCAATTTACATTCTTCTACATGAAGTCTGACTGTTATACTAGCACACTTGTTGAAGATGTTTTCTTTTTCTACTATATGGTTTGGATTCTTTGTCAAAAATCACATGTCTTTAGGTGTGGGTTTTTTTCTGGGTCTCTGATTCTATTCCATTGATCCAATTGTCTGTCTTTGTACAAATACCATGTGTTTTTAATCATTCTTGTTCTGTAGTAGAGCTTGAGGTCAGTGATGATGATTACCTCAGATTTTCTCTTATTGTTCAGAAATTTTTGGCTATCCCTGGTTTTTTATTTTTCCAGTTGAAGTTGAGGATTACTATTTCCATGTCTATGAAGAATTGTGCTTGATTTTTGGACATAATTTTCTCTAATCTGTAGATTATTTTGGTTAGAATGTCATTTTTTTCCTCTAAGTTAATCCTGCCAGTTAATGAGTATGGGAGATCTTTACATCTTCTGACGCCTTCTTTAATTTCTTTCTTCATGGACTTGAATTTCTTGTTTTAGAAGTCTATCACTTGCTTGGTTAGATTTTTATTAAGGTATTATGTTATTTGTGGTTATTGTGATGGGTGTTGTTTTGCTAATTAAATACTCGGCCCGTTTATCATTTCTATGAAGGAAGGCTACTGATTCATTTGAGTTAATTTTATCTATCTATCTATCTATCTATCTATCTATCTATCTATCTATCTTGAGTTAATATTTTATCCAGCCACTTTGCAGAAGTTGTTTTAAGGTGTCGGAGTTCTCTGGTAGAATTTTAGAGTTTGCTTATGTGTAGTATCAGATCATCCAGTAATAGCGATATCTTGACATTTTCTTTCCAATTTGTATCCCCTTGATCTCCTTTTGTTGTCTAATTGATCTAGCTAGAACTTGAACTACAATATTGAATAGATAGTGAGAGTGGGCACCCTTTTCTTGTACCTAATTTGAATGGAATTGATTTTAACTACTCTCCATTTAATTTGATATTAGCTGTTTCTTGGTTCTTTCTTTCTTTCTTTCTTTCTTTCTTCCTTCCTTCCTTCCTTCCTCCCTCCCTCCCTCCCTCCCTCCCACCCACCTTTCTTTTTTTCTTTCTTTCTTTCTTTCTTTCTTTCTTTCTTTCTTTCTTTCTTTTTTTCGAGAGAGGCTTTCTCTATGTAGCACTGGCTGTTCAAGGATTTTCCCTTAGTCTTAGAATTTCTGACATTTCACAATTTGCAAGACAGTTTTAATTTCTGTTCCTAGTCTATATATGTCTCAGAAGATATTCACATGGCTGATATACTCCATCCAGGGATCACCTGTGCAGGTGCTCTGTTGTGCTTATAAAAAGATAAGGAAAGAAGGAATATGTTTGGTGGAGGTGCAATAAGGTGTGGGAGAATGGGGTTGCCTCTGCAGGCCTATGCTGAGGCATCCCTTCCCCGTGAGATAAGGGCCACGTCATGGTATAGTATAGAATAGAGTTTATTCAGGGCATCGGGAGGGGAGTTGAGAGGGTAGTAGAGACAGAGAGAGAGAGAGAGAGAGAGAGAGAGAGAGAGAGAGAGAGAGGAGAGAGAGAAAGAGAGAGAGAGGAGAGACAGAGAGAGAGAAAGAGAGAGAGAGGAGAGACAGAGAGAGAGAAAGAGAGAGAACAGAGGAGCAGACGCAGGCCATGAGCACACAGAGAGAGGGGGGAGGGGAATAGGGAGAGAGGGGGAAGGAGAAAGAGGACTGAGTGAGAGCAAGGAAGCAGGAGAGAGCAGAGGGGCAAGGAGCCCCTTTTACAGTGTGTCAGACATACCTGGTCTTTGTCAGGTAAGTGTAGGGTGGAACTTAGACAAAATGCTAACATACTCAACTCTGGACTTTCTGAAAGCTGATGTTAACTAGTTCAGCCAATGTGATTACTCCTTGTCTTTCATCTGGATTAGCTAACCAAATGTTTTTAATAAATGCCCCAATGCTCAGCCTTTGACTATCATCTAAACCCTTCTGGGACCCTTTGCAGCATCATAATGTCAACAGGAAGCAGATACAGAAGAGAGATTCAACATCCATTGTCCCACTCTACAGGCTGAAATGCCAGGTCAAAAAGGAACCTCCCTGGGCATACACTCTGAAAACAAACACCTGTCTCCTGTCAAGATTTTGTAATAGCTTATGTATCCTTGCCTCGTGTGTTGATGATTGGACAAATGAATATTTCTATGTCTGCAGATTTGTTTAATGTACTTTGGACAATTGTACAGTTAGTAATTGTATGGTATAAGATGGTTGTTGTGCAGGGCAGAGGGGAGGATATACTTGCCTGCATTTCAATGCTATATGCATTGTTGGTAGGGAAAATTAACATCACTATGTATGGTTTGAGATTCAGTGTAACTTACCATACTGTAATTTGGCTAATTGTGTATCTGACATTGTACAAAGTATTGCTGTAATGGTATTTAATGAACCTTCATTTGTTATGCTTTTATTTAATGTTTCAGAACCTTGGTATTCAGATGGAGGCTTACAAGTGCTAGATGAAATTCAAAAAGCTTTGAGTAGACCTAATGATTTGCCTAAAAGACACTATGCCCCTGCAATTCAATGCTATAAAAGCTGCCTCAAAATGATTAGAACAATTAAGCATGCCTTCCTGGTCTTTATTTACACATGTGGACACTTCAGTACTTGTCTTGGGTGCTCTAATGGTTATAGGATTATGCCTGTTACCACCTGTGGTTAAGTGATCCCTTGGTTCCTTTTTGAACATCTGTGCAGATCTCAAACATATAAGGCACAAAACTGAAACTTAATAGGTTATGTCCCCACTTGCAGAGGCTGGTAGTCAAAGACAGGTAATATTCTTTCAGAAGTAGATCAACCTAGACAGAGCATGAATGTTTTGATTCATTGCTTCAATGATGGGTAAGATCCATGCTTTTTAAGAGAACATCAAAGACAGCCAAAGTCTTTCTTCACCAGTAGCTGAGACAGCTTTGACTTGTATAAAATAAAAAAGGGGGAGATGTTGGGAGCCATTTCGCCACTCCTCTGAAGCACAGAAAAAAAAGACAGAGGAAAAAAATTCCACATGCCAGGAAGAGTCAAGGTCCTATTGGCAGATTTCCTGGACTGCTTAGGCATGGAAGGATAATAGGAGATACACCTGGGTCTCAAGTCTAGGGGGTGAAGATTCTAATGACATTAATGGAAATAAGAGAAGGTTTGGGGATGGGAAGAAATGTCTTGTGCACATTTCAGCAAATTGTTTCTGTTAGCTGTGTCTTTGTTTACCAAGATTCTGTGAAGTATATAAAGCCTAAAAGAATTAAAATTGAGGCTGCAGCAGTATTGACTGGAAAGCCCTCCAGTCCTTCTCCTTACTCCTATATTGTGGTCCCCATACTCTGTCCGATGAATGGCTGCAAGCATATGCATCTGTATTGGTAAGACTCTGGCAGAGCCTCTCAGGAGACAGCTATATCAGGCTCTTGTCATCAAACACTTCTTGGCATCAGTAATAGTGTCTGGGTTTGGTGGCTGTAAATGGGATGGTTCCCCAAGTGGGGAAGTCTCTGGATGGCCTTTCTTCAGTCACTGCTCCACTCTTTGTACCTGTATTTTCTTTAGACAGGAGAAATTCTGGGTTAATACTTTTGAGATGGGTGTGTGGCCCCATCCCTCAACCAGAGGCCATACCTAACCTCTGGATATGGTCTCTACAGGTTCCCTCTCCCCTTTGTTGGGTATTTCAGTTAATGTCATCCCTGTTGGGTCTTGGGAGCCTCTTGTTTTCCTGGCATCTGTGACTTTCTGATGACTATCCCCAGTTCCTCAACCCCCACTGCTACATTCCTGACCTTCTGTACATCATGTTCTTCTCCTCCCACACCTGATCCTATTCTCATTTTCCCTTCTCCCTCCAGTCTTCTTTGCAAGTTGCTCCCACCCTATACCTCCTGTGATTATCTTTTTCCCCTTCTAAGAATTACTGAAGCATGCACACTTTGGTCTTCCTTCTTCTTGAGCTTCATATGCTCTGTGAGTTGTATCATGGATATTCTGAGCTTTCTTCCTAATATCCATTTATCAGTGAGTACACACCATATGTGTTCTTTTGTGACTGTGTTACCTCACTCAGGACGATATTTTCTAGTTCCATCCACGTGCTTGTGAATTTCATGAAGCCATGTTTTGTTTGTTTGTTTGTTTGTTTGTTTGTTTTTTATTTTCCTTTTTTGGATATTTTCCTTATTTACATTTCAAATGTTATCCTCTTTCCAAGTTTACCCTCCAGAAACCCCCTATCTCATTCCCCCTTCCTCTGCTTGTATGAGGGTGTTCATAATAATGCCTAACATGATATAACTGTCCCTTGTACAACCACAGACACATGGTGATTTTAGAATATTTCAATGACCCTTGGGTACATTCTTTTGGTATCTCAAACTTAAATGTTTCATGTTGGTCCACATTCCACCTCCTCTGCTGGCTCAACTGCTGGGTAGGTGAAACACATGGAGCTTGACTGTGCTTATCCTGTGATGCAGCCATCAGATGGGTGATGGGCTTCAAGGAAGGGCCTAGACACTTCTCCAGGGACGCAAAAATGCAGTCCAAGTCAGGGGAAGCTGGAGCTCAGGTTCCTAGACCCTCAGGAACCCAGTTATCCCTGGGGTGCCACCCAGAGGAGTCAGGATCCAGTGGGGGCCCACAGGCCTGAGAGGAGGCAGGGAACAAAGCCTTCCAAACCCCTGGATATCTAGGCACCACTGAGTCATGAGGAGTTGGTAGCAGAGTTGGAGGCCCAATAGCTGAGGACTGCATCTAGCTAGAGATGGGAGGAATGGGAGCTCCAGCTTAGTTCTGTAGTGATTGTCCTTAGCTTGATGGAAGTTGTGGCTGGCAGCACAGAGAGACCTTCTAAGAGAGAAATAACCTGTGGCTTTGTAGGTGAAGGCCTTTTCCATATTCCCCATAGAAGTGGTGGATGAAAGTGACAGTCTGTGGTTCTAAACAGTTTATCGACTGTACAATGTGGAAAATGGATGCATGCCAATAACCCTGATAAGGATGGGACACAGATGAAATATCTTTTGCAGAGAGGAATATCAGGGAAGGGGAGCTTATTGGCTAAGGCTTCAGAGCCTCTAGGTACCTCATTAACATGGAGAACTCTCTTTTGGACTATGTGACTCACATGAGGAGCATGGCATGTGTTCTAGGCCAGGAATATGGCATAGAGCAGGGAGGAACCTACCATCTCAGGTGTGTACCCACCGAGTCTCTGAGATCTCAGACCTGTTCAACCATACCAAGCTTCCTGACATGGTTAGCCATCCCACAGTTACAAACACTGATATTCTCTTAATTGATGTTTAAAAAAATGAAAGAAACCACAATTTTCTATAAAAATGGAACCTTAACAAAATGAAACCAAAGCATTCATGTAAATTATAATCCTTCTTCCTGCAACTGGTTGCATGGGAGCCTTAAATATATTTATAACTAGTGTCTTCTTCTGCCCATTCTGTATTTCCTCT
>CM052712.1:88910360-88931706 GCA_028551405.1 Uromys caudimaculatus
CAGAAGTCCCAGGCACATTGATTGGCTAAAAGATGAGTGATATTAACACTCCTTCCCTCATGACTTGCAGGCACAAATGATAACATCTCACATTTTGGATCTCAGAACTAGGTAGCCACATTGAGAACAGCTTCTTATTCACAAGAAGTACATTTATTCTCCTAATTTTCTCTAATGTTATCTTTATTCAATAATTAATAGAAATATTGAATAGAAATATCTGATACTGATAATAAGCCTAATCTGTGCTTGGACATTTGTATAATTGGACCAAAAGATTATTCTGGTAACAGAATATTAAGATGGCAGTCTTTTTCCACATTCACTATCAAATCCAGAATGGCAGGAGGGGCTCATTTAAAGACTATTTTATAAAGCAAATTGTATGTATATTCACAAGTATATAGGTATTGTTATAAATGAAATCAGGTATAGCAGACTAACACATACACAAATATTTCATTGAATGAATGTATGCCCAACTGTTGGAGACCAAAATAAGATAACATTTTTATGAAGGCATTTAGATGCATGCCCATACAGGAATTGTTGGCAGACAATTGAACATTGGCAGTGAAGCAGTCTCTTCATATTGAGCTATTGCCAAAGGTGGGAATTGTGAATTCAAGGCAGATGAAGAGACATCTTTCAACATATGATATCCAAAAAGTGTCAACAGATAGAATCCAGTCTTTCTTATTGTCCAGCATTGTGAATCGGAGCCCAACATATTAAAGCTAAACTAAACTGTGACACATTTGAAAGTACTAAAATAGTGATTGATGCAATCATTAATTTTCAATGGTTCCTAAAGTTACAGGGGGAAGAAAATAACAGAACCCCACCATGTGTGTACACAGCTACATATTTCTAATTCATGGCATTGAAGCAGCAAATAAAGTTAATGACTTACCTATAATCAATAAAATCATTATCAATATCGTCTTTAATGGATTCATCCGCTGTCCAAAGGGAAAAACCACAGTCACTTCGCAAATCTCCGTCATTATCTCCACTATTCTTTATCCTCCAAAAGCAAACGGGTTCTGTCAAACAGCACAAGATGAAAGAAAACTTCAGGAGCAAAAAGGAAATAGAGAAAGCACACAGCTTCTTCATGTTTGCTAGGATGTAAGATGGAGCAGCTGTGAAATCCGTTTCTTATGCAGACAAACATCACAGACACATTTACACCTCTGTGTCGGTTTTAAGGCTACTGCTGTCTGGAGATCCACTTAATTATATTTAACAGTTCCTTTCCATTCACCCTATGTCATGGTCCCTGGATACATCAGGAGAATTCTGGCCTCAAGCTCTACATCTGAGGTCTGAAAAGTTTTTGATCAACATACTTCTGGAAACATGTTGTGGAGCTCATTTTCTCCATCCTCAGGTGCCATGATTTCATTCATATGCATGACATAAATCCCAAGAACAATCTTCTCCTGGACAGCATGGACAAGACCATATGTCAACAGCCATATGTATGAACACAATGGATTTCATCAGAACTTCCATAGTAAGACAAGAGTTGAGAAAGTCATAAATGTTGCATATCATTCAGACTTTGAGTTGAATCATGGAACATTATGTCTTCCATTGTCTAGTGTATGGAAGGGCAGTCTCACATGCAACATTGTGCCTGGAGTTGAGCATGCTCTCTGTTGTTTATATTCTATTGTATGCTAGTTATGTTTACAAAATCTCCTCAAACTTACTGTGATTCCTGTTTGGAGAACATGTCATTATACTAAATCCAATAATGCCAGGAATCATACAGATTCAACACCCATCCTGTCCAATATCAGTACCTGTGCAGACATTCAATGAGTTATAATGTTGATCTCTTGCCTGATAAACAGTCCCTGGCAGTCAGTGACATTTGATAAAATATTTCATTGTTTCCCCATCCCCCACTGCTACATGTTTCTATTCAATTTGCTACTCCTCAGTACTTCTCTCCTGTCCCTTCCAATTCCTGTTCTTGACCCCTCTTTTTTCTCCCCTTCTCTCTTCCTCCCAGGTCCCTTTCTCCCTATAACCCCTGTGATTATTGTGATCCTCCTTCTATGGAGGAATGAAGCATCCACACTTTTCTCTTCCTTCTTAAGTTCCATATGGCTTGTGTGTTGTATCATTGATATTCTGCAGTTTTGAGCTAATATCCACTTATCAGTGAGTACATACCACGTCTGTTCTTTTGTCTCTCAGTTACCTCGCTCAGGATGATATTTTCTAGTTCCATCCACTTGCTTGGGAATTTCATGAAGCCATTGTTTTTAATTGCTGAATAGTACTGCATTGTTTAATTTACCACATTTTCTATTCTTCTGTTGCGGAACATCTGGGTTTTTTCCAGCTTCTGGCTATCATAAATAAGGCTTCTATGAACATAGTAGAACATGTGTCCTTTTATGTTAGAGTATTTTTTGATATATTCAATGTAGTGCTATAGCTGGTTCTGAAGGTAGATCTATTTCCAATTATTTGAGTAACCACAGATTGATTTCCAAAGAGGTTTTACCAGGTTGAAGTCTCACCAGCAATGGAGGTTTGTTCATCATTCTCCACATCCTCACCAGCATGTGTTGTTGACTAAGTTTTTATCTCAGTCATTCTGATTTTTATGAGGTGGAATCTGGGGGTTATTTTGGTTTGTATTTTCCCGATGACTAAGGATGTTGAAAATTTCTTTAAGTGTCTCTCAGCCATTTGAGATTCTTCAGTTTAGATTTGAATGTTTAGGTCTGTACCTCAATTTTTCAAGTCTGTGGAGAAAATAATCAAAGAAGACCTCAGATGATAGAACGATCTCCCATTCTCATGGATTGGCAAGATTAATATAGTAAAAATGACCATCTTACAAAAATCAACCTAAAGATTAAATGTAATCCCCATGAAAATTTCAGCTCAATTCTTCACAGAGAGAAAGAGCAATTCTCAAATTCATATGGAATAACAAAAATCCACGATAGCAAAAACCATTCTCAACAATAAAAGAACTTTTGGGGGAAACACCATCCCTGACCTGAAGCTGTACTACAGAGCAATAGTCATAAAAACTGTGTAGTATTGGTGCAGAGACAGGCAGGTAGATAATGGAATGGAATTGAAGACTCAGAAATAAACCCACACACCTATAGTCACTTGATCTTTGACAAAGAAGCCAAAACCATCCAGTGGAAAAAACACAGAATTTTCAATATAAAGTACTGTTTTAACCGGTGGTCACCATGTAGAAGGATGCACATGTATCCATTCTTATTTCCTTGTACAAATCTCAACACTAAGTGGATCAAGGTCCTCCATATGCAATCAGATATGCTGAATCTAATAGAAGAGAAAGTGGGAAAGAACCTCAAAGGCATTGGTCCAGGAGAAATTTTCCTGAACTGAATACCAATGGCTCATGCTCTAAGATCAACAATTGACAAATTGGACCTCATAAAATTCAAAAGCTTCTGCAAGGCAAAGAACACTGTCAATAGAACAAAAGTTCAACCCACAGATTGGGAAAAGATTTTTGCCAATCCTAGATCTCCAAAATATGCAACGTACCCAAGAATTTAGACTCCAGAGAACCAAATAAACCTGTTAAAAATAGGGTTCTCTACTTGTTAACTCAGAGTTTGTTCACTTTTCATGAGGCACAGAGAAAGGAAAAGGAAGAAAAAACAAGTAAATAAATTCAGGAACTTGCACAGATACATGCACATTGTGTGAAGCAGATAATGTATATGCCACCACATTATTTTTGTTCTTAGTTTTCAAAAAATGGCCTCATAGTAATTACCAGGTAAAAGTGTTACAGTTGGATATTTGATTACCTGGTTTTTTAATAAATTCTATAAGTTCTGGAGGCCCCAGGGAGTTTAGAGGTCCAGTGGAGTAGAGAGTGGGGACATCCTCATGGAGACAGGGGGGTGGGAAGCAGGTATGATGTGTTGAACAGTTGGTGTGTAGTCTGTGGGGTAAGGGAATAAAATCTGGAGTGTAAAAAAATAATAAAAAAATTTCATAAGGTCATAGTAAGTTTAAAGCTATAGTTGATGTCACAAGTCAATAAGGTTTAAGGAGTTAGCACACTATTTTTTACATGTCTTTCTATTCAAACTAATAGCTGACCAACCATTGCTTATCTATTTTCTAGCTTCACAAGTTATAAATTTAAAGCAATACTTTTTTTGTCACAAGTGAGCAAGCTTCTTTGAAGAGACAAATTATCTGCCTTGTGTCTTATTGTTTTGAAGTCTTGTATAGATAAATTAGTCATCCTTTTCTTCTCTGTCATTGTATTTTCAATAAATTGTTCATTCCCAGTTTATGACCTTTAGTTATCAGATAGTGTCCTCATTTCTATCTAAGTAGGATTGTTTTCCTTCACTCTAAATTTGTTTCAATGATGTTTCCTTTTCTTAGTGCAACTAACCGGTGATACATGAAGGTTTACAAAGCCAGTTTTATTCTATAAGGTGTTTGAAATTACTTGTATCAATTTAAGAGTTCTATAAAATCATTATCAGCAATTATGAAGTTACTCATTTGTCTAAACAGCATTACTACATGAAATCACATCTTCATGTTGATCTGGAGGAAATTTGCCCAATAGAATGAGCTGATGCCCAGGATCAATTAGACTATATAATAGAGTGAGGAATAGCATACAGCATCAAGAAGCAATCCTGAGATGAAGTCTCTGGGGTCCTTGCCTCTCAGAGCATATCCCTCCTGCCATGAAAAATGGGCGGTCATCTCCATGTAACTTACTCTCTTGCCTTAGCCTTTTGTGGATTTCTTCTGTCACCTTAGCATCACCTCTCCCACCCAGTTCCATTTCTCCATCCACCTCCAATATCTGTTTTATTTCTCCTTCTGAGAAAGAGTCAGGCATCCTTCCTTGGGTCCTTATTTTAACGTAGAAACATTGGTCTGAGGATGACAGTGTGGTTATTCTGTACTTTTTGGCTAACAGCCACATATATGTGAGTACCTACTGTGCAAGTCCTTTTGGGACTTGATTACCTCACTTAGGGTGATATTTTTAATTTTATCCATTTGCCTACAAAATTCATGACATTCTTGTTTTTAATAGCTGAGTAGTATTAGGTTGCATAAATGAAGCACATTTTCTTTCTTCATTCTTCATTTGACAGACATCTATGTTGCTTCTAATTTCTGGCTATTACAAAAAGTGCTGCTATTAACAGTTGAGCAAGTGTTCATATGGGATGGTAGAGTATTTTTTGATATATACCCAGGAGTGGTATAGTTAAGTTTCAAGTAGAACTATTATTCCCAATTTTCTGAGAAAGCAAGAAATTGAATTCAAGAGGGTTTGTACAATTTTGCCATCCCACTAGTAACAGAGGAGGTTCCCCTTACTCCACATCTTCAGAAGCTTGGGGTATCCCATGACCTTTGACCCATAATATATCCTGTACAAGATGTGCATTGTCAAAAGTGATGCAGACACTGAGGGAATGGTCAACCAATGACTGGTCTTAGTTGAGATCTATTTTATTGGCAAGAACCAAACTTTGACACTATTAATGATACTGTTATGCTTGCAGGCAGAAGCTTAGCATAATTGTCCTCTGAGAAGCTCTATCCAGCAGCCAATGGAAACTGAAACAAATAGCCACAGTCAAACACTAGTGGATCTCGGGGAGACTTGTGGAAGAGTTGGCAAATTATTAAGGGACTGAAACAGAATAGAGACTCCACAGAAAGACCAACACAATTGGATGTCTTAGAACCTTGAGGATTCCCAGAGACTGAACCACCAGCCAAAGAGCAATCACTGACTGAATTTACAGGCTCCACAGATTTGTAGCAGATGTTCAGCTTGGTTTTCATGTGGGTCCCCTAAGAACTGGATCCCCCAACAGTTATCACTGAACCTGTTTCTGGCCTGTGGATCCATTCCCCTAACTGTGCCACCTTGTCTACTCTCAGTGGGAGAGGTTGCACCTACTTGTCAGTGACTTAATATGTGAAGGTGGGATGGATCATAGGGGCTTCAATTTCTTCCTTTCTGAGAAGAGGAGGGTTAGGGAGGAGGAGGAGTTGTGTGAGTATAAGATTGGGAGGAGGGGGCCAATATTGGGATGTAAAATCAATAAATAACTAAATTAATGGAAAAAAATAACTGAGGCTTATGGGAAGGCTGATCTACCACTTGTACCACAGGATCTAACAGACCTGACGGTAGTTGAGGTATCAGTGGCAGATAGGAGTGCTTTTTGGAGCCTTTGGCAGGCCTCTATAGGTGATTCACAGATGAGTCCTTTGGGGTTTTTAGCAAGGTTCTTTCATGGTCAGCTTACAATTATTTTTCCTTTGAAAGACATGTCTTGGTGTACAATGTGGCCTTACTGAGAACTGAATGTTTGACCATACGCAACAAAATTACTATTGGACATGAATTGTCCATCAGGACCTGGGTGTTATTGTACTCCCAAAGTAATAAAATAAAGTGTGCACAGCAGCAATCTATTACCAAATTCAAGTGGTATATATTTGATCAGGCATGAACAGGTCCAGAAGGCACAAGAAAGTTACATGATGCTTTTGCCCAAATAAATGCCTATGGTTCTACTCCTGTTATAATGTCTGCTGCCAATCATGCACCTATAGCTCATGGGGTGTCCTGTATGATAAGTTGACTGATGAAGAGAAGACTATGACCTGGTTTCCTGCTGGTTTTGCACATTATATAGGCATCACTCAGAAGTGAACAGCAGCAACATTACAACCTGTTTCTGGTATAGACCTGAAAGAATCTGGTAAATGAACATTTTCACCTTAGGCAGGACTTTGAGTAGTAAACATTGTATTACAGTTTGTTTGGAAGAAGAAATGGCCAGAAGTATGATTAATCACTGGATTTATTCTTTAGCCAATTTATGGTCTGGATGTCCAGGGATATGGGAATACCATGATTAGATAGAACTGGTGAGAAAGATATCTGTGGAAGTATGTGGACAAAGGATATGAAGTTGTTTGTGTCCCATGTAAACTGTAACATCTGCCAAGGAGGAGTTCAGTAATCGAGTAAATAGGCTGACCCATTCTGTTGACAGTAATCCTCTTTCCCCAGCCATTCCTGCCAATTCCCAATGGGCATATTAACAAAGTAGTCATGTTAGCAGAGATTAGGGCTATGAATGGGCTCAACAACATAGACTTTCACTGACTCAAAGCTGACTTGCCAACAGCTATTGCTGAATCTACCAACATTAGAGACCAACAATGAGCCCCATATATATGGCACTATTTCTCAAGATGACCAGATAGAAATGTAGTTGCTGGTTTAGTACATCGTGCCAATTCCTTTTTGTAGGATTGTGTCTGGTGTACAGGAGATCTTTAGGGTGCCTCTTTATACTACCAAGTCCTGTGATTAAAGTCAATGAGACCCTACAGCAGTATAATCTAATCAGAATGACAAAAGAGTAAGACCCATCAGGAATGAAGGGTCATTCCTCCAGGAAAAGAACCAATACCTCTTGATGTGCTTGCAGAGGGTGGAGGAAATACAGAATGGACAGAAAAGGAAGCTAGTTATAAATATTTTCTAAGGTTACCAAGCAACCAGTTTGTTAAGAATGCATTTGTAAAGATAATTGTGGTTTCTTTCAATTTCTTGAACATCAATTAAGAGAAAATAGTGGTTGTAACTGTTAGAGAGTTAACCATGTCAGGAAGGTTGGTAAGATAGAGCATATGAGACCTCAGAGACCCAGTGGGTATACAACCGAGATGGTAGGTACCTCCCTGCTCTGTACCAGATTCCTGGCCTGAATTTCCTCCTCGTGTCAGTCACATAGCCCAAAAGAGAGTTCTCCATACTAATGAGGGTACATAGAGGTCCTTAGGCTTTAGTCAATAAGCTCCACTTCCCTGACAGTCCTCCACTCAAAACATATTTTATCTTTGGCCCATCCTTATCAGGATTATTGGTATGCATCCATTTTCCACAATGTAGAGTAGATAAACCATTTAGAACCGTGGACTGACTCTTTCATCTACCACTGCCATGGAGAACACGGAGAAGGCCTTCGCCTATAGAGCCACAGATTAATTCTCCCTTAGAAGGCCTCTTTGTGCTTCCAGCCACAACTGCCACCAATCTAAGGCTAATCACCAAGAAACTAAGCGAGAGCTCCAATTTCTCCCATTCAACTTGTGAGCCTCCAACTCTACTACCAACTTCTCATGACTCAGTGATTCCTAGATGTCCAGGGCTTTGGGAACCTTTGGTCCAAGCTGCCTAGTGAGCCTGTGGACCTCCTGATTTTGACTCCTCTGTGCAGCACCCTAGGAATGATTGGGTGCCCAGGGGTCTGGGAACCTGAGCCTCGGCTTACCCCAACTTTGACTGCATTTTCCCACTCTTGGAGCAGCATGTAGGCACTTCCCTGAAGCCCAGAATCCACTGACAACTGTGGCATTGGATAAGAAGGATCAACCTCCCTGTGTCTTATCTTCCCAGCAGCCATGCCAAGATCAGTGTGGAACATGGACACATATGTCACATTTAAGTTTGAGATACCAAAAGAATGTACCCAAGGATCATTGACATATTCTAAATTTACAATGCATTTGTGGTTGTACAAGGGATAGTTATATCACACTAGGTATTTTTATGACCAGATTAAATTGCTTATGCATTTGCAGTTTTATGAGGTACAGTTATATCATGCTAGGCATAGTTATGACCTGATTATTGTTTTCATTTGGGCAGGATTTATGATTTGTGTCAAGTTGATATTGGGTAGACTGTGATGACTGTTCTTGGTTGTCATCCTGAATGTATCTGGAATGTTCTACAATGCATAAGAAGTGGGCATGCAGGGCTGGAGAGATGACTCAGTGGTTAAGAGCACTGATTGCTCTTCCAGAGGTCCTGAATTCAATTCCCAGCAACCACATGATGGTTCACAACCATCTGTAATGGGGATCTGATGCCATCTTCTGGTGTGTCTGAAGATAGCAACAGTATACCCACATACATGAAATAAATAAATCTTTAAAACAAAAAGAAGAAGAGGGCACACATTTGAAGCAGATATTGAGGCTGGAAGACACTAGCCTTTGATTCAGATTATTTGGTGGGAATGGCATCCACTCTTAATCCAGATTGACCTACACCTTTCATCCAGATATTGAAGAATACCTCTAATCTGGGCCACACCTTCTGCTAGAAGCTTATATAAAATGGAAGAAGGGAAACTGTTCTTTACCTGCTTGCACTTACTTGCCAGTACATCTTTGGAACGTACTTCTTCAGTATTCCAATTTTGTGGAAGACCATTTGAAACACCAAGTTTCATAATTTTGAACAACTACTAGATCCTTGGACCTTCCAGTCACAGTTGTCTATTTTTGGGTTAGTTGGACTACAGCCTATAATGCATTCCAATGAGCTCCATATATATGTAGTTTATATATATAGAGAGAGTCTCTCCATTTATATATGGTATATATAATTGTTCAATAAGTTTTGTGACTCTAGAGAACCCTGACTTATACACCTTGGATTCATCAGAAACTCTTCTTGGTGCTCCTATGTAATCTATAGAATGTAAGGGTAAAATGATCCTAAAACATTCTGGATCTTTCTTGTCCAAGGAGACAATGATATTTACCTTGTGCAGATTGACGTATTGATGTGATCTAGAGTGAAATATAAATTCAATGTGACAGAAGTATATGTTCTACTATATATCTTAACATATCTTAACAGAGATTTGAAGATATATCACCAGGCATCTACCCTGGGAATTATCAAGGCACAGGGCTCTGCATCTTTTCAACATCCAGAGGTCCTGACATCCAGACCCACTTTGAGAAAATACCATATCCTCCCCTCACATTTCTAAGCAGGACATGTAAGTAGTTCTTTACATGAGAAGTCACATGATTCAGTGGAAGTATTTTCTTACATCCCTGGTGGCAATGAGAAGAAGAGAGTATTACAATGAAGATTTCCTCAGGCCATCCATTTCTGGGACATGGCCATCATGCATTCCATTGCTTGGGTATCTGAAGGCATCTAATATTGAATTAGACAACTATCTTCTGGCTTCCCTTTCAAACAAGTATGGTTATCACTCTAATTTAATTTCATAGCAGATAGTTTGATGCACTCCACCTTTGACTTAACAACCCATACCCAGCTTCAACCAATATAGCCTAACATAAAGCATTAAAATAGCACTTTACATTTACTATTCATGCTTAATTGTCCCTGAACCAAAATATGGTTGCTGAAAATCAAACATGATTCATTCACAAGAGCATCCAGCATGCTATGCAAACTGCTTGGTCCTATCTCAAGCTCTCCCCCTAAATTTATAAAAGCCAAAATTTTATTGTAGTAATATGGAGTAACCTTTTTCTGAACTCATTAACTTTATTTTCAATTTCTAATATTTAACAGTTCTCCAATGTTCTCTATTTATAAAATGACAGAATTATGTCTGTATATAAACTTTAGAATTCCTTTTATCCAGAAAATGTTTTCCTGAACTTGCAAGCTCATCCCTCATCACTTTCTGACTTACTTTCCTGCTGGTTCTATTTTCTCATGGTAATTCTCAAAGCATATATAGCTCACTTTAGATTACAAACCATTATCAATAACTATGGTAAATTTTGTGGTGATATATTGCTATATCATGTGAGTAACTGCTAATATCTGATGTGAAGTCTCGAGTTGACAACTAAAGTGTCTTGACATTTGGAACTTTGTATAGTGTAGAATTTTCAAGGTAGACAGGGTTGGCCCCAAACTCACAAATAACCCCTGTCTCTTCCTTCTGATTGCTGAGTTAAAGGAATGTGCCAACATGGTAGATTACATTTACCATTAAAGAAAAGACTAATTCAAAGTAAGAAAGAATATCATAGAGAGCCCTGGAAGGAAATAAACCCAAAATCCTACTGTCTCAGCATCTTCCTTTTTTCATGATCACATGCATTTTCCACATGCCTGGCTAAGGTGCTCCATTATGAATCATCTTGACTCCATTGTTGGTGACATTTTCAAGCTAAGTTCATTTTCTCATGTTGCCCCTTTCTAAATAGAATCACAAAAGTTAGGAGATACTGAATATCAAATAAAGCAATATTTTGATTCATTTCCTATAATAAACAAGATGTACTAAATCCTACCTATACACACGTCCTTTTCTTTTTTCTCAAATGAAATTCAGTCTATGTCATCCATCCCCATCCTTTACATCTGGAAAGCATGGTGTGTGCTCATTTTGTGGCCATTTTAACTTTGTTTTATTTTTACCTTCACATGTATTGCAGAAAAATCTTGAGAGCTGAAACACAGAACAAGTGGAACTGAAATTCTAGAACATGCAATTAACACAGAACAGACATAGCCAGTCCCAATAACAGTGTGATAACAGAAGCAGGAAGCCCTGTGTTCTATTTCAAGGAGGTTAGACAATGATGATTAGCTGAGATCTCTGATTTTTATGGGAATGCAAAAACTCAAAGTAAGTAAAATAAGAGGGAAGACATCTGAGGCCTTTCCAGGTGCAGACCCTTAGCAATGTCACATGGCTGCTACTGAAATCCCAGTTCAGAATCTAGAATACAGACAGCAAAAACAACATTCTCTATCTGTTCATAAAGTTCATATAGAGCAGTGTGCTGTCCTCAGCAGTCTTCTTCAACAATGTCATTCATTTCATCCCCTAATTCTTGGTAACTGTCTTGTTTATACTGTGAATGTAGCAAAGGTATTTGTGAAGTGGTATTGACAGCATTGTTTCTGTGAGATGGGCCTTTATGTCATGCTTTGTGATCATTTGAACATCACCAGTGATCACCTAATTTCCTGCAATCAGACGTATATTTGCAACTTTACATCCTGAAAATTTTTAATATGCACTGGTCCTGCTGGTATCATGTCAAACAGTTTTTTGAGGGGGCAATAACAATGATTAAAGGTTAGAAATCAGGAGGGCTTTCCAGTCAATACTGCAGCAACCTTGAGTTTAATTCTTTTAGGCTTTATATACTTCACAAAATCTTGTTCAACAAAGACAGAAGCTAACAGAAAGAATTTGCTAAAATGTATAGAAGACATTTCTTCCTAATCCCAAAGCTTATGTTCTTTCCACCAAGGTCAGTAGAATCTCCAGCCCTAGCCATGTACCCCATGTGCACCTCCTCTTATTGTTCCAAGCCTCAGCAGTCCAAAAAATCTGCCAATAGTCTGTGACCTGTCTTGACTCTTCCTGCCGTGCACACTTCTCTCTCTCTCTCTCTCTCTCTCTCTCTCTCTCTCTCTCTCTCTCTCTCTCTCTCTTCCTCTCTCTCTCTCTCTTCCTCTCTCTCTCTCTCTCTCTTACTTCTTCTTCTTCTTCTTCTTCTTCTTCTTCTTCTTCTTCTTCTTCTTCTTCTTCTTCTTCTTCTTCTTCTTCTTCTTCTTCTTCTTCTTCGGAGTGGCAAAATGGCTTCCAACATCTCCCTTTTTTATTTTATACAAGCCAAAGCTGTCTCACCTATTAGTGGTAAAAGACTGTGCCTGTCTTAGGAGTTTCCTCAAGAAGAATGGATCTTACTCATCATTGAAGCAATGAATCCAAGCATTCATACTCTGTCTAGGTTGATCCACCTCTGGAAGAATCTTACTTGTCTTTGATTACCAGCCTCTGCAACAGGCTATGTAACCTGTTAAGTCTCAGTTTTCTGCCTTGTAATTTCGAGATCTGCACAGACATCCAAAAAGTAACCAAGGGCTCACTTAACCACAGGTGGTAACAGGCACAATCCAATAACCATTAGAGTGCCCCAGGCAAGTACTCAAAAGTCCAAATGACTAAATGAAGACCAGGAAGGCATGCTTAATTGTTCTAATGATTTTGAAGCACCTTTGTATTATTGAATTGCAGCCATGTAGTGTCTTTTAGACAAATCATTAGATCTAATGAAAGATTTTTGAATTTCATCTAGCACTTTCAAGCCTCTATCTGAATAACAAGTTTCTCAAACATTAACTAGAAGCATAACAAATGAAGGTTGATGAAATACCATTATAACAATTCCTTGTACAATATCAGATACAAAATTAGTCAAATTACAATATGGTAAAGGTACATTGAATCTAAAACCTTATATAGTGATGTTAATTTTCCCTACCAACAACCCATATAGCAGGGAAATGCAGGCAAGTACATCACCCCACCTCATTCTGTCCTACAGCAATCAGAACCCATACAATTACTAACAGTACAATTGTCACAGGTTCTATTAAACAAATTTTCAGATATAGAGACATTCATTTTCCCAATCATCAACTCATGAGACAAGAATACATAAGCCATTACAAAATCTTGAGGTTCCTTTTTGACTTGGAATTTCAGCCTATAGAGTAGGACAATAGATGAACCTCTCTTCTCTATCTGCTTCCTGTTGACATTAAGACAATGCAAAGGGTTCCAGAAGGGCTTAGATGCTAGTCAATGGCTGCACAAAGGGGCATTCATCAAAAGCATCTGGTTAGCTAATCCAGATGAAAGAAAAGGAGCAATTACTTTGGCTGAGCTAGTTAACATCAACTTTCAGCAAGTCCAGAGTTGCGCAGCTCCACTGGTGATCCCTGGATGGAATCTGTCAGCCATGTGAAAATCTTTGAAGACAAATATAAACTAGGAACATAAATTAAAGTTGTCTAGCAAATTGTGGATCACAAAAAATCCTAAGACAAAGGGAAAATTCTATTTTCAAAAACAGTCTGTTGTACTAATATGGAGTCCATTTGATCTGTGACAGTTGTGTCCAAGTCTTAGGACTCTTGATTCCCTGAAGCATATGTGAAATTTGGTGTACAAAAGAATATACAGTATTATTACCAATGTACTGAAAACCCTATTTTAGAAATTTAGTAAATATGTGTCTGTTATATAAGCTATAGGTTTACAGTTATAAAGATACAGTTGAAAAGAGATGTTTTCAGCATGATAAGAAGCATCATTATATGTAGAAAACAGTCAAAGGGAAATTAAAATCTTGAACTTGTGAATGAACTGTTAACTGCCAATTTTCCATTAACTTATCAGAACACTATTGATCAATGTTAAAATTCTGAACTTTGAAATAACAATAGCATGTCAAAGGGGAGCATAAAACACTTCCTATTTCTCCCACCATTTCTTTTTATATCTCTACAACTTGCATCTGTATACCTCAAAATATCTTCTTAGACCCTCCAAAATGTATGACTTGAATTTAACAACTTCTGCTACAAGAGACGTTGGAGCTTGAATTTACATAACCCTGCTCTGATATCTGTAAAAACTCTGATGATTCTTCTCAAAACAATGCGTAATTGACGTGCCACAAAAAGATCATAAAGCCAAGTCTTGCCACACACAATAAGAGAGATGTAAATGAGGACCATGAAGGAAAAATGTCCTGCAACTTTTTCAGTATATCATTTGCAATGCTATCCGCATCAAAAGACAATGTTTCTGCAATTCTTAAACTTACAACCTCCTTATGCAGAACTAATAAATCCAAATAAGTATTAATATTATACCATGGACCTTGAAGGTGCCTTTTTAATTTGGTCTAGTTATACTGACTCTCATTACACATTTTTGGGGTTATACAAATCCATAGATATTGAGTGTGACATTCCTAATGGCTTCTTGCTTTCATTCCTAGTACCTCATCTCCCATGATATGTATTACGTTGTATAATGTGCCAATTCTTTGTTCTAGCCATTTGTCCAAATCCTCTTGTGTGCTTAGTGTATTGGTTACATTTTCTACTACAGAAGTAGTAGCACTGGCTATAAGTTTTATGAGAGCAGCAAAAACAGTAATGATCAGCCCAACCACACATTTACTTCTTGCCAGTGTGTGATCTAATTCTTCCAATATTTGTAGCATTTTTTAGAATACTAAGGTTCCAATAAATTTACAGGAATCATAATAATAGCTAGTTTATGTACTACCATTACAAATAGACCATCATACATCACAGAAATACAATTGGAAAAAAACGAGATAAGAAGCATTGAACTCACTCTCAGAGCCTATAACAAAGATAACATTCCCAATTATTAAAAGATTAGGTGGGGAAATTAGATGTTACACTAACCGTAATCACAGAACCTGTTCCAATTTTATCCACAGCAAACATATCATACAAAATAGTTTCCAATTTCAAAATGTCTCTGAAAATATTCAGAACCAGCTCTCCAAAGGCCCACTGTCATTTCCTTTTGTCCAGTATTGCATTGATTTCCAGATCACTCCATGATTGAGTTGGAATAACTGGTCACATTGAAGGATAGAGGAGGGTCATTGTAACAATTACTCCATTTGATTGATTTGTTGTAGGCAACTTTCACAGTCTCCATGTTCTCTGTCCTGCAATGTTTCGAAGCCTGAGGCAAGGCAGAATGTCCAGTCTGAGATATAGATATTTCCACCTTAATGCTTTTCATTACAGTCTTAGAGATATTCTTCCTCTAAATCTGAGGGTACACTGAAACACATCCGGCATTGGTACTATTTCTATTAAAACAAGTGGGTAGGCCCTAATCCATAGCAGTATAATTCACTAATTTGTAATATGTTTTACTCTCAGATCAAGAAAATCCTAAGAGCTGTGTATTTTTAGAGATCACAAGTACTTCTGACCTTGACTGTACAGAAGGATGTAACAAAGATGAGTCAGGGACATATGCCCAGAACAGTTTCCCTGTCAGCATTGTCAGGGCACTCAGCAAGATCATGGTCAGCATTCTTCTTTGTCTTAGCACCAGCATGGCTTACCAATCACTCTGGCAGCTACATATGCTTATGTATGGCTATGAGCATGTGTGTGTGTGTGTGTGTGTGTGTGTGTGTGTGTGTGTGTGTGTGTGTGTGTATGTGTGTATGTGTGTGTGTAACCTGCTTAGTCTATATTATTTGTATGTATACATATTAAATGCTGATCATTTTCTGTTATGTAACCAATTTGTGTTTTCTAAATCAACATTTAATAAAACAGTGATGAACTCACAGAGACTGAGGTATCCTGCATAAAGATTGAAGAGGTCTGCCCCAGGTCTTGTGCATATATATTATTGCTTCCAGTTCAGTGTTTTTATGGGCTATCTGAGTATAAGATTGTGTAGGACACATTTCTTGTGTTTTTTTCTTGGGTTTACTTCTGTTTTGTTGTTGTTGTTGTTGTTGTTGTGTCCATTACCATTATTAGTTTTTGCTTTTTCTAATTATCTTGCAAATTATTTACATATATTATATTATGTCATATTGTATTTCCTATAATTACTTAGAAACCTTTATTTTCTAGTAAGTGACATAAACAAAGTAGATATAAAGAGAAAGTGATGAGTAACTGGGAGCAGTAGAGGAAGGAGAAACCATAATCAAAATATATTATGTAAAAAGAACTATTTTTAATAAAAGTAAAATTATTAAAAGTACTTTTCTTATATAATTACAAATGTTTTGTGCACTAATTATTTGCAAAATGTTCTTGCACAAACAATAAAAAATGACTATGACCATCAAAGAGTTTAAAAGAAGCGTGTGTGTATTAAAAGACTTCCAAGAAGACACTGTTTTATGAAACAAAATTCACATTGTCTTGTGTAAATTTCAATGACAGAACTTACAGACACTCTAAGTTCTTCAGATGTAAAATTATGTAGAATACTGACATTCCTTTTCTTTTTTTGTATTGCATATTAGGATGGAATGGAAAATTCAAACTTGGAAGGGAGTAGAGGACTCATCAATGCAAGCTGGGTTTCATGGTTTAAAGTATTTTTATTTTGTATTTTTTTTATCATTTTTCTGAAAATAAAATTTTGTTTTATACTCCAAATGTTACCCCCTTCCCTGTGCCACTCAAGAGTTATTCATTCCATCCCCTCCCCTTTGCCTCTGAGGTGATCTCCCACAATCCCCACTCCCTTACCTACTCACTCAACTATTACTATCTCACATCCTCCTCCACATCCCCCTCTTTTGGGACATCAGTCTCTATAGGATTATTCACATCCTTTCCCACTGAGTACAGACAAGGATGTCCTCTGCTACATTTGTGCTGGAGGACACAGATCAGTCCATGTATGCTCTTTGGTTGTTGCCTTAGATTGTGGGAGCTCTCAAAGGTCCAGGTTATTTGATATCCCTGTTCTTCCTACAGGGTTGCCATCTGCTTCATCTCCTTCCTCTAACTGTTTCATAGGGGTCCCTGATTTCAGTCCAATGGATGGCTGTGATTATCTGCATTTGTCTCAGTCAGCTGCTGGTAGAGCCTCTAGAAAGACTGCCATGCATGCACAACATGGCATCAGTAATGGTGTCAGGGTTTGGTGCCCACCTATGGGATGGATCCCAAGTAGGGCCAGTCAATGGATGGCCTATCCTTCAATCTCTGCTCCATTTTTGTCCTGGTATTTCTTTTAGAAAGGAACAATTCTGGTTCAAATTTTTGAGAGTAGGTTGATGTGATCCCATTCCTCCACTGGGAGCACTGTCTATCTAATGGAGGAAGTCTCTTCAAGTTCCAACTCTCCACTCTCTGGCCTTTCAGATAAGGCATCCCCATGAATCCTGAAAGCAGCTCACTTTCCAAGTCTCTGGGATTTTCTATTGTTCCCCTTGCCCTGCACCCCTAGTAGCTGCATATTTACATTCATTCTCCTGATACCTCTGGGCTTCTCACCCATCTCTCCTCATAATTGATCATACCCCCTATTCCCCTCCCCTCCTCTCTCCCAATCAGGCTCCTTTCTCCCTCTGCTCCCCTCTGCCCCCTGATTCTTTTGTTTGAAGCATCCTCACATGGGCAGTTCTTCTTGTTAAACTTCTTATGGTCTTTGGGTTGTATCATGGGTATTCCATACTTTTTGGATAATATCCACACATCAGTGAATACATAACATGCACTTTTGTGTCTGGGTTACCTCACTCAGGATATTTTCTAGTTCCATCCATTTGCTATCAAAGTTCACAATGACTCATTTTTAATAGCTGAATACTATTCCATTGTGTAAATGAACCACATTTTCTGGCTATTACAAATGAGGCTGCTAGGAATATAGTTGAGCATATGTCCTTGTAGTATGGTGGAACATTTTTGGGTATACGCCTAATAGTGATATAGCTGGGCCTTCAGATAAAACTGTGTACTGGCTAGTTTTGTGTGTCAACTTGACACAAGCTGAAGTTATCACAGAGAAAGGAGCTTCAGTTGAGAGAATGCCTCCTTGAGATCCAACAATAAGGCGTTTTCTCAATTAGTGATCAAGAGTGGAGGGCCCCTTGTGAATGGTATCATCTGTGGGCTGGTAGTCTTGGGTTCTATGAGAAAGCAGGCTGAGCAGCCAGGAGAAGCAAGCAAGTCAGGAGAATCAAGCAAGCCAGTAAGGAGCATTCCTCCATGGCCTCTGCATCCATTCCTGCTCCTTCATCTGCTTGAGTTCCAGTTCTGACTTCCTTTGGTGATGAACAGCACCATGGAAATGGTGGTGATTAAAGCATTCTCCAATTACATGTAACCATTCTGTAATATTATGGGTTTGGGAGAAGTATTACATGCAGGAAAGATAACTCCAAAGCCAGAAAAGTATCTGCTCCAGTAAGGAAGTATTATCCTTTTAGAGAGGAAGGGGTTCAATATAGTCAACCTGCAACTAGGTTGTTAGCAAGTAAGCCTGGGGAATGATGCCACATCTGTGGCTCAGTATTGGTCTTTCCTGTTGATAGACCTGGCACTCAGCAACAACTGTTGTCAAGGAAGCCTTGTATATCCTCTATGCTTTCCATTATGATCACTTATTATGGGCCAATTGGGCAATGATAGAGATAGCCTGGGAAAGAATGTGACAGTACACAGAACAGGTTATCCTATTTTCTTGATTAATGAGCATAGCCACAGCCAAGGTCACCTTTTGAAGTACATTTACATGGGGCACATGTAGTTTCAAATCCTTTGACTACGTGTTGACATCTCTTCACATGCTTCTTTGTCGGATACCTTTCTTACCAATGTTCTTTTTTTTCTATTTAATTTCTTTAATATAATTTTTAGAGTTTTACTTCTTGTTTGTGAATTTCATACCATGTACCTCCCAGTTAATTTGATAAAGATATGTAAACCATTGTGGTGGTTAGTTTTTGTCATCTTGACACAAATTATAGTCACTTTGGAGGTAGGAATGTGGACATGTCTTTAGGGCATTTCCTTGATTAATGATCAATGTAGCAGAACCCAACCCAATGTGGCCAGTGGTATCCTTAACCATACAGGCCTGTCCATAATAGAAAAGCAGGTTGAGCAAACCAGTAATTTTTATTCCTCCATGATCTTCAGTTTCTGCCTAGGTGTCACTTATGCCAGAATATAACTAGGAAGCACAATGAATCATATTATTCTCCAAGTTGCTTTGGTCAGTATTTAGCATGGCAACAAAAATAAAACTAGAACATGTTGCCAAATTTGATGCAAATCAAGGACTGCATCTTAAGCACAAAACAAAACATTTAAAGTGTTTTTAATTTTTTTCTTTTTAATGGAAACATATTGATGAAGCCTGGCATGGTGGTACATGACAGTAATCAGCTCAATTAGGAATCTGAGGGAAGAATGGATTATGAGACATTGTCACAAAAAAGACAGACACAGTCAGGCTCTGTGGTCCTAGGTTTTTTCTCGCATTTGTTAACATCTGTTCCTTTAAAATGAATACAAATATATACAAAGATTCTCTGTTTGGGGATGGAAAGATGGTTTGGTAATTAAGGGAGTATGGTTGCCAGGCACACAACAGCCTATGAATCCTGCTCTTTGATCTTTTGTGCCCTCTTCTGTCCTCTCTGCGAAAGTGCACTCATGGATGCATGAGTCTCTCCAGCACACATACATGATTTAAAATAAATGGGGAAAACAAAGCAAAACAAACAAACAACAACAAAATACTTTTAAAAAGTTCTCAGTTTTACTTTCTTTCTTCTAAGAGATGGGCTTCTAACGTATTTTAGGCTTAAATTCAAGAACTCATCCCGGTCTTGTACATCAAATTTTCCTGCCTACTTTCATCCCTTGTGATCGAGATTATGGCATGCAACTGCATACATCCCAGATTTACTTCATAATGTGAACAAACAATTGCACATGTTAACCACAAAACCCAGAAAAACAGCAGCAGCCACAGTCACATAAAGATTCTTTGGGAACATATTTCTTGCTGCTGGCAAATCCCTGTAATCCCTGCCAGAAGGAGGCTAAAGGGAAGCCTACAAGTTAATCAAAGACATTTTCTGCTACACAGTGAACTGAGGAACAATGTGTGTGATGAGCTATCAATCTAAAACTCAAAACAAAGGTTCTTTGGGCTTTGAATATTTCCTTTTCTTAGAGTAAGCATTAGGATATAAGGCTTGGTGAATTCTAGAATCTTCTGGAACCAACACCATCGCTTGTTGTCTCAGTCAAGGCCCTGGTATTAAAAAAAAAAACACGTCCCCCTCCAAAACTCTATCTGCCACCCTATTTTATTTCTATTCTTTCTTTAGGGTTATCATCTCTGCATTATTAATTCTTTTCTACAACTTCAAATCAAATTCAAGATTTTTTGTTAATAATTTTTTATTATTATTATTTTTGATACTTTATTTACATTTCCAATGTTTCCCTATTTCTAGGTTTCCTCTTTGGAAACCACCTATCCCCTCCACCTCCTCCACCTCTATGAGGGAATTCCTCCTCCCTCCCACCTGCCCAACCATTCCCATATTCCCACCTTGATATTCCACTTTACTGGAGCCTCTCCTCCCCCTGATGGCCAACAAGGCCCTCCTCTGCCACATATGTGGTCCGAAAATTGGGTCCCTTGATGTGTATACTTTGGTTGATGGTCCAGCCTCCAGGAGGACCAGGGGAGTCAGGCCACTTGACACTGTTGCTCCCTCCATGGGGCTGCAGACTACTTCAGCTCCATCAGTCCCTTCTCAAATCCTCCATTTGGGACCTCACTCTCAGTCCAGCAGTTACTATAAAGTGAAACTTGGGTATTCCGAACATTTGGCTAATATCCACTTATCAGTGAGTACATACCATGTTCATTCTTTTGTGACTGAGTTACCTCACTCAGGATGATATTTTCAAATTCCATCCATTTGCTGCAAATTTAATGAAGTCATTGTTTTTAATAGCTGAGTAGTACTCCATTGTGTAAATGTACCACATTTTCTGTATCCATTCTTCTGATGAGGGACATCTGGGTTGTTTCCAGCTTCTGGCTATTATAAATATGGCTACTATGAACATAGTGGATCATGTGTCTTT
>CM052712.1:88932206-88947622 GCA_028551405.1 Uromys caudimaculatus
TCAGTCATATAAAGGATTGTTGAGAGGTATGCCTCAAGGACGGGCAACTTCCCAATTGCATTGATCAACCTAAGACAGAGAATCCTGAGAATGACAGGACTACTCAGAGACGGGTAAGACAATGACAAGATGGGATGACCTAAGACAGAGGATACCTAAAAAATGATAACAATACCTTTCACTGATGCCTGCGCCATTGTCCAAGCCAGACTAGGGGCTTTGACAATTCCTTAAGAGGTCCGATTGGCCTTATTCATATATAGAAAAGGGGGAGATGTTGGGAGCCGCCACCCCCTAGATGCTGAGATCTCTATAGGTCATGAGAAAATGAAGCCAAGAAGAACTGGAAAATATTATGACTATTCCAGAGCTGAATATCCCTCCAATAACTGGTCCCGCTGGTCGGGGCAGGTTATCTCACTCAGGATGATATTTTCTTGTTCTGTCCATTTGTCTAAGAATTTCATGAAGTCATTGTTTTTTTATAGATGAGTAGAACTCAATTGTGTAAATGTAACTATTTTTCTGTATCCATTCCTCTGTTGAAGGACATCTGCGTTCTTTCAAGCTTCGGCTATTATAAATAAGGCTGCTATGAACATAGTGGAGCATGTGTCTTGATTATATGTTGGAGCGTCTTTTGGGTATATGCCCAGGAGTGCAATAGCTGGGTCCTCATGTACTTCTATGTCTAATTTCCTGAGGATCTGCCAAACTGATTTCCAGAGTGGTTGTACTAGCTTGCAATCCCACCAGCAATGGAGGAGTGTTCTTCTTTCTCCACATCCTTGTCAGCATCTGCTGTCACCTACGTTTTCGGTCTTAGACATTCTGACTAGTGTGAGTTGGAATCTCAGGGTGGTTTTGATTTGCATTTCCCTGATGACTAAGGATGTTGAACATTTCTTTAGGTGCTGCTCATCCCTTCGAGTTTCCCCAGTTGAGAATTCTCTGTTTAGCTCTGTCCCACATTTTAAATAGGGTTATTTAGTTCTTTGGGGTCTAACATCTTGAGTTCTTTATATATATTAGATATTAGCCCTCTATCAGATATAGGATTGGTAAAGACCTTTTCCCAACCTGTTGGTTGCTGTTTTGTCCTATTGACAGTGTCCGTTGCATTACACAAACTTTGCAATTTTATGATGTCCCATTGTTGATTCTTGATCTTAGACCATACGCCATTGGTGTTCTGTTCAAGAACTTTTCCCCATGTGCATGTGTTGGAGACTTTCCCCCACTTTGTCTTCTATTAGATTTAGTGTATCTGGTATTATATGGAGGTCCTTGGACTTGAACTTTGTACAGGGAGATAGGAATAGATCAATTTGCATTCTTCTACATGTATACTGCCAGTTGAAACAGCACCATTTGTTGAAAATGCTGTCATTTTTTCATTGGATGGTTTTAGCTCCTTTGTCAAAGATCAAGTGACGACAAGTGTGTGGCTTCATTTCTGGGTTTTCAATTCTATTTCATTGATCTACCTGCCTGTCACTGTACCAATACCATACAGTTTTTATCACTATTGCTCAATAGTACAGCTTGAGATCAAGGATGCTGATTCCCCCAGAAGTTCTTTTATTGCTGAGAATAGTTTTTGCTATCCTGTTTTTTCTTTTTTTTTTTTATTCCAAATATATTTGAGAACTGTTATTTCTAACTCTATGAAGAATTGAGTTGGAATTTTGATGGGAATTGCATTGAATCTGTAGATTGCTTTTGGCAAGATGGCCATTTTTCTGATACTAATCCTGCCAATCTACGAGCATGGTAGATCTTTCCATCTTCTGAGGTCTTCTTTGATTTATTTCTTCAGAGCCTTGCAGTTATTGTCATATAGATCTTTCACTTGTTTGGTTAGAGTCAGACCAAGATACTTTATATTGTTTATGAATATTGTGAAAGGCATCGTTTCCCTAATTTCTTTCTCAGCCTGTTTATCCTTTAACTACAGGAAGGCTACTGATTTGTTTGAGTTTATTTTACATCTAGCCACTTTGATGAAGTTGTTTATCAGGTTTAGGAGATTTATGCTGATATTTTTAGGTTCACTTTTCTATATGATACTATCATATCATCTGCAAATAGTGATATTTTGACTTCTTCCTTTCCAATTTGTATTCCTTTGACATATTTTTGATGTCTATTTTCTCTGGCTAGGACTTTGAGTACTATATTGAATAGGTAGGGAGAGAGTGGGCATCCTTTTCTCTTCCCTGATTTAAGTGGGATTGCTTCAAGTTTCTCTCTATTTAGTTTGATATTGGCTACTGGCTGGCTGCATCTTGCTGTTACTATGTTTAGGTTTGTGCCTTGAATCTCTGATCTTTATAAGACTTTTGCCATGAAGGGGTGTTGAATTTTGTCAAATGCTTTCTCAGTGTCTAATGAAATGTTCATGTGGTTTTTGGATTTTTTTTTTGAGTTTGTTTATATTTTGAATTACGTTGATGGATTTCCATGTATTGAACCATTCCTGCATCCCTAGGATGAAGCCTTCTTGATCATGGTGGATGATCTTTTTGATGTGTTCTTATATTCTATTTGCAAGAATTTTATTTCATATTTTTGTATAGATAATCTTAAAGGAAATTTGTATGTAGTTCTCTTTCTTTCTTTGGCCTTTATTTGGTTTAGGTATCCTGTAACTGTGGCTTCATAGAAAAAAATTGGGTATTGTTCCTTCTGTTTCTATTTTATAGAATAGTTTGAGAAGTATTGGTATTAGATCTTCTTTGAAGGTCTTATAGTACTCTGCACTAAAACCATCTGGTCCTCGGCTTTTTTTTTTGTTTTTCTTTGCAAGCTTCTATTGGCTACTTCTATTTCCTTGGAGGTCATGGAACTCTTTAGAGCGGTTTTCTGATCCTGATTTAACTTTGGTCCCTTGTATCTATCCAGAAAATCATCCATTTCATCCAGGTTTTCCAGTTTTGTTGAGTATAGACTTTTGCAGTGGGATCTGATTTTTTTTTTTTTTTGAACTTCAGTTTCTTTTGTTATGTCTCCCTTTTCCTTCCTGATTTCATTAATTTGGATACTTTCTCTGTGCTCTCTGGTTAGTTTGGGTAAGGGATTATCTATCTCGTTGATTTACTCAAAGAACCACTCCTAGTTTTGTTGATTCTTTGTATAGTTCTCTTTGTTTCTACTTGGTTGATTTCAGTCCTGAGTTTGATTTTTCCTTCCTGTCTACTCTTCTTGGGTGTCCTTACTTCTTTCTGTTCTAGAGCTTTCAGATGAGCTGTTAAGCAGCTAGTGTATGCTCTCCCCAATTTCTTTATGGAGGCACTCAGAGCTATGATTTTTCTTCTTAGCACTGCTTTCCTTGTGTCCCACAATTTGGATATGTTGTTCCTTTATGTTCATTGATTTCTAAAAAGTCTTTAATTTCTTTCTTTAATTCTTCACTGACCAAGTTATCATTATGTAGACAGTTGTTCAGCTTCCACATGGATGTGGGCTTTCTGTTTGTTTTGTTGTTATTAAAGACCAGCATTAGTTCATAGTAGTCCCATAGAATACGTGGGATAAATTCAATGTTCTTGTATCTTTCGAGATTTGTTTTATTTCTGATTATATGGTTGACCTTTGAGAAGGTACCAATATATTTCTTAATGGTTCAGTTTTTAATATTTTATGCTCTTTTACTATGCTTAATTCCAAACAATAATTTGTATTTTCTGAAACAATTTAATGCTCAACATTAGATAAATGATCCTCAGCTTTATACATTATTAAATATGCATTAATGATATTTTCAGGGAATGAAAGGGTATGAATATAAAAGTTGAGCAAAACTTTGATGTATTATTTGATTCTCAAAATACTCAATATTATTGAAATGTTTGATGTCTAATGTGCATTTAAAAAATAAAAAAATTAAGGAGAATATGTTGTGTATTTCATATGTGGTTTAAGTCACACATTTTAAAAATTAATCTGTTGAATTACAACTCCAAGATCATTTTATAGTGGTCTTATTCAGTAGGACTGTAATCTGGTTCAAAGGTGGCATTGAGAAATTAAACAAACTCCTTATCAATTTTCACAAATACAAATTTATCATATCATAGTGCCCTATGTCTATGAATTCTTAAATTATATTCATCTCTAAAGATCTCTAATTTATGAGACTTATTTCAAGACATTTAGTTATAAATTTAATGTGAGTCATAGTACAATCTTTACTGCAATTGAAAATTTATGTTTGAAACATCTCCTTTAATCATCACTGTGCCTTGTTTCGAATATCAGCAAGAAGATAAGAATTTTTTCTTGTAGTGTTTTTTGCTACTGATGACATCAATAAGAATTCTTATCTTGTACCCAACATCTCTTTGATATTCTCCATCATTGTTGGTCTGTGTGAAGATACATTGGGAGTTCTGGATAAAATCTATTCACAAAAAAACCAAGAGTGTGAAACTTATTAACTATATCTGTATAAAAGATCAAAATTTGTGACATAGAGCTTACAGGACCATCATGGAAAACATCCTTAAAACTGGCAATTCATTCCAGGACACCAAAGATAAGACTGTGTGACACTGAATGAGTTAACAACTTTTAAATTCCATTTACATGAGCCTATAAGAAAACTTGGACAGCATGCTTTTATGAGTGCCCCTGCATGTGCTCACATGTGCACAGACATATGCACATGCACACGCAAACACACACAGACACACACACACACACAATATATATATATATATATATATATATATATATATATATATATATATATGTATATATATATATATATATTTATGAATTAAATAATCAGATCATAGATGTAATGGAAAAATAGGCAAAATGGTTTTCTAGACCATTCAGACTTGTCAGAAATAGTCTATAATATAATAGGAATACTATATGATATTTATAGTATTATCTTACTCTCCTTAATAGGAGTTATGAAAGGTGAGTAACATTACTTTTGTATAAGTCCAAATATCCTAACAATCATATTCCTCATGTGATGTTTCATCCTCTCGTCTACATCCTTTAGGTTTTCTTTGGACCATTTAATTCTAACCTAAGTGATCATGAACAGTTGCCCTATGTCCATGAGATAACCACCAAAGACATTTGTTTGTTCCATGATATGTTCTCCTTGATGCCTTATTTTAGATGGACTTAGATAGTTGTGGTCATCTCAGATGATGACCAGGGCATTCAGCTTCTCTCAGACTTAAGAGAAGAAATGCAAAGGCATGGGATCTGTTTAGCTTTTGTTAATATGATCCCAGAAAACATGCAGATATATATGACAAGGGCTAAGATGTATGATAAACAAATTATGACTTCTTCACCAAAGGTTGTTATCATTTATGATGAAATGAACTCTACTTTAGAAGTCAGCTTTAGAAGATGGGAACATTTAGGTGCTCAGAGAATCTGGATCACAACCTCACAATTGGATGTTATCACAAATAAAAAGATTTCAGCCTTGATTTCTTCCATGGTACTCTCACTTTTGCACACCACAAAGGTGAAATTTCTAAATTTAGGAATTTTATGCAAACAATGAACAGTGACGAATACCCAGTAAACATTTCTGAGTCTATACTGGGTTGGAATTATTTTAATAATACTGTCTCTAAGAGCAGCAATAAAAGGGATCATTTTACATTCAACAGCACATTGGAATGGTTAACAGAGCACAAATATGACATGGTCCTGAGTGAAGAAGTTTACAATTTGTATAATGCTGTGTATGCTGTGGCCCACACCTACCATGAACTCATTCTCCAACAAGTAGAGTCTGAGCAAATAGCAGAACCCAAAGAACTATTCTTTGACTGTCAGCAGGTAAAGTTTCTTATATTTCTTTGTGTTTAGATATATCAATGTGATCTTTTAAATGGACCCAGAGAAAAACTACACATTTGTTAGAGATTATTCTCTCAGTGGAAAGATTTTTACACTGCAAAACTTCCTAATGAATCTTTTACATGGATAAATGTCATGCACAAGGATAACATTTAATAGGAGACAACACATTTTTATGAATATCCGTGAGTTTTATGAAAACGTGTCACAACATTTCACCAAATGAGTTCAAAATTTCAAATAAGAGCCAAGGGTTTTGTCATAAAAGCCTTAAATAATGACTAGACTAGAATATTTTTCTAATGAATAATTTCTCATGAATTGTTACATGTGCTGTGACTAATTTTACTCATTTAAATTAACAACTATTTACGAAAGTATAAATTATTAAGTTTAATACTGCACATTTAATCAAGTTTATGTTTATTTCATATATGTACACCGTATGTACATGAAAGACCCATAACCATTCTTTATTTTCACAACTTCCAGACATTCAGACTTCCCTTCATTTGCACATACATGGCTTCATTTTTAAAAGTATTTTTATCAAACATGCACACACACACACACACACTCACAACATGTTACTTGTTATGTGGTAATCATTTTTCTAGCTTGTATTACCATGGAAAATTAACATGAAGTACATTAATTTTTAATTATTCATGATGTATATTGTATTTTACTATATTGGATTACTTTAATACAAATGCCTTTTGTGAAAGTCATTAAAAAATTAGGGGACACGCTCAATTTGACATTCCCTTTATTGATATGCATATGTAAGCATCTAATGATGCATCTCATTTGGTGACTTCCTGGCTGAAAACTAAGATATTTACTAACCCTATTGGAGAACTGGTGAACATGAACCAAAAGGAAAATCAGTGTGCAGATTATGAAATGTTCATCATTTGGAATTTTTCACAATGCCTTGGATTAAAAGTGAAAACAGGAAGCTATTTTCCTTATTTCACATGGAGTCAAAACTTCATATATTTGAAGACTTGGAGTGGGCCACCAGAGGAACACCGGTGGGTATACCACAATATTTACCTTTTTCAAGGTATCTAATTTTAAAATATGAGGCAATGAAGTAATAGCTATATGGTTAAGACTATTTGATAAACTTGCAGAAGACCATCCTCAGTTACAAGCACCAAAATTCAGTAACTCTCAACTTTATATAAATCTGGTCATATGGATCAAAGGGTTCTGGATTCCAGGTCCAATTGTTTCAATATACCTATGCACCTCGCTCTACAAGAATATATTCATTAAATTTATAGTAATATATATATGTTTATATATATATACATATATATGTATATATACATATATACATATATATAGTTAAAATTTTGTAACTTCATATAAATCATAGAATTTTCTGGTTCTGTGTTAACATATTTATAGCCTAATTATATATAGCATGTATTCATTAACAGAAAAATTTCTCCAGATTCAAGGTTTTCATTTTTTTAATTTATATATTTTTATTGGTTATTTTATTTATTTACATTTTAAATGCTACCCCCTTCCAGGTTTCCCCTCCTCTGCAGAGGACTGCCTTATCTGGAATCAATGGGTGGAGAGCCTCTTGGTCTTGTGGAGGCTGGGTGACCCAGTATAGTGGAATGCTAGGGTGTTGAGGCAGGAGTGGGCAGTTGGGTGGGGAAGCTCCCTCATAGAAGCAGTGAGGAAAGGGGATGGGATGGGTGGTAGTTCAAGGTTTTCTTTGAAACTTAGGAACACTTTATTAATTTTATGTGAGTCTTATATAACATACTTTGTTCATATTCATCAAACAGTGCTTTCTTGATTTACCATACCTTCTCTCTCCACAAAAGTCAGCGTTCTTATTTTTTTATTTATAAATAATGAGAGAGAAACTGATGCCACATAAACATTCCTTTTGAATCAATCAGTTTAATATTACATGATGCAGTAAAGATTGTGTGACATTCAGTGCATTGCAGGGCAACACAAAATAAAACTGTGCCTAAAATTGTAAAGTAATGCTGGTTATCAGAGGAATACTTATAGCCATATCTGTTTATGTCACATATATCAATCTATGTATCATTATACATATGATGTATACTACAAACAACACATAAACACACTATATGTATATATACACATATATGTCACATTTATTTTATATATATATATATATATATATATATATATATATATATATATATATTGCCTTAGGTTCCCTCCTCCTTATGTAGTGTGACATGTACTGTTGGATTCAGGAAAATTCATCAAAAACAAACAGCAAACTGCTGTTTTGATTGTGTTCAGTGCCCAGAAAATGAGATTTCCAATGAAACAGGTACATGCTGGCACGCAGAAGAAAAATTGCTGAGTTTGCATACCCTTTCTTTCCAAACTAGAAATATGGTATAGCCTAGATGTAACTGAAGAGTTAAAATCTCACTGTTTCAGAGCTTTATTTGTTAAATAATATCAACATCTTTTGGACCCAGCAAATAACCTGAAATCTTTTCTACAAAGAATACATTTCTCTCATAATATAATGGTTACTGGTTTTATATTATGCAGAAAACATTAGGGGACATGCATGTGTATCAATTTTTTTAAAAATATTAGGCATAATCTATGCATAAATTTATTCTTCTTTGATTCTTTGTACAAAGAAACTTGACTACATGATCAGTCTAGAATCTTTCTCTCTATCAGCCAGCTTAGTCCCTGACAAAGACCAAATGCTCAGGGTAATGGTTATTGTTTATTGAAATATATTTTAAGAACTTATATGACTTAAAGAATTAAACATTTCTTGTCAAAGAATTAGAATAAGAGTGAAGATTTCAAGAAGAGATGGGACAGTGCTTATCATCAGTCACAGTCTAACTAAGGAAAGAGGGATGAATGTGAATATCCATAACCTTCATGCCACACAGCTTGGACTGTGTAGTTGAGAAGAAAGAGATTGTACCACAACAGGAGGGACATGCATGTGTCTATGAGGCATACAGCTTCAAGAATGATAATATTCCTTTATGCAAACAGTATTTGCTGAGGAGTTGTATGATCTGGTGCCTATGTGTAGATACAGACAAAGGGTACAACTCTCAAAGCAAACAAAGTACATAATGCATTTCATCAACTCGCATTAATAACTGTATCTTCACACTACTCTGGACTGTGAATACCGAATTTATGGTTTGAGGAATTAAATAATCTGAGATTATGCAAACTATTATTCATCATATTTTTCATTCTTATTTGTTTAAGAAATAATTTTTTTCTCTTTCATTCTCTATGATGGTAATGGTTTAGTTCTATCACAAATCATAGGTTAATAGAGAGAAATATTAAGTCAGTGGTCCATAAAGCAATAAGGAATGGAATGTTTAGATACTCAACACCAAAATATTTATTGATATTCCTTATAATATGTTATAAGGGTTTATTGTTGTTCATCAGCAGATATGGAACAGTGTGTGAGGTGTCCAGATGACAAGTATGCCAACTTAGAGCAAACCCACTCCCTCCAAAGAGCTGTGTCATTTCTGGCTTATGAAGATCCACTGGGGATTGCTCTAAGCTGCACGGCCCTGTCATTCTCGACCATCACAATTCTAGTACTAGTCGCTTTTGTGAAGTACAGGAATACTCCCATTGTGAAGGCCAATAACTGCCTTCTCAGCTACATCCTGCTCACTTCTCTAGTCTTCTGATTTCTCTGCTCATTGCTCTTCACTGGACATCCCAAGCAGGCCACCTGCATCCTGCGGTAGAAAATATTTGGAATATTTTCCACAGTGGCTATTTCTACAGTGTTGGCCAAAACACTAACTGTGGTCATGACTTTGAAGCTCACTACTCCAGGGAGAAGGATGAGAAGGATGTTGATTACAGGTGAACCTAACATGGTCATTCCCATTTCTACTCTAAGCCAACTTTTTCTCAGTGGAATCTGGTTGGTAACATCTCCTCCATTTATTGACAGAGATATACAATGTGAACATGGGAAGACTGTCATTATTTGCAACAAAGGCTCAGTCATTTTCTTCCACTTTGTCCTGGGATATTTGGGCTCTTTGGCTCTGGGAAACTTCATTGTGGCTTTCTTGGCCAGGAATCTTCCTGACAGATTCAATGAAGCCAAGTTCCTAACCTTCAGCATGTTGGCCTTCTTCAGTGTCTGGATCACCTTCCTCCCTGTCTTCCACAGCACCAGGGGGGAAGATCATGGTACTTCTGGAGGTCTTCTCCATCTTGGCTCAAATGCAGGGTTGCTAGGGCATATTTTTGTCCAAAAGTGTTGCATTCTTTTAGTTAGACCAGATTTAAGTTTTCTTCAGAAGTAAAAAGATTGTTTTATCAAAAGTTTGATACTTTTAAAACATTAGATGATACTCAACATACCTGTTTTGCTTTGTCTTAACAAAAGAATACCTAAACCATAAAAATTTTAAGTAATATATAAAGATAGTACTTACACCACAAGGCAGCACTCCCTGAAGTAATACCAATTAGTTAGTTTTGTGGAAAATTGTTTCATTCATTAGCACACAAACCTAAACATATTGAGAATAGAGAATCTCAATTGAGGAGTGGCTACCATCACTTTGACAGGTTGGTATAATTGTAAGGAATGTTCATAATTAATGCTTAATATCAGGTGACTCTGCTGCTTGTGGACAGTGCCACCTCTAAGCAAGTTGTTCTGGGAGTTATAAGAAAGAAGACTATAGACAGTATGGACACAAGTCAGTAAACAGCATTATTCCATAGACTCTCATTCAGTTCCTGCATCCATATTCTTGTACTGTTTCCACTCGGTTAACTGTGACAAAGATACATAGAGAACTAACACTTTTCTCATATATCCCCTTTGACCATGTTGTTTTGTTACAGCAAGAGAAACTAGGACATCAGCAAATTGGTAAATCACCTTGGTTGTGATTTGGAATATCATAGACTACTAATGCAATAAAAGGCATTGATGTGAAAAGAGAAACAAGACTGAATGTTTCTAGAGCGTGGAGCATATTTACAGTATTGCATATTGTTGATGGCTTGAGATTTTGTAATATCTTTACAATGTTCTATGAGGATATCCAGAATACCATATATCATACTAAGAAGAGTACCATATATGAAAAGGACTATGGGGTTCAGATTGTGCCTGCTGTATAAAGCCCTTGAACTTTATATGAAAACACACCATTTCATTATGAAATGTTTTTCATTCATCAAGGAAACTTGGTAGTGAAAATAATGTAATACACCCTTCCTTTATCAAAATTAGGTCAGTAAAGTCTGAGAACATCTAAATCAGATAAGGGATCTCGTTATAAATTTTATCAAAATAGGAGTAACTATAGATTAATCAGTTTAATATTACACACACAAAGACACAGATACAAACACAAACACATTATTATTCCTATACATTAGTTGTTGAAGGACAGGTCATTTTCCCCTCAAAATATTGTTTGTTACTTTATTTTTTTAACTCTTCTTTGGTACCTTTTTTCAGGTTAGCATTTTATTAGTTAAAAACAGGAAGAAGAGCGCTTACTCACCCCTTTCTCTGGCTTAGCTCCCAACTCCCCTTCCCCAAGAAAGAGCAGGAGTCTGTAACACTGAGATGTGGTGGAGGGTCAGGGCAGGAAGCTGGGGGTGAAGTTGGGTGTCACTGTGCATCGGTGCATACTTATAACCCAAGTATTTGGGAAATGGAAGTAGGAGGGTCAGTTCAAGGCCAGTCTCAGCTAAGTGAGACCCTGTCCCAAAAACAAACCAGATGTGCATTGGCTGCTTCTTGTAGACGTGGTTAAAAATCAAAAACCTCAGCTACAAATTCGGGAGGAGAGTTTATGCCTGGCTCTTGCCCTAAATGGAAGGAAGGCCTCCCTCTCTCCACTAAAACCCAAAGAGATGAGTGACATCTCTTTTGTGGTCCAGGGAGGTGGAAAGAAAGGTAACTTCCAGTCTGTGGGCTTTGACTGCCAGGTGTTCTCAATGTTCATCAAATCCAGGCATCAGGAAGCCCCTGGCAAACTGTTCTACCTGTTGCCAGAGGTTGGCCAAACGCTGACTTATTTCTGGGTCCTTGAGCAGAAAGGATTTGAAATCCTGAAGCTTGGCAGTCTTGCGCTTCAACTCCAAGCTAATGTTGACTCCTTCATCGATAAAATCAATGACCCTCCAGAAGTCATCCTCACGGAATTGGTGAGAAGTCAATGCTGGGGCCCCAAGCGTCAATTCTCCCGGAGTAATGGCACTCCAGGACAGGTGTTCTTGTTGGCGGTGATGGATACTAGCTCCAACACACGCTCAGCTCGTTCTCCATCCAGGCCCTTGGGCCACAGGTTCACCAGCACCAGGTGGGTGTCAGTGGCACCATACACCAGCGAGTATCCTGGCTTGAGAAGGGCATCAATCATGGCCTGGGCATTCCTCAACACTTGTAAGGAGTACTCCCGGAACACAGGGTTGCAGGCCTGCTTAAGAGCCAAGGCTACTACTGCAGCAGTGACATGGTTGTTGGGGCCACTTTGTAGAGATGGGAACACAGCGAAATTGATTTGGTCCTCAAAAGTATAAGGGATCTCCTGGCCAGTCTTGGAGTCTACAGTCCGTACTCCCTTCTGGTAAAAGATGAGTCCTCACCTGGCCCCTCGAAGTATCTTGTGAGTGGTGGTGGTGACAAAGTCCATGTATTTGAAAGGTGAGGTAAACACCTTGGAGGCCACCAGGCCACTGATATGGGCCATGTCTAGCAGCAGCTATGCTCTGACCTCATCACAGACCTCTCTCATGTATGCATGGTCAATGAGGCCGGAATATGCACTGGTGCCAGCTATGATGAGCGATGGTCAAGAAAGTCTAGCAGTCAGTGCCAGCTGGTCGATGAGGCCAGTTTGGGGATTGAGATTATATGGCATAGACTCAAAGAAAATGGATGTGGCAGAGATCAGCTTGACATCAGACATGTAGCAGTGGGTGAGATGGCACTCATTGGGCAGTTCAAACCCTATGATTCTATCTTGAGTCTGCAGAAGGGCATTGCACACAGTCAGATTGGCTGGGGACCCTGAGTGGGGCTGCATATTGACTCCCCGCTGCGCGGGATCCAGTTCAAAGGCTTCCAAGGCCAGGCACTGGCAGAGCAGCTCTATTTCATCCACAACTTCCGCTCCTCCATAGTATCTCTTGCCAGGGTAACCCTCCGAGTATTTGTTGTTGAGACAGGACACCAGGGCCTCCAGTGCAGCTCAGCTGCAGAAGTTCTCTGAGTCAATGAGCTCCAGGCCACAATACTGTCTGTCCTTCTCCCTCTGCAGAAGCTCTCACATCTCAGGGTCACTGTCTGATAAACTCTCCTGGCCCTTCCAGCCTCCAGCTGCTTCCCCAGCCTCCACCTTGCTGTGCTGGGCCCAAGCAGCCATGCAGACCAGCTGACCACATCTCTGCAGAGGCTGAGTGGTCCGAAGGAAAGAGAAGGGTACCATCACTTCTGGAGTCCACAGGACGACCAGCCACCAACTCTCTGGTAGTTTATTTTTGACAGTGTAATTCAATTGTTTATTTCTTTCTATTTCTTGATTCCAACATACCATTTATGCCCCTCCTCGCATTCCTAAATTGCACATGGCCTCTTATATTATTATTACTGAATATATATGTTTTGTATATACATATATGTTTTAAAATATAAACTGTAGAGACCATGTAAAATTGCATATATTTATGTTTTGATGGTTCATTATTTGGTACAACATGGCCAATCTATGTTTCCTTCCCTTGTAATGACAATCTCTTCCATTCTTATATTTACAGTTTCATGTAAATGGTTGTGTAGGCTAGAAGTTTTGCAAGCTTTCTTCCTTCCATACTAACATGTACAGTGTAGTGATCCTTTCTCAGACTGTATTTTTGGAGTCATATTGGTAAGACTTTTTGGTCTACCTATGCCCTTTCTAGAATATTTGTGTTCACAGTCAACGTCCTCATCCTTTGATTCTCTAGATCTTTCCACCATCTTCTTTACTTTTCCCTGTGTCTTGGATAAGTGAAAATTTTGTGAGAGGATAGAGTCATCTTTATTCTTTTTACCTTTTCCTCTGGTAGCATGTAGGGTAATTTCTAGCAACTTGAATTCTAGTCACTAGAGTCAAACTTCCGGTTGAGGACCAGCACAACTTTTCCATATTTAATGACATAAATAAGATTTGTCTTCAGAACTATCATCTTATAACAAGTTTATATAGAATAACACCATCACTTAGGGTTCAGGGATCTGTGTAGAAAAGCAGGTCAAAAAGTATAAGGAGCTGGGCAGTGGTGGTCCATACCTTTAATTCCAGCACTTGGGAGGCAGAGGCAGGTGGATTTCTGAGTTTGAGGCCAGACTGGTCTACAGAGTGAGTTCCAGGATAGTCAGGGTTATACAGAGAAACCCTGTCTTCAAAAAGAAACAACAACAACAACAACAATAAAACAAGTGTAAGGATCAGAGTCATTGGGTAATTTCAACAAAACAGTATCATTAAGACACAAAAGGACTGATAATCATATGAACCCACAGAGATTTCTCAACATTCATAATACCTGCCCAGAATCAAGTCATACTGTGTTCCAATATTAACAAGGAGACATGGACAACTGCAAACACATTATAAATTTAGAATATGTGGCAATTTCTGTCAAGGAACATTCATTTGTTATCTTGAACTTAAATGTGATTACCACTAATGTTCTCTATATTGATGTTACATCACCTGATTAAAAAAATTGAGGAAAGAAAACAAAATATCAACATAAATGCATTCTAAACATTATAAAACAAAAACACACATAAGTGAATTCTTTTTGCAACAGCTGGTCATGTGGTCTTATCTGACATAACTAATTCCTCTTCTACCCATTTTATATTTTGTCCACCCTCTTCTATCAGGACCTCAGCAAGTTGTGACCCTTTCTTGGGGTAGTGATCCACACCTATATTTGTGATATATCTGTGTCATTTGTCATCCTGTCTGGTTTAAGCTGTTTCATTTTCCAATTTACTTTAGTCAAAGACTTGGTAGGACCAGGAGATATCCTACAGGATATGTTATAGTCTAGATATAAAACATATAATCTCCATTTTAGCATACTGTCATACTTCCGTGGCTGTGAGGTAAGTTTGTGGTTCTGGTGCAATACTGTGTAGAATACATTTTTGGAGAATAGTCCTTGATTACTGAGTGTGTCCTCAGCAAAGGTCAGCTTTTGATGAGCATTTATATGGAGCACAAGTATTTTCAAATTCTTCGACAATATGTTGAAATCTATCCACATACTTCTTCCCCAGATGTCTTTCCCCCCAATGTTCTTTATTTCTATTTAATTTAATTTGATCGTTTGTACCTTTTTATTTCTTCTTTGTGAATTTCCCATCATATACCACTCAGGTTCATTTGATAAGGCACATGCAAACTATTTTGCTGGTTAGTTTTTACCACCTTGATACAAATTCGAGTCACTTGAGAGGAGGAAATATGAACATGACTTTAGTGTGTTTCCTTGATTAATGATCAATG
>CM052712.1:88948122-88965266 GCA_028551405.1 Uromys caudimaculatus
TCTCTCAGCATCAGTAGAGTGTATGTAGTTCTCCACTTAGATGTGTGGATATGTGAAATTTCCCCCTCCCTGTGGCATGTCATTTTGTATAACTTACCTAGGTGATCCACTTGTTATCACAGGTGCAGCTCCACTATTACATAGAAGACATTGTCTCTCAGCAGGCTCCCTAGTCCTCCAGATTTCACCATCTTCTAGGCCCTTTATATGATGTTCCCTGAGCTGTGAGTGGAGGGATCATGTTGTGTATATATCACATGGGGTTCTACTCCCCATAGATAGTAGTCCCTACATGTTAACAAGTTGAGATTTTCTGCAATGCAATAAGTCAATTAAAAATAAGTCGTATTGTGAGTAAACAGTACTATGCTTATTTTTTTGATATGGATAGGCATTAAGAATTATTCTGGTTTACAGAAAAAGCATTATTTGGTTCTCCTTTAGGCTCTAAGACCTCAAAAGTTACTTGTTCAGTTTACAGGCAAACACAATTTTGTTTCTGTTGAGTGCCTTAAGGACAATAATACAGGTGTTGGTTTTCCCAAAGTTATACTTGCCATGGTTATATTAGAATATATGTATTCACACTAGGCTTTGTGGTAGTCCACCAGTTTTACAGCTAGGTAGGACTTGTATTTTCTTTACTCTCTTGGAAAAATTTATAACCCCTTCAGTTATGCTGAATGATTTTCCTCTGGAAGAAAGTTTTCTGGTCAGTTTTAGCTCAGTACTTCAATATCCTGTAGCTGAAGTATAAGGTACATCCAGTAAAATGGCATTGGTTCTGTGTGGCAACTAAGATGAATGGCCATAACACAGTTTTCACAGTATTTTGAATTCTCCTATACAATGACTAGAAAGATGGTTTCTCCTACCTGATACGGAAATTCATATTACAGTGTCTGTGGATCTTGGGTGATTGTTATCAACCTAAGGAACACAAATTCTTTGAATAATATTATGTTAATCTACATACACTTAAATATTTTATATAAATATTTTTAATTTTATTTGTCATTACACATTTTAAAATAATATGTTTTAATCATATTTCTCTTCTGCAAACTGTTCCCAATCCTCGCAACCAACTGCACAAAAATTTCAAGTTTTTCTCTCTCTTTAAACAAAGTATAAAATGAAAATCAAAATAAAAACATTATGACAAAACAATGCTCAATATAAATAAAATAAACAATAACAATAACAAACACACACATACATATATACATACAGAGAGAGAGAGAGAGAGAGAGAGAGAGAGAGAGAGAGAGAGAGAGAACTATTTGAAATTTGGTTTATGTTGGCCATATAAATTGCAAGGCATAGTCAGTGCCACTATATCGGAGAAAACATAATTTATTTTGTAACAATTATAAATTGCAAATAATATCTTTTGTAGGGATGGGGTTTTGATTACTCATCCCATTCTACATACTGAGATACTGTATGATTTATAACTTTACAGATTTTGTGCCTGCTGCCATAGTCTCTATGAGTTTACATAATCATCGTTCCTTTTGCTTCTTGATGACATTTGTTTCTCGAAGTCATCCTGCACCTCTGACTCATATTTCCATGTACTTTTTCTGTGAGATTTTAGTGGTGTCTTTTTCTATACATCTTGGGCATTGGCATTTCTCCTGTGGACAACACTTACTAAAGACATTAAATCTTCAAAAGTCAGGCTGGTGCCCAACTAGAAGTTGTACCTCTACTGAATAACAGCATGGCGCCAGAAAGTATTCTTTATGCCTCCAAAGGAAAAGAAAAGAGGGGAGGAAGACTGAATGGGACCGTTTTTTTAAATTATTCTTTTAGTCCAACATTTATATTTAAAAGCAAGCAATGGATCCATCTACAAACCCTCCCACACTGAAGACTGAGAGAACATTGAAGGAAATAATAGAAAAATCTTTTAAATCCAGAGGATGAGGAACTTACTGTGAGAATGTGTTCTATGAATTTCAGAAGGTATACTAAAGGTCTCATCAACATGACCCCAAAAATTTCATCTAAAGGATCATGTTACCAATGAACATACCAAACTGTATGTGTAAAAGATTGAAAGGCCTCAAACCTACAAAATAACTATATGTAAGTGATTAAAGCTGGAATTGGAAGAGGTAGTCATCCCCAGGGAAAAGAACACAGATTGGTTGTCTAGTACGAAATGGAAACTCCTGGAGACATAGGTAAAATGAACACTGCCTGGAATCCACAGTGTATATTTACAAATGTATATACATATGCACATTAACACAATTAATGAAACAATTAATGAATAATGGCATGTGTATTTCAAAGGTACAGGAATGGATATAAAGTAGCATTTGGAGTCAGGAAACTCAATGCAAAGACATAATTAAACTACAATCCCAAAATACCACACCAAAATAACAATTTAAAAAAATACAACAAAAAGAAGCAAAATATATTGACAGAAAAATAACACTAGACTTAAAGAACTGATGAGCAGAAATGATTTGTGTGTGTGTGTGTGTGAGTGGTGTGTGTGTGTGTGTGTGTATGTGTGTGCGCTAGCATGTATGTGTGATTCTAAACTCAAAGTTTTTAACTTATATTGTGGTAAAATAAATAATGAAACCCTTTAGCTAGAGTGATTTCTGTGTTCAGAGACTTCGATGCCATTACTGTAGTCAAGGTTGTATGTTATTCATACATTTTTTTCACTATTGTTCAATTCTGATTTATATGGAGTTTTTGCACATAAAGTTCAAGGTCCTTATATTGTCGATATAATCTGAACTCCTTTATCCTTTAATATACAGTATCCTTCTCACTTTGGCAACTAACATTTCAAATATTCTCAGAGTACATTGCAATGCTGAGCAAAAAGTTATTCTTCTGTGAGATCAAGCAACAATGTGCCATGCTATCAATATGATCTATACTCTGGTTCTTTTCACTCAAGTTTTCACTTTCAAATCACTTTCTTATAGTACTTTAGTATTCTATGATATCCTGAATCCCACCTAAGGCAACACAACACTTTCCAGACATCTTAGATTATGTTGCTATAACAAATACTGTGGCCAAAAGAAACTTGTAAGAAAATTGCTTATTTTCTTATCTTCCTCAGATCACATTCATTCTAGAGAAGCAAAGACAAGAAAGAATCTTGATGCAGGAGCTAATTAAGAATCTATAAAATGCCTCTTATTGCCTTATTCTCTCTGGTGTCTACTGTCCTATTTCTTTTCTTCTTCTTGTTTTCTTCTTCTTCTTCTTCTTCTTCTTCTTCTTCTTCTTCTTCTTCTTCTTCTTCTTCTTCTTCTTCTTCTCCTCCTCCTCCTCCTCCTCCTCCTCCTCCTCCTCCTCCTCCTCCTCCTCCTCCTTCTCCTCCTCCTTCTTCTTCGTTTTTATTTTTCCTTTTTCATTGGTTATTTTATTTACTTGTATTTCAAATATTATCCTCTTTCGCAGTTTCCCCTCCTGAAATCCCCCATCCCCCATCCCCCTGCCTCTATGAGGATGCTCCCCTACCTGCTTACCCACTCCTGCCTCAGCTTCCTAGCATTCTTCTACCATGTGTCATAGAGCCTCCACAGGAGAAAGGGAGTCCCCTCCTATTGATGTCAGATAAGGCAATTCTCTGCTACTTTTCCATCTAGAGCCATGGTTCACCTCCTACCCTCCTTGTACTCTTTGGTTGGTGGTTTAGTCCCTGGGAGCTTTGGGAAGTCAGCTTGGTTGATATTGTTGTTCTTCCTGTGTGGTTGCAAACTCTTTCAGCTCCTCCAGTTCTTGCCCTAATTTCTCCATTGGGGTGTCTGTGCTCATCTGCATCTGTATTGTTCAGGATCTGGAATAGTCTCTCAGGAGACAGCTATATGAGGTTCCTGTCAGCAAGCCCTTCTTAGCATCAACAAAAGTGTCTGGGTTTAGTGACCGCAGATGGGATGGATCCCTAGATGGGGAAGTCTCTAGATGATCTTTCCTTTAGTCTCTACTCTATTCTTTGTTGCTGTATCTCCTTTTGACAGGAGGAATTCTGGATTAATATTTTTGAGGTGGGTAGGTGGCCTCACCCCTCAACCGGGGGCTGTATCTATTCACTGAATATGGTCTCTACATGTTCTATCTCCCCTTTGTTGGGTATTTCAGCTAATATCTTCCCTGTTGAGTCCTGGGAACCTGTTGGGTCCCTGGCATCTGGGAATTTCTAGTGTCTACCCTCAGTTCCTCCTCCCCTACAGCTACACACCTCCTTTCAAATTCCTGTACCTCTGTACTTCTCCCCCATCTTCTCCTGTATCTGAACAGCCCCCCTTTTCCATCCACCTCCTCTCTCTCTCCCAGATTCCTCTATCCCTCTACTTCCTGAGATTATTTTCTTCTCCCTTCTGAGTAGGCCTTTAGCATCCACACTACAGTCTTTTTTTTCTTATGTCATCAAAAGCCACCTACCAGAGAGTGACAATGTCTATAGAAATTTTGGCAGTTTCACATGAATCATTCTTTAGGTACATGCCTTATACAAATACTTACATTTCAAGATAATGGAGGTCATTGCTCAGTTGAGATTTCTACACCCAAAGTGTCTAGGTTGTGTAAAACTGACAAAAATCAAGTAGCACAGCTTATACTGGAAATATTAATAGTATCTCCAACAGTAAGCAATCATCACAAGAAGAAAAGACACTCATAAATAGATTCAATCTAAATCCTAATTTAGTGCTTGTTGTTACCATGGATGGTATTGTTCATTTTGTAAATATTAATACTGAATAGTTCTTAAAATATTTGTATGGTCTTTAAAGTACTTTGAACAAAACTAGAGGTCTTATTAAGTGTCATCTAAAAAATTTAATCTAAAAAGGACTTAATAAACTAATTTTTCTCTGCACTTTTGAAAAGAAACTGATTCTGATTTTATCAAAATGCCAAAACACTTCAGGGCCAACATGTAAAAGTTTTCCATGGCCACCATGACCTTCTCTTTGGTGTTGAGAAGACAGTGAGTAAGTTCACCCCATCACTGTAGAACACTGAAATTCTGAATGTTGGAAACATGTCTTCTTTGAGTCTTTAGGACAGATTTCTGGCAAATAAAGTCAACTGAAATTATGTAGAGCCAAGAAGCCCAAGAATTCAATGAATATGTAGAAGATAATAATTGAGCTTTTGTTTCAAGAAAAGAAAATGATGATCTGCCCATATTCAGGTTATGTATCAGTGCCATTTAAGGTAGATGTCATCATAAAGATTCCAAAGAAAACAAGTATGACCAGGATACAAATAGGAATAACAAAATTAGGTGCTGCCTTTACCAGAAGCCCTCTCATCTTTATTCATGAATAATACACTTGAAAGCCAGAAACACACAATATACTTGGTTGACCATTACTTTAGAAATGGCTGCTGTGTACATAACACAAAACGTGATTTACTGCAGGATGCATGTAGCCATGCTGGGATACTTGATGCAGAGCTAGGAGGAGAAGTAGAAAGTAAAAGAAATGAGCAGGATGTAGCTGAGAGGGAGGTTATTAACCTTCACAATGAGATGGTCTTTGCACTTCCTAAAAGCTTCAAGAACCAGTGCTGTGAAGACAGAGAAGTGCAGGGATATTTAATCAAGAACATTCTCAAAAAGGCCTTCATAAAAAAGAAATGAGAAGTGTATTTAAGGCAGTGTTTATACTCAGTGTTGAGATATATATCATATATATGTATTGGTCATCTGGACATATCTATCAGGGAACACTAGCAACAAACACTTGGAAAAATTTACTAATATATAATGATTTGGCATCTGTCTTAATTAGAGGACAACTCAGGAAAAAAATTATTTTGTTGCTGTAGGGAGCAGTTGTAGATGCTACAGTCCTTGGGTGGAGCCCAGAGGACTGTCAGGGAGGCTTCCACACTGCCCTAATAGTAATGAGTGCACATGTCCACAGCAATACTGCATGATCCAAAACAAGAGGATCCTAGCAAAGTAGTGTAACCTTGGAACAGGGCGATTGCTGCTTCGCCCATCTTTATGAAAGTCCCCCGGGGTACTGGCAGTCTGGCACCTCCCTATAGTGCTGGTGTGATGGTTGGTCAGTACAAACTTTGTGTGGATTCCCCATTGGTGCAAAGGGTGCAGAAACATGGTTGCTGCTGTGCAATACAGTAGATCTGTGCCTCAATGCTTGTCTCCAGATTCTGTTTCCCAGGTTTGTGATTCCACATCACTCATCCCCTCCTAGATCCCAGTTCCACAAACAGTGACATCAGGCTGTTCTGTAGCAAGCATTCCTGGTGATGGAGCTTTCCTCCTTCATGGTGAAGGGAGCAGAGAGGTTACTTATTCTTTTTTAGTAACTTTTATATTTATGAGACTTCAAAATGTGAAAGAAAAATACATGATTTCTCAGTGCATTGTAAATGGCAATAAAAGACAGCTTAGATTAATTAATTGTTCAGACTTTGAACTTTCTATACACCTGCAGACTATGTATATGTATATCACATAGCCAGATGATACTATTCTTGTGTATTTTGTTATCTTGGGCCTTTAGCCTGTATCTTCACATATGCACAATGATATGCCATTCCTTCTGGTAAACACTGTTTTCATAAAGCAATATTTCCATTAAAGAAGCTGTATTCCATATGAACCAAAATACCTTTATGATAAATTCCATCACTTCAAAAATCAACATGTGTTGAAAAACAGAGTATTTACTTTTTCCAATAAGATCTGTTTCTATGATGTCTTGTCTATATACCTCACTTAATTCACATCTACTTTTGTTATTGTCACTAGTCACTTTTTTATTAGGAACACAAAGGAAATATAAGCTACTCATCAATTAAATATGTCATACCACAAAATTATGAATTTTTATTAAGTATTTTATTTAAAATTGACACATGAATATAATATATCTGAACCCTACCACTATAGTATTTTTGCTATTGACTTCAGAATGGAGGGTACCCGTAGAAGTGTTTTAATGACAGCGATTTGGGAACCTAAGATGGAGACATGGTAGAGATGAAGTGACATAATTACCTTTCAACTGAAAATGTAATTAAATCAGGTTTATTCTTATGTTTATGTGGTTTGTATGAATGTTTATCCATAACTGAGTGAGTGATTTTTGCATGATAATGTCAACTTGTTTATATTTTTCATGAATTTTCAGGTATAAAGACAATCATAAGGTGTTTCTATTCAATCTCTCCTCTTTATGGTAAAGATTCTGTTAGATCCCAACTGCACATTCTATAATAGAGGTCAGATATGCTCTGAATCCTCCCTTGAACTCTAGGTAGGATATGATAGCTAATGAACACTACCTCATCTCTGTGTATATTTTTGGGATCTACACTCTTGTCCTAACTCTTCCACAGTACATGTTTCATTCTATAAGCCATTTACTAAAATTTAATGTATATTTAATTAAATAAGAAAAGTAGTTTGAGCCTCTCAGTGACCAAGCTGGGTATAAGGAAAACAAGATTATGTACTGATCATGTTTCCAAATAATTTATATAAAGTGTTAAGGACTATTAAATAAATCCATAGACAATATTATGTGCAATTTAAAAAAAATAGTAGGTACAAAATGGTTTTCTTGTAAACATTCTCCAAAAAATATAAAACCTGTAACCATCATAATGTCAGAAAAATTGTGGTTTTATTAGACAGTGTTTGTTGGTTCTATGGTTCATAATATTGTTGATATATATAAATATTTCAATAAATTTATTGATATCTTACTGTAATATATCAGTCAATAATTTTACTTTAAATTTTGCAAATTGTAAATGAAGTTATTTTTGTAAATATATATTTGTTTATAGTAAATAAAATTATTTACAATAAATATACACACACACACACACACACACACATATACATATCGGTAAAATTCTTGCATTAAAACCACATATTTTATGTCTACAGTTTCCTTTCAGGCCCTTTGAGAGTTCTAATTAGGAAAAGAGAGGTTATCCAACTTCAGTAACTTCTTCAGTACACAGACATTTGTCTCATTTGAAGCCTTGTTCTCTGTGCACCATGCACAATCAAAAAAGCAGTCTGCTGTTCATTCCTGGTGAAATTTCCTGAATTTAGAAGTGTACATCAAATGGCATGTGAACATGGAAACCTGAGATAAATAAAATATTATTTGCTGATACAAAGGGGTTATAACTATCCCTTTACTATACTGTGTTATTTATAAAATTTAGGCACTGGAATATTTTCTTCATACTTTCCATAGTATTGAGGCTGTACAATTTTTTCTCTCTTGTACTCATGATGGATCAGGTGTAGTGAGAGCTGGGGAAAAAGGGTTGGGCCAGACTCGGAAAGGGAATGGAAATCCATGGAGGAATGTGGGGACATCTCTAGAAAGTGCCAGAGACATGGGTTAGCAGAAGCTCCAGGGAGTCTATCATGGTGACTACAACTGTGACTCCTGGCAGTTGGGGATATGGAACATGAACTGGCCACTACCAGTAGAGAGATAAGGATATCAACTGAGTCTCAAATCTATCAACCCAAAATTCATCCTTTCTACAAGAAATGCAGGAACAAAAATGGAGTAGAGCCTGAGGGAATGGGTAACCAAACACTTGCCCAACTTGAGATCTATCCTTTCAGCAAGAACCAATCCCTGACACTATGCATGCTACTCTTATGCTTGCAGACAACAAACTATCTTAACTGTCCTTTGACCGGCTTCAGCCAGCAGGTAATTGAAACAAATTCATAGACATAGAGTCAAGCATTACCTGGCACTCAAGAAGTCCTCTGGAACAGTTCCAGGAAGGATTTAGTAAACTAGAGGGGATAGGGGTCTCCACAAGAAGATGAACAGAGTTAACTAAACTGGACCCTTGGGGGCTCCCAGAGGCTGAACCACCAACCAAAGAACATGCAAGAGCTGAAACCTAGGCCTCCTGCACATATATTGGAATGTGCAGTTTGGTCTTCACATGGGTTTCAAACAACTGAGGGCATTGGCTTACCCAGAGTCTGTTGCTTGCCTCTGGATCCTGTTCCTCTAAGTAAGTTGCCTACTCTGGCCTTAGTGGCAGAGGATGCATCTAGTCCTGCAGTGACTTGAGGTCAGGATTGGTGATATCCAGAAGGACATAGTCTTTCTCAAAGGTAAGGGGAGGGGCTAGAAAGGAAGGTTTGTATGAGGGGTGGACTGTCAGGAGACGGTAGATTGTGATTGAGTTGTACACTGAATAAATAATAAATAAGGCTTCCCCAGTGCTCCCAGTCACAGCAGCCATCCAACCAACCAACCCAGTTAGCTGGTGCCCAAGCCAAGGACTCAGTCCCACAGGGAGACCCTTCATCCCAGGCTAGATCTAGTCTGTAGTCCCACTTCCTTCTCAGCTCTTCCCAGGCATTCAGTGGGGTCTGCATTGCCCAAGAGCCTGGGAATCCTATGGAGCTGGCTGCCATGAATCTCCCAGGACCCATGGCCTTGTCGCCCACCTCTGGGTTGTGTTTCCTTGTGGGGTTCTCATAGCATGACACATGCCCAGCGGTCCATGGGGTCAGAGCAGTTAAACTTCCTGCATCATCCTGCCTCTCCGAGAGGCACCAAGAGACCTGGGCAGATTCAAGGGACCCTCACTCCACCGAGCCATTGTATCCAACATTTTCAGATTAAACTTTTCCATCCTTTATCTTATCTACTGTGGAAGGGATCAGGAGATCCAGTGGAGACCTCACCTATCAGCCCAATGAAGGAGAAGAACACCTCTCAACAGCAGCAGCGGAAGAGAACACCCAGAAACACCTGAATGCAGCCATTCCATTGAGGCAGCATTCTGTAGGTCTTTTCCCTGAAGCTCTGGAGGTGGGAGTGAGACCAGATCCAGCCAGTAAATTGTAGAGACTCAAGAGAGTGAAAATCTCGTGGCTGGATTTGAAGGTGACTCTGATAAATTTCATGTCTCAACACCTCCAAACTTCTGATCTTTGGTATTGCCCTGATGGGAGTTTTATAAAGAAGATCATAGTCCATGGCCATGGCTTAGACAAATCCAAGATAGGCTCCAAATGCCGAGCATTAGCTTTGTGATTTCCTTTTGGACCTAGGATGCCAAAGGGCTGGACAGAGCTAACCATAGGCAAAGGGCAACAGAGGGAAAAAAAACTTGTGAGGAACTCACAGAAAACTGCCTGGAGTCTGTGTGTCAAGGTGAGGAAGTAAAGATTCACCTTCCTGGATCCTCTGCACCTCTTGCCAAGCTCAGACTGGATTCCTTCACCAATGGCCCAGACTCCTGGAGGTTGGAGGCTGTGGAGAAGAAGGCCCTGGCTAGAGAAGAATGCACAAGGGTTACAGAACTATTTTGAGCCTGGAATACTCTAGGGGCTGCCTGATGATATGATGGGCTTTCCGACTGGTGCTGACGTTGCCCCCACCCAGCCCCCTTGAACAAACTATCCTTTATGCCAATCTGGCTGCCTTCCAGTTGCTGCTAGGACACCTGATCTTGGCAACCCAGCACTGTGGCTGAGTGCTGGAGTGGGAGCCGGGCCATTTAAAGGCTTTATACCGAAGGGGGGTTGCTCAGGCTGCCTCGGGAACTTGGAAATAATGCAACTGCTGATCTCAAGAAAGTTCTAGCAGCAGATCCCCAAAACCTTGCAGTGAAAGAGGAGCTAGGAAAGTGGTCATTCAGGGAAAGATACAGGAATGGTGGGTTGGCTCGGGGACTATGAAAGATGTTGAGCTGAGTAAAAAGTTGAATTTTAAAAGAAAAAAAATTATATGTACTGGGATCCTTTAAATTTTAAGTGTATACTTTTCTTGTCTGTTTGGCTTTGTTTAGGGTAAACCTGGTGCCCTAGTTAGGGTTACTATTGTTGCAACAAAACACCAAGACCAAAGAAAAGAGGGAAGGAAAGAATTTATTTTGTGTTATACTTTCAGGAACCATCCATCACTGCCGAAAATTGGGGCAATAATAAGGCAAGAACCTGGAAGCATGACCTGAAGTCAAGAAGGCCTGTTGTTTACTAACTTACTCCAAATGTCTTGCTCAGTTAGCTCCTTTATCTAGTGCAGTCCCCTTCTGGGCCCTTACCCATCAATCATTAATTACGTCAATATAGATGAGCATGGTGGCACATGCCTTTAATCCCAGTGTTTGGGAGGCAGAGGTAGGTGAATCTCTCAGTTCAAAGCCAACTTGGTCTACAGAGTGAGTTTCAGGAGAACTGGGATACAAGAGAACCCTTACTTCAAAGCACAAAACAAAATACAATATAATAAAATAAAATGGAGAAAGATAGAGAAAAGGAAGAAAATGCTTACAGCTGAATCTTATGGAGACATTCTCAAAATTAACTTCTTTCAGATAGCAAACAAACAACAAACAAAACTAGCAAGCATTAATGGCTGAATTAGAAAATTAGGAGTTGGTCTTTCATTTTCCTTCTTACAGAAAATTTTAAAGAGGACTGGTCTCAGTACTACTCTGAAGATCTGCTAGAACTCTATGCTGACTACTTCTGGCTCAGAGTTCTTTGTTTGTTTGTTTCTTTGTTTTGTTTTGGAATGGGAGGTTTTAATTATTTCCCTATCATTGGAATACGACAGTTTAAATTATTTACTTAATCTTAATATGAGTTGATTAACACATACACACACACATATCTCTTCATTTCTTATACATTTTCTAATTTAGTAGAATTCAGATTACTAAAGTTATATCCTCAAGACTTTGAATTGCTTATGTATATTGTAAAGTTTTTCTTTTCAACTATAATTTTATTGATTTTGATCATCTCTATCTTTGGGATAAGATACATCAAACTTATTAATCTTTCCAAGAAAACATCATTTGTTTCATTTATCCATTATATTTTGTTTTATTTCCATTTTATTAATTTCAGACATGACTTTGGTTATATAGTTCTATCTACTTTTATTTGGTGTTGTATGTTGTTGTTTTTCTAAAAAAAGAACTCGAAGAGAACTATAAATCATTCATATAAAATCTCTCTCCCTATCTCTCTCTCTTTCTCACACACACACACACACACATACACAGTGCTTATTCTTGTAAACATTTACCACTCAATTATGTTCACTATGTCCCATACATTTTGGTATGTTCTGTTTTGACTGTCCATTCTATGGTTTTTTTTTTTAAGTTTTCTTCTTGATTGCGTGACTGACATGATTATTATACTGTAGTATATTGTTTAGCTTCCATGAGCTTGTACACTTTGTTTTTCATAACAAGTTTATTAGTTCTTTGATAATTTCACATAGTGTATTTGAGTCATATTCACTCTTTTTCCTGAATAGTTTCTGGATCAATTCCAACTCCCTAACAGTGAATTTCAAGTTCTTTGTAAAAATCAATCAAGTCTAATAATTTTTGCACATGAACTAAATTAAAGATGCCTATAAATATGACTGAGATACTGATAGCCAGGTGGTGATTTAGTATCTTTGGTGAGAACGTATTTTCAATTGGAAGAGGAGAAATACTTCTAGAAAGGGGTGATACTAAGAGAAAAAAAGGAAACAAGTGTAGTTAATTCCTCAGAAACACTCATATAACACTGCACAGAGGGTTACCATCTATCACGTGAAAGCTACAATCTTATGATGGGTATGAAAAATCACTTACAAAACACAATTTCCTGTAATTTTCTCCATCCTCTCTCATGTATTTTGGGAAGAAGCTTATATTACTGATCACAGGAAACAAGAAACAGCTAGGCAGTGGTGGCGTACACCTTTAATCCCAGCACTTGGGAGGCAGAGGCAGGCAGATTTCTGGGTTTGAGGCAAGCCTGGTCTACAGAGTGAGTACCAGGACAGCCAGGGCTACACAGAGAAACTCTGTCTCGAAATAAAAGAAAGAAAGCAAGAAAGAAACAAGAAACAGCTAACACCAAATTAAATGGAGAGAAATTGGAATCAATTCCATTAAATCAGGTACAAGAAAAGGGTGACCACTTTCACTATCTATTCAATATTGTACTTCAAGCTCTAGCTAGATCAATTAGACAACAAAAGGAGATCAAGGGGATACAAATTGGAAAAGAAGATGTCACGGTATCGCTATTAGTGGATCATCTGACACTACACATTAGCAACCTCTATAATTCTACCAGAGAACTCCTACAACTTATAAACAACTTCTGTAAGTGGCTGGATATAATACTAACTCAAAATAAATAAATAGATATATGGATATATATATAGAGAGAGATAGATACATAGATAGATAAATGAAATTAACTCAAATGGATCAGTAGCCTTCCCTCATAGAAATAATAAATGGGTCAAGTATAAAATTAGGGAAACAACACCCATCACAATAACCAACAATGTCATAATACCTTAGTGTAATTCTAACCAAGCAAATGAAAGACCTCTAAAACAAGAACTTCAAGTCCCTGAAGAAAGAAATTAAAGAATGCCTCAGAAGACGGAAAGATCTCCCACACTCATCAACTGGCAGGATTAACATAAAGAAAAAAATGATGATCTAACCAAAAGAAAAATACAGATTAGAGAAAATTACTACCAAAATTCCAGCACAATTCTTCATAGACATGGAAAGAGCAATTCTCAACTTCATATGGAAAAATAAAAAACCAAGGACAGCCAAAACATTTCTGAACAATAAGAGAACTTCTGAGGTAATCATCATCTCTGACCTCAAGCTCTACTACAGAACAAGAATGATAAAAACCACACGGTATTTGTACAGAGAGATGTGGGTCAATGGAATAGAATCAGAGACCCAGAAAAAAACTTACTTCTATAGACATGTGATTTTTGACAAAGAATCTAAACCATGTAGTAGAAAAAGAAAACATCTTCAACAAGTGGTGCTAGTATAACAGTCAGACTTCATGTAGAAGAATGAAAATTGCTCCATATTTATCCCCCTGCACATAGCTGCACAACGATCATGAAGTAGATCAAGGACCTCACCATAAAACCAAATACACTGAATAAATAGAAGAGAAAATGGGAAATAGCCTCGAATGCATTGGCACAGGAGAAAACTTCCTGGACGGAACACCAATGAGTCAGGCACTAAGATCAACAATTGATAATTGGGACCTCTTGACACTCAAAATCTTCTGCAAGGTGAAGGACACTGTCAATGTTACAAAATGGCAATGTACAGCTTAAGAAATATCTTCAACAATCCAACTTCTGATAGAGGGCTAATATTCAAAATATATAAAGAGCTCAAGACTTTGAACTCCAGCAAAACCAAATAACCCAATGTTCAGAAATGACATAGGGAGCTAAACAGAGAATTCCAAATGGAGAAATCTCTAATAGCTTAGAAGCACTTAAAGAAATATTCAACACATTTAGTCATCAGAGAAAGGCAAGTCAAAATGACCATGAAGTTCCACTTAACACTAATCAGAATGGTAAGATCATAAACTCAAGTGACAGCACATGCTAGTGAGTATTTGGAAAAAGAATATTCCTTCATTGCTGGAGAAATCGCAAACTGGCATACTCACTCTGGAAATCAATCTGGTGTTTCCTCAGAAAATTGGAAATAGATTCACCTGAAGATTAAGGTGTACTGCTCCTGAGCATATACTTAAAAAATACTTCACTATACCACAAGGATGTGCGCTCTACTACGTTCATAGCAGCATTGTTTGTAGTAGCCAGAAGCTAGAAGCAACTCAGATGTCCCTCAAGCAAACAATGGATACAGAAAATATGGTTCATTTACACAATGGATTAATATTCTGCTATTAAATAAAGGACATCATGAATTTTGCAGGCAAATGAATGGAACTAGAAAATATTATCCTGAGTGAGGTAACCCATACCAAAAAGCACATGGGTGATCGATACTCACTGATAAGTGGATAGTAGACAAAAAAACCAAAATATTCATTACATACTTCACAGGCTATAAAAGTCTAACAAAATGGAAGACCCAAGTGAGAATGCTTCTATCCCACTTAGAAGGGGGAACAAAATAGTCATAGGAGGCAATGGGAGGGAGGCACCTGGTTGGGATCAGTGATGGGAAAGAATAAGGAGGGCAGGATCAGGTATGTGGGGAGACAGAGAGAAGCCCAGAAGGCCAGGAGAATGAAGGAAAATATTCAGCTTCCAGGGTTGGGTTGGGGGTAGGGAGAACCTCTAGAAAGTCCCAGGAGCCTGGAATGTGAGAGGCTTCCAGGACTCTATGTTGGTGACCTTATCCGAAATGCCCAATAGTGGGGAGGTGGAAACTTAGCAATCCACCTCCAGGAGTTATACAGGGCCCCCAGCAGAGAGATGGGGACACCAATCCACCATCCAAATTTTTGACCCAGAATTGTTCCTTTCTAAAAGCATACAGGAAAAAAAAATGGAGCAGAGACTGAAAGACCAGTGACAGGACCAATGTAGAATCCATCCCATGAGGGGACACCAAACCCTAATATTATTACTGATGATATGTTGTGCTTATAGAAAAGAGTCTAGCATGCCTGACCTCTGAGAGTTTCTACCAGCTGCTGACTTAGACAGATACAGATACTTAGAACTAACCATGAGACTGAGTTCCAAGGACACCTTTGGAAGACTTAGGGGAAGGTTTGAATGAACTTAAGGGGATGGCAAACCACATAGGAAGACAACAGTGTCAACTAATCTTGGACCCCTTGGAGCTCTCATAGACCAAGCCACCAACCAAAGACTATACACTGGCTAATCAGAAGCCGCCAGCACATAATTAGAAGAGAATTGCCTACCTCATCTGGCCAAAGTGAGAGATGTGCCTATTCCTGTAGAGACTTGATGCCCCAGAGAAGGGGGATGCACAGAACACACCTTCTCAGAGACATAGGGGAGGAGGAATTGGGTAGAAAACTCTAGGAGGGGTTATTGGGGAAGGGGCAACATATATAATATAAATAAATATTTTTTTAATTTAGAAAGAAAGGTTATAAATTCATAAGAACTGAATAACTCATTACTGAATAAAAATGTGTCAAGACAGAAACCAAGAATGAAATTAATAATGTTTTAGAATATAATGAAAACAAAACCACAACATACCCAAACATACCTGACACAATGAAGGTGATTATGAGAGGTAAATTTATAGCACTAAGTGTCTACATTTGAAAAAGAGCGATAGCACATATTATCAACTTAACACATTTGAAATCTCTGGAATAAAGTGAAGATATAACACCCTCCCCACCTCAAAAAGAGAAGATGGAATGAAATAATAAAACACAAGTTTGAAATCAATAAAATAGAAACAAAAAGGAAAAAAATACAAAGCATAAATGAAACAAAGAATTGCTTCTTTGAGGAATAAAATTGACTAACTCTTAGCCAAACTGAATAAAAGACAAAGCAAGAAGACCAAACCCAAAAAAATCAGAGATGAGAAGAGGGATATAACAACAGATAATGGGGAAATCATAAAATCGTATGGGCATAATTTAAAGACCTATACTCCACTAAATTAAAATCTTCAAAATAGTATTTTTTGGTTTATACTACCCATCAAATTTCAATCAAGATATTATAAGGAATTTCAACAGACCTATAAGTCACAGTCAAATAAAAGCACTAATGAAAAGATGAAAACAAAAGTAGCCCAGGGCAAGATGGATTTAATCCAGAATTTCAAAGAAGAGTTAACATTGGTACTCCTCAAATTATTTCATGAAATAGAAACAGAAGAAATATTGTCCATTTTTTATGAGTCCACACTTAATCTGATAAACAAAAACACAAAGATCCAACAAAGAAAGAGAATATAAACATTTCCCTAGTGAAAGACCCCCGAAATGGGGAGACCCTCACTCAAGTCTCGGGATGGCGAACCCCCCAGTAACGCACGAGAGACCGTTCTTGATGTAAATACAAGAGGTTTATTCGGGCTTATTCTAGTGCACTAGGGCCGACTCATAGTCTATACAGAGACAAGAGGAGTCGACCCCTATCAGCTAAAATTAAGAGTATTTACAGGAAAAATCATAGAGCGGATGGAATTTTTCATGCATCAGGGAAAAATACAGGGTTTCAGTTACACAAATGTCCTTGTGGTTCGTTTTTATCTTGTGGCAGGGAAAACAGGATGTCCTTGGTCAAGCTGCCCCTGAGTCAGGGGAGTAGTGATGAAAATATGCTGACCGG
>CM052712.1:88974660-88986985 GCA_028551405.1 Uromys caudimaculatus
ATTAGGCACATATACTGCCACTGAGATTAGACAAGGTAGTCCTCTGCTACATATATGCCAGTGGCCATGGAACAGCCAGTGTTTGCTCTTTCATTGGTAGCTTAGCCTCTGAGAGCTCCCAGAAGTCTGGGTTAGTTGATACTGTTGGTCTTACTATGGGGTTGTCATCCCCTTTGGCTCTGTCAATTTTTCCCCTAACTCTTCTAGAGGGGTCCCTGATCTCAGTCTAATGGTTTACTGGAAATATCTGCATCTGTCTACTGGTATAAGCTACTGGTATAAGCTCTCAGAAGACAATCATAATAGGCTCTTGTCTGCAAGCACAGCAAAGGATTAGTAAGACCACTATGATCTTTATAACATTGGATTTAGTGACATTTTCTTGTGTTTCAGTTGGTTTAAGATTTCCAGGGCTTGCTGTATTGCGGTAGCTGTGCTTTGGAAGTGTCATAATGCCCTGTGTAGTTCAGGAGTCTGATGTAGGTGAAAGAGAAGTAGCAGGAGAGTGGAGGTCCCCCTGGGAGGCAGAGTACTCAGGGAGCTTGGGATAGCCCAAAGGGCTCAGAAAGCAGGGAAGATGGGAGGGGGAAGGGAAGCTTGTATGTATGTTTCAGGAGTCTTGGGGCTGATGAAGGTAGGAAAAGAAGAGGCAGTGGAGAGTGGATAAAGGTTTCCTTGGGATAAAAGTTTGCTCAGAGTCTCAACATGTATATTTAGAAGCAAGTAATGGATTCATCTGCAAAGCCTGGCCACACCAAAGACTTAGAGAATATTGAAGAAAATGAAGAAAAATCTTGAAATCCAGAGGATGAGAAGGTTACTGTGAGAATGTGTTCTATGAACAACAGAAAGAATACTAAAAAGTCTCACCAACATGACCCCCAAAATTTGAGCTAAAGAATGATGATACCAGAAAACCTGCCAAATTGGATGTTTAAAAGATTAAAGGGTCTCAAGGCTTTACAATAACTGTTTGGAACTTGTTAAACCTAGAAATGGAAGAGGTGGTCATCCCCAGGGAAGGGAACACAGATTGGTTGTCTAGTACCAAATAATAAGGCCTGTGTGTGTGTGTGTGTGTGTGTGTGTGTGTGTGTGTGTGTGTGTTTGTAAATATACATACCCTAAATAAAAAATAATAAAACAAGATTCCATGTATATTTAGAATTTCAGGGATGGGTATAAGGGAGTGTTTGGAGGCAGGAAGCACAATGGGAAGACATAATTAAACTAGAATCTCAACATCATAATAACTATTTCAAAAATCCATCAAAAGACATCCAATTCATTAATAGAAAATTCACAATGGACTTGAAGAATTGATGCCCGAAATAATGTATATGTGTGTGAGTGATGTGTGTGTGTGTTTAATGTTAAACTCAAATAAGTTGTTAACTCCCATTTTGATAAAATAAATGAGACTCTTTAGCTAGAGTGATTTATGTGTTCATAGACTTCAGTGACCTTATAGTAATAAAGGTTGTAGGTTAAGCATTATTTTCACTACAATTTTTTCATTATTGCCCAAATCTGACTGATATTGGTTGTTTGCCCATAAAGTTCAAGTTCCTTATAATTTAGGCAAAACCTGAACCCTATTTTCCTTCTCATATATAGTGTCCTTCTTAATATGGCATCTAACATATCTAATATACTCAACGTATATGGTAATGCTGAGCCAAAATTCAGTACCTCTGCAAGATTCAGCAACAATGTGCAATGTTATCACTATGGTCTATGCTAGTAATATATTGACTCAAATTTCCCTTTCAAATTAGTTTCTTATACTGCAGTAATATTCTATGATATTCCTAATCCCCAGAGACAACATAACACTTTGCTGATGTTTTAGATTTTGTTGCTGCAACAAAAATATCATGGCTAAAAGCAATATATAAGAAAATGGTTTATTTATTTATGGTCCTCAAATCACAGTTTACTGGTTGAAGCCAAGGCAAGAACCTGGATGCAGGAATTAATTAAGAATTCTAGAAATGCATCTTATTGCTTTGTTCTCTATATTGTCTATAGTTCTCTTTCTCTTTCTCCCTTTCTCCCTCCCTTTCTCCCTTTCTCTCTCTCTCTCTCTCTCTCTCTCTCTCTCTCTCTCTCTCTCTCTCTCTCCCTCTCTCTCTCTCTTCCTCTGTGTTTTATTTATTTACATTCCAAATATTTTCCCACTTATGGGTTCCCTTCCAAGAGTTCTCCCCACCCCGCACACTCTCCCCTTTGCCTCTGAGAAGCTGCTCCCCAACACCCTAAACCCATCACCTCAAACCTCACACGCCTCTTCTCTGGTGCATAAAGTCTATACAGCATTAGGCACATCCTCTCCCACTGTGGACAAGGCAAGGTAGTTCTTGCTTCATATGTGCCTGAAAGCTGAATGTCCCTGAAACAAAGAATGGATACAGAAAATGTTGTTCATTTATACCAGCCATTTACATTCAGCTATTAAAAACAAGAACATCATGAATTTTGCAGGCAACTGAATGAAACTAGAAAATAATGTCCTGAGTGAGGTAACCCAGACCCAAAAAGACATGCATGGTATGTACTCACTGAAAAGTGGATATAAGCCATAAATACAGAATACCCATGATATAATCCACAGACCTTAAGAAGTTTAACAGGAAGGAAATCCCAAGAGGATATGCTCTAATCTAACACTGAAGGAGGAACAGTTATGAGAGGCAGAGGGAGAAAGGGACCTTGGTAGGAGATGGGAGTGGGAGGAGGAAAGGCACTCAAGATTAGTTATTTGGAAGGTAGGACAGAAGCCCAGAGGACCTAGAGAATGAATGGAAATATGCAATTGCAGGGTGTGAGGGGTGAGGTAAACCTCTAGACAGTCCCAGATATCTGTGATGTGAGAGACTACCAGGACTCAGTGGGGATGACCTAAGCTCAAATTCCAAACAGTCGGGGAGGTGGATTCTGAAGGGATCACCTACAGTATATAGACAGTGCTCCCACTGGAAGGGTAGATCATCAAACTACTTTCAAAATTTTTGACCTTGAATTGTCCCAGTCTAAAAGAAATGTAGGAACGAAATGGAACAGAGATTGAAGGAAAGTCCATCCAATGAACAGACCAATTTGGGTCAATCCCATGGGTGTTCACCAAACCCTGATAGTTTTACGGATATCATGTTGTGCTTGCAGTCAGGAGCCTATCATGGCTGTGCTCTGAAAGGCTCTAAAGCAGCTTTCTGAGACAGATGCTGATACTTATAGCCAACCACTGGACTGAGTTTGGTGACCCCTATGAAAGAGAGGAAAGATTGAAGGAGCTGAAGGGAATGGCAACCCCATAGAAGACCAAGAGTATCAACTAACTCAGACTCCTGGAAGCTCTCAGAGACTAAGTCACGACAAAAAGTCTACATGGGCTGGGACTGGAAACTGGTGCAACCACTCTGGAAATAAATCTGGTAGTTCCTCAGAAAATTGGAAACAGTTCTACCTGAAGACTTAGCTATACCACCCCTGAGCATATATCCAAAAGATGTTCCATCACATCACAAGGATACGTGCAATACTATGTTCTTACATCCTCATCCATAATAACCAGAAGCTGGGAACAACTCAGATGTACAATACAGTCCTCTTTATTATATCATTCAAAACCACCTAGCTGAGTGTGTCACTGGTCATAGGATCTGGGGAGTTTCACATTAATCATTTCTTAGGAACATGACTAACAGAAATGCCTATAGTCTAAAGAGACTGATGTCATTCCTCAGTTGAGATTCCCTATTTCCAATGTTTCTGTGTCGTGTAAATCTGTTAAAAATCAAGTAATATAGCTTATACTGGAAACATTAATAATTTCACTAATACTAGACAATACTCACAAGAAGAAAAAGGCATAAATAGACTCAAACTACATCATAATTTAATGATTGGTGTCATCTTGGACATCATTGTGCATTTTGTGGGTATTAATACTGTATATTACTTAAAAGTTTTATATGATCTTTAAAGTACTTTTTATACACAAAGCAAAATGTCTTATTAACTACCATTTAAAATTTGAAACTATTAAAGTTTTAACACTGTGATATATCTCTGGAGTTTTGAAAAGGAATTTAATCTGATTTTATCAAAATAACAACACTTCAGGACAAATATGGACCCTAGCACCCCTGTACTGGAAGCCAAGATGTAGAAGACATCCATGAATATCAGGGCCTTATCTTTGTTGCTGAGAAAGTTAGGGAGGAAGGTTATATACCAAGACTATAGAATACTGGCTTGCTGAATGTTGGAATCTTTGCCGTTGAGTCTATAAAGCAGATTTCTGGTTGTGAATGTCAATTGAAATACAAGGAGCCCAGTATCCCAGGACAAATGGAATGTAATAACTGAGCTTTTGTTGCATTAAAAAATGATGATCTGCCCATGTTCACAGTGTGTATCTGTGCCAATAAAGGTAGATGTTACAATCCAGATTCCACAGAGAACAAGTGTGGGCAGGACACAAATTCAATAACAAAGATAAGTTCCCCCTTTACCAGCAGTTCTCTCATCTTTATTCCTGGATAGTGAACTTGAAGGCTAGGACCACAGCAGTTGCCTTGACCACCACTGTACAAATAGCCACTGTGTACATAATGGCAAAGACCGTTTGATGCAGGATGCATATGGCAATGCTCAGATACCCAATGTAGAGCAAGGAGCAGAAGAAACAGACTGTGAAAGAGATGAGCTGGATGTAGCTGACAGTGAGGTTAATAACTTTTACAATGGCAATGTCTTTGCACTTCCCAAAAGCTCTACAATAAGAGCTGTGTGGGCCAAAAAGTGCAGGTACAAGCAGTCAAGATCCATCCAAACAGATCTTCTTAAGTAAGAAAGGATACATGTCTTTACAGGCAGTTGGAATGTTTATATTGGTATACTTAGAATCTGGACATATCTGTTAGAGAACATTAGCAAAAAATCTTCTAAATTTTCACCATTATATATTTAATCATTTAGTATCTGTCTTAATTTGAGTATATCTTTTTTTGAACCAACACCCTTTATTTCATTAATTCATTTTATTGTTCTTTCTATTTCTATTTTACTGATTTCAGCCATCAGTTTGATTATTTTTTTGTTTTTTTGATACTTTATTTACATTTCAAATGTTTCCCCCTTCCAGATTTCCCCTTTGGAGCCCCCTTTCCCCTCTCCTTCCCCCTGCCTCTATGAGGGTATTCCCCCACACACATCCACACACTCACTCTCATCTTCCCTCCTTGGCATTCCCCTATACTGAGACATCTAACACTTTCATGTCCAAGGGCCTCTCCTCCCCCTGATGGCTAACAAGGCCCACAAATATGTGGCTAGCACCATAGGCCCCTCCATATGTATTCTTTGGTTGGTGATCCGGTCTCTGGGAGCATCGGGAGATAAGGCCAGTTGACACTGTTGCTCCCTCCATGGGGCTGTGAACTCCCTCATCTCCTTCAGTCCCTTCTCCAATTCCTTCATCTGGGACCTCTACCCAATGATAACTTGGTCAAGAAAGAATAAAGAAAGAAAGTGAAGACTTCTAGAATTTAATGAAAATGAAAGTCCAACATACCCAATCCTATGGGACACAATGAAAGCAGTGTTAAGAGGAAAACTCATAGCTCTTAATGTCTCCAAAAATAAACTGGAGAGAGTATATACTAGCAGCTTAACAGCACACCTGAAAGATCTAGAACTGAAAGAACCTAATACACCCAAGAGGAGTAGAAGACAGAAAATAATCAATTTAAGGCCTGAAATCAACCAAATAGAAACTAAAAGAACTATTCAAAGAATCAACAAAACTAGGAGCAGGTTCTTTGAGAAAATCATCAAGATTGATAAACTCTTAGCCAGACTAACCAGAGGGCACAGAGACAGTATCCAAATTAACAAAATTAGAAATGAAAAGGAAGATATAACAACAGAAACTGAGGAAATTAAAAAAATCATCAGATCCTACTACAAAAGCCTATACTCAACAAAATTGGAAAATCTGGATGAAATAGACAATTTCTAGACAGATACCAAATACCAAAATTAAGTCAGGATCTGATAAACCATCTAAACAGTCTCATAACCCCTAAAGAAATAGAAGCAGTCATTAAAAGTCTCTCAACCAAATAAAGTGCAGGACCAGATGGACTCAGTGTAGAGTATATCTTAATAAATATTTTGCCATTCAGCAAAAAATTATTTTATTGTTAAAGAGAACAATTGGAGGTGCTGCAGCACCTGGGTTGATCCCAGAGGACTGACAAAGAGGCTTCCACACAGCCCTAATAGTAATGAGTGGCATGTCTACTGGCACACTGCATGACACAAAATAAGAGGATTCTACCAAACTACTGGAACTTCAGAATGGGCCTGCAACAGGAGCATGGCTGCTTTCCCGATGTGTTTTTTTTTTTAAGAGTTATTTATTTATTTATCTATTTATATATATGAATGCTCTATTTGTATGTATGCCTGCATGATGGAAGAGCTTAGCAGATCCCATCACAGATGGATATGCTCTACCATATGTGTGCTGGAAATTGAACTCTGGACCATTGAGTCACCTTTCCAGCCCCTGCTTTCCCCATGTTTAATGAAGTCCCTTCTTGTGCTGGCAGTCTGTTACCTCCCTATAGCGCCAGTGGGGTGGTTGGTTATTCCAGTCCTCAATTGGATTTTCCATTGCAGCAAAGTCTGCAGAAAAATGCTTGCTGCTGTGCAATGCATTAGATTTGTACCTCAATACAGGTCTCTAGAATCTTTTTCCCAGGTTTGTGGTGCCACTTCCCTCATCCCCTCTTGGATTCCAGTTCCCACAAACAGTGACATCAGGCTACCCTGTAGTAATCCATCCCTAGTACTGGAGCATGCCTCCTTAATGGTGGAGGGAACAAGGTAGTTACTTATTCCTATATAGTAACTATTATATTCATGAAGGTTTAAAAATGTGAAAGAAAAATAGTTGTTTTTTCAGAGCATTACAAATCATAATATAACACAGCTTGAATTTATTGATTCCTCAAACTTTAAGCTTGTTATGCACACATCTGTAGATTATGTAGGTCTATATCACATAGGCGTGATCCCTTGCATCCTGTAGTTTGTTTGTCTTGGACCCTTAGTCTGTATCTTCACACATGCACAATGATATGCAATTCCTACTGGTAAATACTGATTGCATAAAACAATATTTCCACTAAAGAATCTGCACGCATCATGCACAGCTTGTATGAGTTATGGGGAAAGGTGTGTGGAAATGGCAGGGAGGGAGGCATTGAGGGAAATATATAGTGAATAAGTAAAAAATAATATTAAATTAAGTTTTAAAAAGACTAGAACCTGACTATATGTTCCTTTTCTATTTTCTAGCTTCACTAGATCCTTATAAATTTAAAGCAATAACGTTTATGTCACAAGTTAGCAAGGTTTCATTGAGACAGGTCCTCTGCCTTGTGTCTTAGTATTTTTGAAATCTTGCATAAACTAGTTGTTCTTTCATTTTCTGTTCTTGTAACTTTAATAAGTTGTCCATTCCCAGTTTATGATCTTTAGTTACCAGATAAGTGCCTCATTCCTAACATAGGAGTGTTTTCCTTCATTGTAAATTTGTTCCATATCTGTTTTCTTTTTCAAGTTCAATTAGCCCATGACACATGAAGGTTTACAGGGGCATTGTACTGACTAGTTTTGTGTGTCAACTTGACACAAGCTGAAGTTATCACAGAGAAAGGAGTTTCAGTTGTGAAATTTCCTCCATGACATCCAGCTGTAAGGCATTTTCTCAATTAGTGATTAAAGGAGGAGGGCCCCATGTGAGTAGTACCATATGTGGGCTGGTAGTCTTGGGTTCTATAAGAAAGCAGACTGAGCAAGCCAGGAGAAGCAAGCAACCAGTAAGCAGTATCCTTCCATGGCCTCTGCATCAGCTCCTGCTCCTTGACCTACTTGAGTTCTGGTCCTGACTTCCTTTCGTGATGAACAGCAGCATGGAAGTGTAAGCTCAATAAACCCTTTCCTCCCCAACTGGCATCTTGGTCATGATGTTTGTACAAGAATAGAAACCCTGACTAAGACAGGCATGATTGATTCTTTCACTCTACATGGGGTCTGAAAATACTTATATCAGTTTCCAAGTTCTATAAGATCATTATCAGGAATTATGATGTAATCAATTTGTCTAAACAGCATTAGTACACAAAAGTACATCTTCATGTTGATCTGCAGGAAATTTGCTCTATAGAGTAAGCTGATGCCAACTAGGCTATACAATAGTGGGAGGAATATCATATCATCAGCAAGGAGCAATCCTAGGTTAAAGTGTCTTGGTTCCTTGTCTCCAGAGTACATTAATCCCAGCAATAAAAATGGTAACTCACTCACTTGTCATAGTATTCCCTTGATGACTTCTGTCATCTCTCCATGCCCTCTCCCATCAAATTACCTCCCTCCATCCACCTCTGATATCTATTTTATTTCCCCATCTGAGACAGACTCAAGATCCTCCCTTGGTCCTCATTGTTATTTGGCTTCTTTGTGTCTGTGAATTATAGTGTGGTTACCCTGTACTTTATTGCTAATACCCACTTATAAGTGAGTATACCATGAATGTCATTTTGGTTTGAGTTACCTCACTCAGGATGACATTTTTAGTTCCAACCATTTGCTTACAAAATTCATGATGTTCTTGTTTTTAATAGTGGAGTAGTATTCCATTGTATAAATGAACCGCATTTTTTTTTGTCCACTCTGCACTTGAGGGACATCTGGCTTGTTTGCAAATTTTGGCTATGATAAATAATGCTGCTATTAACATTTGTGCAAGTATCCTTATGTGATTGTGGAACATCTTTTGGTATATGCTCAGGAGGGATATAGCTGGGTCTTGTGGTACCCAATTTTTTGAGAAGCTACAGATTTATTTCCAGAGTGCTTGTACCAGTTTTTACTACCAATGACTTATGCTCAGAGATCAAAAATCAACAAATGTGACCTCATAAAATTGAAAACCTTCTATAAAGCAAAGGACACTGTCAATAGGACAAAACAGCAACTAATAGATTGGAAAAAAGATCTTTACCAATCCTAAATCCAATAAAGGGCTAATATCGAATATATACAAAGAACTCAAGAAGTTAGACTCCAGAGAACCAAATAACCCTATTACAAAATGGAGTGCAGAGCTAAACAAAGAATTCTCAAGTGAGGAATATTGAATGGCTGAGAACCACCTAAAGAAATGTTCAGCATCCTTAGTCATCAGGGAAATGCAAATCAAAACGACCCTGTGATTCTACCTCACACCAGTCAGAATGGCTAAGAACAAAAACTCAGGTGACAGCAGATGCTGGTGAGGATGTGGAGAAAGGGACACTCCTCCATTGTTGGTGGTATTGTAAGCTGGTACAACCACTCTGGAAATCAGTCTGGCAGTTCCTCAGAAAAGTGGACATAGTACTACCTCAGAAGCCAGCCATATCACTCCTGGTCATAAACACAAAAGATGCTCCAACATATAACAAGGACACATACTCGACTATGTTCGAAGCAGACTTATTTATAATAGCCAGGAGCTGAAAACAACACAGATGTCCTCCAACAGTGTAATGGATATAGAAAATATGGGACATTTACACAATGGAGTACTGCTCAGCTATTAAAAACAATGACTTCATGAAATTTGCAGGCAAATGGATGGAACTTGAAAATATCATCCTGAGCGAGGCAACCCAGTCACAAAAGAACACACATAGTATGTACTCACTGATAAGTGGATATTAGCCCAAAAGCTTGGAATACCCAAAATACAATTGACAGACCACATGAATCTCAAGAAGAAGGAATACCAAAGTTGGATGCTTTGGTCCTTTTTAGAAGGGAAAACAAAATACAGGAGGAAATACAGAAACAAAGTGTGGAATAGAGACTGAAGGAAAGGCCATCCAGAGACTGCCCCACCTGGGGATCCATTCCATATACAGACTCCAAACCCAGACACTATTCCTGATGCCAAGAAGTGCTTGGTGACAGGAGCCTGTTATAGCTGTCTCCTGAGAGGCTCTGCCAGAGTCTGACAAATACAGAAGCAGATGCTCACAATCAACCATTAGAATGAACATGAGGAGCCCAAAGCAGGAGTTAGAGAAAGGACTGAAGGAGCTGAAGGAGTTTGCAACTCCATAGGAAGAAAAATAATATCAATCAACCAGAAGCCCCAGAACTCCTAGAGACAAAACCACCAACTAAAGAGTACACATAGGGACTCCTTGGCTGCAGCCACATATATAGCAGAGGATGACCTTGTCTAGCATCTTTGGCAGGAGAGGCCTTTTGTCCTGTGATGTTCAATTCTTCAGTGTAGGGGAATGCCAGGGCAGGAAAACAGGAGTGGCTCAGTGGGGGGGGGGAACACCCTCATAGAAGAAGGGGGAGGGGATAGGATAGAGGATTCAGGGAAGGAACTGTGAAAGGGGAAAACATTTGAAATGTAAATAAAGAAAATATCCAATAAAAAAAGAAATAAAAAATAAAAAATTTACTAAATAAAAGTTAAAAAAATAAAGCAACAAAAAATACTTTGAGAAAAAAATGACACTGTCCTTCAATAACTAATGTCTTCAAATAATAATTTGTGTTTGTATCTGTGTCTTTGTGTGTGTGATATTAAGTTGAATAATCTTTTTTTTTTTTAACAAAGGTTTTTTATTGGAAAGAAGTCAAAAACAAGACTGGGAGAAAAAGAAAAATTGAATGAAAAGTCATGTGTGTTTTACAGTGGATTAAGGATCTATACCTTCAACTTGTGAGTGAACTGCAAATATTACTTTTGTTATCTCCTGGTATTTTCATGTCTAAATCATGACAAGAGGAAACGAAAAGCATTTTCCAGCACAGGAGATGTTCACATCGGGTTTAAATTAGGCGGAGTGTCTTTCGGGAGTAGGGTAAAGATTACACTAGAATGGTCTTCATACCTTCAAATCAGCTCCTGCTAGAAGCCTATTAATTATATATTCTCAAGGCATAACATTTCCTAAATATTACTTCCACAATTGTTTCCCTATTAACTTCACTAGAAATTAATAAATATCTCATTTGCTTCTCACTTTTCATTAACTTGCAATGTCCTCAAAATTGCACACATTTTATGTGAACCCAATAATGTTTATATAAAACACATACACGCACGTGCATGCACAGTCAATTATGACATTTCAAATGTTCTTGATTTAGCATTGGTCCATACTACTGTTTGCACTTATATTGTGTACATATTTAAATGTGTAATGCTTCCTATGTATTTATCTTTCAAAACATCATCGAATATATGTTCTGCACTTGACATCACGATTAAAACAGCTTTCCTCCCCTCAGCCTCTCTGACCGACACATACAAAGCAACCACAACCTTGCTAATTGTACTCTAGGGTTTCTCTAGTCTTTATTTAATCATAAAAATTACAAATTCAATGATTCACTGTCTGAACTATCCAAGATGAAATCAGGTATCTAATTCTTGTGGTCACAGAAATAGTGTAAGTTTTGGGATCTTCTGTCCTGACGATGAGCATAGTGTTCTCTGGGATAGAGTACCTTTACTTCTGACAGCACCAGTTTCTCCATTCACCTTGGCCACTGCCTCGCATGGAAACAGGCATTTCAGTATGCTCTACACCAAGAAAATGCTCAGGGCCAGTGAAATGGCTTAATAGGTAAAGGTGCTTTCTGCCATGCCTGATGGCTTGAGTTTGAAACCAGCACTCACATGATGGAGAGAGAAAACTGAACTGATTACTACAAATTTTCCTCTTACTTTTGCACATTTGCCGTGGCACATATGCAGCCACACGGATACTCATACACACACAAAAAAATTAATATAAATAAGAACGTAATAAAAATGTAGAATGAAAAATTAAATGAGTAACTCAATTACTATTTTAAAAGTAATTCCTTTTTTTGCCTTTTTTCTTTTTCTTTTTCTTTTTTTTAAATTATTTTTGATACTTTATTTACATTTCCAATGTTTCCCCTTTTCTAGGTCTCCTCTTTGGAAACCCCCATCCCCTCCCCTCCCCGCCTCTATGAGGGAATTCCACCTCCCACCCACCAGCCCACCCATTCCCATATTCCAACCTTGACAGTCCCCTTTACTGGGGCCTCTAACGCCCTCAGGCCCAATGGCCTCTCCTCTCTCCCTGATGGCCAACGAGGCCATCCTCTGCCACATATGTGGTCCGAACCATGGGTCCATAGATGTATATGCTTTGGTTGGTGGTCCAAACTTCAAGACGACCGGGGGGTGGGGGGGGTCAGGCACGTTGAC
>CM052712.1:88987485-89023311 GCA_028551405.1 Uromys caudimaculatus
GAGAACCGCGCGGGAGTCAACATGGCGGCGTTATATAGTCCCGGGGCAGCGTGCACTCCATTGGTTGGTGTGCCCCGGGAATGGGCGGTGATTAGACGTGTACACCCATGATGCATTTCGGGTTTCGCGGGCTAACCGCAGGTTTTCTCAGAACGACAGCGCCATCTAGTGATGGCGAATATTCTAACCGCTCCTTACACATTTACCTGCAAAATTCATGATGTTCTTGTTTTTAATAGCTGAGTAGTACTAGGTTGTGTAAATGAACCACATTTTCTTAATTCATTCTTCATTTGAGAGGCATGTAGGTTGTTTCCAATTTCTGACTATTACAAAAAGTGTTGCTATTAACAGCTGAGCAAGTGTCCATAAGGGATGGTGGACCATTTTTTGATCTATGCCCAGGAAGGGTATAGCTGAGTTTCGAAGTTGAGCTATCATTCCCAATATTCAGAGAAAGAACGAAATTGAATTCAAGAGTGTTTGTACAATTTTGCCATCCCACTAGTAATAGAGGAGTTTTCCTCTTACTCCATATCTTCAGAAGCTTGGGGTGTTCCATGACCTTTGACCCAAAATATGTCCTGCCTCTAAGATGTGAGGGGTCAAAGATGAAGCAGAGACTGAGGGAATGGTCATCCAATGAATGGTCTTAATTGAGACCCACCTTATTGGCAAGAACCACCCGTTGACACTACTAATGATACTGTTATGCTTTCAGGCAGGAATCTAGCATAATTGTCCTCTGAGAAGCTCTATCCTGCTGCTAATGGAAATTGATACAACGAGTCAGAGCCAAACATTAGTGGACCTCAGGGAGAGTTGTGGAAGAGTTGGCAAGTCATTAAGGGACTGAAAAAGAATAAGGACTCCACAGAAAGACCAACACAGTTGGATATCTTGGAACCTTGAGGATTCCCAGATTCTGAACCACCAGCCAAAGAGCAATCACTGGCTGAAATTACAGGCCCCACATATGTGTAGCAGATGTGCAGCTTGGATTTCATGAGGGCCCCCTAAGTACTAGATCCCCCAACAGCTATCACTGAACCTGTTTCTGGCCTGTGGATCCATTCCCCTAACTGTGCCACCTTGTCTACTCTCAGTGAGAGAGGTTGCACCTACTTGTCAGTGACTTAATATGTGAAGGTAGGATGGATCATAGGGGCTTCAATTACTTCCTCTCTGAGAAGAGGAGGGTTAGGGAAGAGGAGGAGTCATGTGAGTAGAAGATTGGGAGGAGGGGGCTAATATTGGGATGTAAAATGAATAAATAACTAAATTAATGGAAAAAATTATCCAGGCTTCTGGGAAGGCTGCTCTACCACTTGTACAACAAGATCTAACAGACTTGAAGGTAGTTGAGGTATCAGAGGCAGATATGAGTGATTTTGGAGCCTTTGACAAGCATATATAGGTGATTCACAGATGAGTGCTTTGGGGATTTTAGCAAGATTCTTTCATTGTCAGCTGACAAATATTCTACCTTTGAAAGACAGCTCTTGACCTACAATATGGCCTTAGTGAGAACTGAATGTTTGACAATAGGCAACAAAGTTGGACATTGGATATGAACTGTCCATCAGTACCTAGGTGTTATTGGACTCCCAAAGTAATAAAATAAAGCATGCACAGCAGCAGCAATCTATTACCAAATTCAAGTGGTATATATTTGATCAGGCATGAACAGGACCAGAATGCACAAGAGAGTTAAATGAATATTTTGCCCAAATAAGTGCCTATGGTTTCTACTCCTGTTCTAATGGCTGCTGCCAATCATGAACCTATAGCTCATGAGGTGTCCTGTATAATAAGTTGACTGAGGAAGAGAAGACTATGACCTGGTTTACTGATAGTTCTGCATATTATATAGATATCACTCAGAAGTGGACAGCAGTAACATTATAACCTGTTTCTGGGTTAGAACTGAAAGAATCTGGTAAATGAACATTTTTACCTTAGGCAGAACTTTGAGCAGTAAACATGGTATTACAGCTTGTTTGGAGGAAGAAATAGCCAGAGGAATGATTAATCACTGGACTTATTCTTTAGCCAATTGATTGTCTGGATGTTCAGGGATACGGGAATCCCATGATTAGATAGAACTGAAGAGAAAGACATCTGCAGAATATGTGGATAGATCTCTCCAATGGGACAAAGGATACAAAGTTATTTGTGTCCCATGTAAACGGTGACTTCTGCCAAGAAGGAGTTCAGTAATAGAGTAAATAGGATGACCCATTCTGTTGACAGTGATCCTCTTTCCACAGCCATTCCTGTCAATTCCCAACGGGCACATGAACAAAGTAATCATGTTGGCAGAGATTAGGGCTCTGAATGGGCTCAGCAACATACACTTTCACTTACCCAAAGCTGACATGCCAACAGCTGTTGCTGAATCTACCAACATAAGAAACCAACAATGAACCCCATATATATGGCAGCATTTCTCAAGATGACCAGATAGAAATGCTTTGGCTTGTTTAGTACATTGTGCCAATTCCTTTTTGTAGAATTGTGTCTGGAGTACAGGAAATATTTAGAGTGACTCTTTATACTACCATGTCCTGTGATTAAAGTCATTGAGACCCTACAGCAGTGTAATCTAATCAGAATGACAAAAGAGAAAGATCCATCAGGAATGAAAGGTCATTCCTCCAGGAAAAGTACCAATACCTGTTGAGGTGCTTTCAGAGGTTGGAGGAAATACAGAATGGACAGAAGAGGAAGCTAGTTATGAATATTTTCTAAGGCTACCAGGCAACAAATTGCAGAAAGAATTATAATTTACATGGGTATTTCTGTTTTATTTTGTTATGATTGCATTTGTACAGATAATTGTGGTTTCTTTCAATATATTGAACATCAATTAAGAGAAAATAGTGATTGTAACTGTTGGAGAGTTAACCATGCCAGGAAGGTTGATAAGGTAGAGGAGGTATGAAACCTCAGAGATCCAGTGGGTACACACCTGAGATGGTAGGAGCTCCCTGCTCTGTACCAGATTCATGGCCTGAATTTGCTCCTCATGTTAGTCACATAGCCCAAAAGAGAGTTCTCCATACTAATGAGGGTTCCTAGAGGCCCTGTGGCTTTAGCCAATAAGCTCCACTTCCCTGACATCTTCCCCACAAAAAAGTATTTTATCTCTGGCCCATCCTTAGCAGGATTACCACAATGTAGAGTACATGAACCATTTAGAACCATAGACTGTCTCTTTCATCTACCACTGCCATGGAGAACATGGAGAAGGCCTACGCCTATAGAGCCACAGCTTAAGTCTCCATTAGAAGGCCTCTTTGTGCTTCCAGCCACAACTGCCATCAAGCTAAGGCTAATCACCAAGGAACTAAGACAGAGCTCCAATTTCTCCCATCCAGCCTGTAGGCCTCCAACTCTACTCCCAACTTCTCATGACTCAGTAATTCCTAGATGTCCAGGGGTTTGGGAACCTTTGGAACCAGTCGCCTAGTGACCCTGTGGATCTACAGATTCCCAACTCCTCTGTGCAGCACCCTAGGGATGATTGGGTGCCCAGTGGCCTGGGAAGTTGAGCCTCGGTTTCCCCCACTTTGGACTGAATTTTCCCACCCCTTGAGCAAAGCGTAGGCACTTTCCTGAAGCCCAACACCCACTGACAACTGTGACATTGGATAAGAAGAATCAACCTCCCTGTGTTTTATCTTACCAGCACCAATGCCAAGCTCACAGTGGAACATGGACACACATGTAACATTTAAGTTTGAGATACCAAAAGAATGTACCTAAGGGTCATTGACATATTCTAAATTTACAATGCATTTGCGGTCGTACAAGTGATAGTTATATCCCGCTAGACATTATTCTGACCAGATTGAATTGCTTATTCATTTGTAGTTTTATAGGGTACAGTTATATCATGTTAGGCATAATTATGACCTGATTATTGTTTTCTTTTGGGCAGGAGATATGATTTGTGTCAAGATGACAATGGGTGGATTGTGATGGCTGTTCTTGGTTGTCAACCTGAATGTATCGGGAATGTTCTACAATGTATAAGAAGCAGGAACGCAGGGCTAGAGAGATGACTCAGTGGTTAAGAGCACTGATTGCTCTCCCAGAGGTCCTGAGTTCAATTTCCAGCAAGCACATGACGACTCACAACCATCTGTAATGGGGATCTGATGCCATCCTCTGGTGTGTGTGAAGAAAACAACAGTATACCCATATACATAAAATAAATAAATCTTGAAGAAGAAGAAGAAGAAGAAGAAGAAGAAGAAGAAGAAGAAGAAGAAGAAGAAGAAGAAGAAGAGGGCACATCTCTGAAGCAGATAGAGAGGCTGGAAGACACTAGCTTTTGATCCAGATCATTTGGTGGGAATGGCATCCACTGTTAATCCAGATTGACATACACCTTTAATCCAGATATTGAAGAATATCTCTAATCTGGGACACACCTTCTGCTAGAAGCTTCTGTAAAATGGTAGAAGGGAAACTTTGTTCTTTTCCTGCTTGCACTTCCTTTCCACTACATCTTTGGAACCTACATCTTCAGTATTCCAATTTTGTGGAAGACCATCTGAAACACCAAGTCTCATAGGTTTGAACAACTATTAGATCCTTGAACCTTCCAGTCACAGCTGTTCATTGCTGGGTTAGTTGGACTACAGCCTATAAAGCATTCTAATGAGCTCCATATATATGTAGTTTATATATATGGAGAGAGAGAGAGAGAGAGAGAGAGAGAGAGAGAGACTCTTCATATATATATGGCATACATAATTGTTCAATAATTTTGTGACTCTAGAGAACCCTGACTTTTACATCTTGGATTCATCAGATACTATTTTTGGTGCTCCTGTGAAATCTATAGAATGTAAAGGTAAAATGATCCTAAAACATTCTGAATCTTTCTTGTCCACGGAGACAATGATATTGATCTTGTGCAGATTGATGCATTGATGTGATCTTGAGTGAAATGTAAAGTCAATTTGACAGAAGTACATGTTCCACCACATATCTTAACATACTTTAACAGAGATTTCAAGAAATATCACCAGTCATCTGCTCTGGGAATTATCAGGCCGCAGAGCTCTGCATCTTTTCAAAATCCAGAGATCCTGACATCCAGACCCTCTTCAAGAAAATACCAAATCGTCCTCTCACATTTCTAAGCAGGACATGTAAGTAGTTCTTCACATGAGAAGTTACATGACTCAGTGGAAGTATTTTCTTACACCCCTGGTGACAATGAAAAAAAAAAAGAGAGTCTTCCAGTGAAGATTTCCCCAGGCCATCCATTCATGGGAGATGGTCATCATGTATTCCATTGCTCGGGTGTCTGAAGGCATCTAATATTGATTTGACAGCTATCTTCTGACTTCTCTTTCAAAAAGTATGGTTGTTACTCTAATTTAATTTCATGGCAGATAGTTTGATGCACTCCACCTTTGAATTAACAACCCATACCCAGCTTCAACCAATATAGCCTATCATAAAGCATTAAAATAGCCCTTTACATTTACTGTTCATGCTTAATTGTCCCTGAGCTAAAATATGGTTGCTGAAAATCAAACACGTATCTTTCACAAGAGCATCTGGTATGCTATGCAAACTGCTTGGCCCTATCTTAAGCTCTTCCACTAAATTTATAAAAGCCAAAATTTTATTGTGGTAATATGGAGTAACCTTTTTCTGAACTCACTAACTTGATTTTCAATTTCTTATATTTAACAGTTCTCCAATGTTCTCTTTTTATAAAAATGACAGAATTTTATCTGTATATAAGCTCTAGAATCCATTTTACCCAGAAAACGTTTTCTTGAACTAGCAAGCTCATCCCTCATCTCTTTCTGACTTACTTTCCTGCTGGTTATGACTATTTTCTCATGGTAATTCTCAAAGCATATATAGCTCACTTTAGATTACAAACCATTTTCAATAACTTTGGTTAATTTTGTGATGATATATTGCTATATCATATGAGTAACTGTTAATATCTGATGTGAGGTCTCGAGTTGACAACTAAGGTGTTTTGACATTGGGAACTTTGACTAGTGTAGAACTTGCTAGGTAGACAAGGTTAGCCCCAAACTCACAAATAACCCCTGTCTCTGCCTTCTGATTGCTGAAGTTAAAGGAATGTGCCAACATGGTAGATTATATTTATCATTAGAGAAAAGAATAATTCAAAGTAAGACAGGATATCATAGAGAGCCCTGGAAGGAAATAAACCCAAAATCCTACTGTCTCAGCATCTTCCTTGGTTGGGCTTCATGCAGTGAGCCTCCCTCTGGGTTCTATGGCCCAGCCGAATGTGCAGGTTCCGGCAAAGGGGAGGGAGTGCGAACGGTCTCTGCAGCTGCAGCCTGGACCACGCTAAGATGCTGCGCTCACTCAGCACTTGACGCCCCATGCTGATTTGGCCCGGGGCTAAACCCGAGAGAGGCCACCTAGCCTACAGAGTGCAGGAAGCTTCTGAGGGTACCCAGGAGAGCAGATCTCTTCCTGGGACAAAAGTGTTACAGCTCTCAGACAAAAGTTCTCAGATGCCGGAGTAGTTTTTGTACCTTTATACATTCTGGATGGCAGGTGGCCATGGGCAGAAGAGGGGATGGAGTGGGCAGGCAGACAGGGCAGAGCAGGGGTGGGCAGGCGGGCAGGCAGAGAGCAGTGCAGAGAGAGAGCTACACAGGTTGGACAGTCTGATATATTGTTTGGGAGGGGTCAGGTGTTTGGCCACCAATACTTTCAAATGGCTTGGTCTGGGGACTTTGTAGTGCCTCATTTGTTTGTGGGAGGACTCAGAGTTGCTTTCTACATGACAAATTTCACATGTCAGGCCTCTCTCTATACAGGGATTGTGAGAGCTGTGGCTGTTTTTACAGGAGTCTTCCAAGAGCATCAGCTAAAAATATAGTCTGGTCCCTTTGGATATTCCATGGTGTCTTCCAGAATTTTCAGCCTGTGCTCAACCAGGTGTCACATTGCCTGCCACAGACCACTGCCCCACATTCCTTTGTTCATGATCACATGCATTTTCCACATGCCTGGCTAAGGTGCTCCATTATGAATCGTCTTGACTTCATTGTTGGTGACATTTTCAAGCTAAGTTCATTTTCTCATGGTGCTCCTTACTAAATAGAATCATAGAAGTTAGGAGATATTGAATATCAAATAAAGCAATATTTTGATTCATTTCCTATAATAAACAAATGTATTAAATCCTACCTATACACATGTCCTTTTCCATTTTCTCAAATGAAATTCAGCATATGTCATCCATCTACATCCTTTAAATCTGGAAAGCTTAGTGTATACTCATTTTGGAACCATTTTAACTTTGTTTTATTTTCACCTTCACATGTATTGGAGAGAAATCTTAAGAGCTGCCACATAGAACAAGTGGAACTGAAATTCTAGAACATGTAAGTAACACAGGACAGACATAGCCAGTCCCAATGACAGTGTGATAACAGAAGCAGGAAGCCCTGTGTTCTATTTCAAGGAGGTTAGACAATGATATTTAGCTGAGATCTCTGATTTTTATGGGAATGCAAAAACTCACAGTAAGTAAAATAAGAGGGAAGACATCTGAGGCATTTCCAGGTGCAGACCCTTAGCAATGTCACATGGCTGCTACAGGAATCCCAATTCAGAGTTTAGAATACAGGCAGCAAAAACAATATTTGCTATCTGTTCATAATGTTCATATAGAGCAGTGTGCTGTCCTCAGCAGTCTTCTTCAACAATGTCACTCATTTCATCCTCTAATTATTGGTAACTGTCTTATTTATACTGTGAATGTAGCAAAGGTATTTGTGAAGTGGTATTGACAGCATTGTTTCTGTGAGATGGGCCTTTATGTCATGCTTTGTTATCACTTTAACATCATCAGTGATCACTTCATTTCCTGCAGTCAAACTTATATTTCCATCTTTATATCCTGAGAATTTATAATATGCACCAGTCCTGCCAGTACTATGTCAAACAGTTCTCTGAGGGGACAATAACAATGATTATAGAAAAGACAGAAAAGAAGAGTCAAAGACAAAGGTTAGAAATCAGGAGGGCTTTCCAGTCAATACTGCAGCAGTCTCGAATTTAATTCTCTTAGGCTTTATGTACTTCACAGAATCTTGGTAAACAATGACACAAGCTAACAGAAAGAATTTGTTAAAATGTACATAAGACATTTCTTTCCAATCCCAAAGCTTCTGTTCTTTCCACCAAGGTCAGTAGATTCTCCACCCCTAGCCTGGAACCCCATGTGCACCTCCTCTTATTGTTCCATGCTTCAGTAGTCCAAAAAAATCTGCCAACAATGTAACCTGTCTTGACTCTTCCTGACATGCAGACTTCTCTCTCTCTCTCTCTCTCTCTCTCTCTCTCTCTCTCTCTCACTCCTTCCCTCCCTCCCTCTCCCCTTTTTCCCTTCCTCCCTCCCTCTCTCTTTGCTTCAAAGGAGTAGCAAAGTGGCTTCCAACATCTCCCTTTTTCATTTTATACAAGCCAAAACTGACTCAGCTATTAGTGAAGAAAGACTGTGCTTGTCTTAGGTGTTTCCTCAAGAAGAATGGATGTTACTCATTATTGAAGCAATGACTCCAAGCACTCATACTCTGTCTAGGTTGATCCACCTCTGAAATAATCTTACCTGTCTTTGACTATCAGCCTCTGCAACAGGTGATGTACCCTGTTAAGTTTCATTTTGTGCCTTGTATGTTGGAGATCTGCACAGACATTCAAAAAGTAACCAAGGGCTCACTCCACCACAGATGGTATCAGGCACAATCCGATAACCATTAGAGTGCCCAAGGCAAGTACTCAAAAGTCTAAATGAGTAAATGAAGATTAGGAAGGCATGCTTACTTGTTCTAATCATTTTGAGGCAGCTTTTGCAGCATTGAATTGCAGCAGTGTAGTGTCTTTTAGACAAATCATTAGGCCTACTCAAAGATTTTTGAATTTCATCAAGCACTTTCAAGTCTCTATCTGAATAACAAGGTTCTGAAACATTAACTAGAAGCATAACAAATGACGGTTGATGAAATACCATTATAGCAATTCCTTGTACAATGTCAGATACAAAATTAGTCAAATTAGAATATGGTAAGGTTACATTGAATCTAAAACCTTACATAGTGATGGTAATTTTCCCTACCAACAACCCAGGCAAGTACATCCCCCCACCTCATTCTGCCTGACAGCAATCGGAACCCATACAATTACTAATAGTACAATTGTCACAGGTTACATTAAACAAAACTTCAGACATAGAAACATTCATTTTCCCAATCATCAACTCATGAGGCAAGGATACATAAGCCATTAGAAAATCCTGACAAGAGACAGACATTTGTTTTTAGAGTGTATGCCCAGGGAGGTTCCTTTTTGACTTGGAATTTCAGTCTGCAGAGTATGACAATAGACGTTGAATCTCTCTTCTGTATCTTCTTCCTGTTGACATTAAGATAATGCAAAGGGTCCCAGAAGGGTTTAGATGCCAGTCAATGACTGCACAAAGGGGCATTTCTCCAAAATATCTGGTTAGCTAATCCAGATGAAAGACAAGGAAAAATTACTTTGGCTGACCCAGTTACATTCAGCTTTCAACAAGTTCAGAGTTGAGCACCTCCACAGGTGAACACTGGATGGAATGTGCCAGCCATGTGAAAATCTTTGAATTCAAATATAAACTAGGAATAGAAATTAAAATTGTCTAGCAAATTGTGGATCTCAAGAAATCCTAAGACTAAGGGAAAATTCTATTTTCAAAATCAGGCAGGTGTTCTAATATGGAATCCATTTGATCTGTGACATTTGTGTCCAAGTCTTAGGACTCTTGATTCCCTGAAGCATATGTGAAATTTGGTTTACAAAAGAATATACATTATTATTTACCAATGTACTGAAATCCCTATTTTAGAAATTTAGTAAATATGTGTCTGTTACATAAGATATAGGTTTACAGCTATAGAGACACAGATTGAACAGAGAAGTTTTTAGCAAGATGAGAAGTATCTTTAACTTTATATTTAGAATACAATGAAAGGGAAATTAAAATCTTGAGCTTGTGACTGAACTGTAAACTACCAATGTTCCATTACCTTATCGAAACACTATTGATCAATGTTAAAATTCTGAACTTTGAAATAACAATAGCATGTCAGAGGGAAACATAAAACACTTCCTATTTCTCCACCCATTTCTTCTTATATATCTCTATAACTTGCATTTGTATACCTTAAAATATCTTCTTAGACCCTCCAACATGTATAACTTGAATTTATCAACTTCTGCTAGAAAAGACCTTGGAGCTTGAATTTAAATAACTCTGATCTGATATCTTTAAAAGCTCTGATGATTCTTCTCAAAACAATGGGTAATTGATGTGCCACAAAAAGATCATAAAACCAAGTCCTGCTACACACAATCAGAAAGATGTAAATGCGGACCATGAAGGAAAAATGTCCTGCAACTTTTTCAGCAGATCATTTGCAATGCTATCTGCATCAAAAGACAAAGGTTCTACAATTCTTAAACTTACAACCTCCTTATGCAGAACTAATAAATCCAAAGAAATATCAGTATTACAACATGTATGTTGAAGGTGCCTTTCTACTTTGGTCCAATTATACTGACTCTCATTACACATTTTTGGAGTTATACAAATCCATAGATATTGAGTGTGACATTCCTAAGGGCTTCTGACATTCATTTCTAGTACCTCATCTCCCATGATATGTATTACGTTGTATAATGTGTCAATTCTTTGTTCTAGCCATTTGTCCAAATCCTCTTCTGTGCTCAGTGAATTGATTACATTTTCTACTGCAGAAGTAGTAGCAATGTCTACTTCTTATGAGAGCAGCAACAACAGTAGTGATTAGCCCAACCAAACATTTACTCCTTGCCAGAGTGCGATCTAATTCTTCCAATATTTGTAAGCCTTTTTTAGAATACTAAGGTTCCAATAAGTATACAGGAATCATAATAAAAGCTAGTTCATGTATTACCATTACAGATAAACCATAATACATCACAGAAATACAATTGGACAAAAACTAGATAAGAAACATTGAACACATTATCAGAACCTATAACAATGATAACATTTCCCAATTATTAAAAGATTAGGTGGGGAAATTAGATGTTACACTTACCTTAATCGCATAACCTGTTCCATTATTATCCACAGCAAACATATCAAACAAAGGAGTTTCCAATTTCCAAATGTCTCTGAAAATATCCAGAACCAGCTCTCCAAAGGCCCACTGTCAGTTCCTTTTGTCTAGTATTGCATTGATTTCCAGACCACTCCATGATTGAGTTGGAATAACTGGTCACATTGAAGGATAGAGGAGGGTCATTGTAACAATTACTCCATTTGATCGATTTGTTGAAGACAACTTTCACAGTCTCCATTTCTCTGTTCTGCAAGGTTTATAAGCCTGAGGCAAGGCAGTCTGTCCAGTCTGAGATATAGGCATTTCCATCTTAATGCTTTTCATTACAGTCTTAGAGATATTCTTCCTCTAAATCTGAGGGTACACTGAAACACATTCAGCATTGGTACTATTTCTATTAAAACAAATGGGTAGGATCTAATCCATAGCAGTATAATTCACTAATTTGTAATACTTTATACTCTCAGACCAAGAAAATCCTAAGAGCTGTGTATTTATAGAGGTCACAAGTACTTCTGACCTTGACTGTACAGAAGGATATAACAAAGGTGAGTCAGGGACATACGCCCAGTACAGCTTTCCTGTCAGCATTGTCAGGGCACTCAGCAAGATCTTGGTCAGCATTATTCTTTGTCCTAGCACCAGCATGGCTCACCAATCACTTTGGCAGCCACATATGTTTATGTACGTATATGAGCATGTGTGTGTGTTTGTGTGTGTGTGTGTGCAACCTGCTTAGTCTATATTATTTGTATGTATACATATTAAGTGCTGTTCATTTGGTGTTATGTAACCAATTTGTGTGTTCTAAATCAGCATTTAAAAAAACAGTGATGAACTCACAAAGACTGAGGTAGCCTGAACAGAGATTGAAGAGGTCTGCCCCAGATCTTGTGCATATATATTATTACTTCCAGTTCAGTGTTTTTATGGGCTATCTGATTGTAAGAATGGGTAGGCCACTTTTACTTGTGTTTTTTCTTGGGTTTACTTCTGTGTTGTTGTTGTTGTTTCGTCCATTACTATTACTAGTTTCTGTTTTATCTAATTATCGTCAAATTATTTACATTATATTATATTGTGTCATATTATATTACCTATAATTGCTTAGAAACCTCTTTATTTTCTAGTAAATGATATAAACAAAGTAGATACAAAGAAGAAGTGATGAGTAACTGGGAGCAGTGGAAGGAGGAGAAACCATAATCAAAATATATTATATAAAAAGAACTGTTTTTAATAAAAGTAAAATCATTAAAAATATTTTTGTATATAATTACAAATGTTTTGTGCACTAATTATTTGCAAAATGTTCTTGTACAAACAAGAAAAATGACCATCGACCATCAAAAATTTAAAAAGAAGCACACACATACACACACACACACACATACACACATACACGTGTGTGTGTATGTGTGTGTGTGTTAAAAGACTTCCAAGAAGGCACAATTTTATGAAACAAAACTCACATTTTCTTGTATAAATTTCATTGACAGGAGTTACAGACACTCTAAGTCCTTAGGATGGAAAATAATGTAGAATACTGACATTCCTTTTCTTTTTGTATTCCATATTAGTATGGCTCAAGATATGGAAAATTCAAACTTGGAAGGAAATAGAGGACTCATCAATGCAAGCTGGGTTTCATGGTTTAAAGTCTTTTTATTTTGTACTTTTTTTTTTTTACCACTTTTCTGAAAAAGAATTTTGTTTTATATTCCATATGTTACCCTCTTCCCTGTGCCCCTCAAAGGTTCTTCACTTCATCCCCTCCCCTTTGTCTCTGAGGTGATCTTCCACAACCCCTAACACCCTTACCTATGCACTCACCTACTACTACCTCACAGCCTCCTCCACATCCGCCCTTTTTTTGGACATCAGTCCCTACAGGATTATTCACATCCTCTCCCACTGAGTACAGACAAGGAAGTCCTCTGCTACATATGTGCTGGGGGACACCAGCAGATGTATGCTCTTTGGTTGTTGCCTTAGTGTGTGGGAGCTCTCAAAGGTCCAGGTTATTTGATATCGTTTTTCTTCCTACAGAGTTGTCATCTGCTTCATTTCTTTCCTCTAACTGTTTCATTGGGGTCCCTGATGTCAATCCAATGGATGGCTGTAATTATCTGCATTTGTCTCAGTCAGCTGCTGGTAGGGCCTCTCAAAAGACTGCCACGCTAGGCTCATATCTGCACACACCACATGGCATCAGTAATGGTATCAGGGTCTGGTGCCCACTCATGCGATGGATCCCAAGTTGGGCTGGTCACTGGATGGCCTATTCTTCAATCTCTGCTCCATTTTTGTCCTTGTATTTATTTTAGAAAGGAACAGTTCTGATTCAAATTTTGAGGGTAGGTTGATGTGATCCCATTCCTCCACTGGGAGCACTGTTTATCTACTGGAGGTAGTCTCTTCAAGTTCCAACTCTCCACTCTCTGGCCTTTCAGATAAGGTATCCCCATGAATCCTGGAAGCATCTCACATTCCAAGTCTCTGGGATTTTCTATTGTTCCTTGCCCTGCACCCCTAGTAGCTGCATAGTTACCTCTGGGCTTCTCACCCATCTCTCCTCATAACTGATCATACTCCCTTTTCCCCTCCCCTCCTCTCTCCCAATCAGGCTCCTTTTTCCCTCTGCTCCCTCCTCCCCCATGATTCTTTTGTATTGAAGCATCCTCACATGGGCAGTTCTTCTTGTTAAACTTCTTATGGTCTCTGTGTTGTATCATGGGTATTCTATACTTTTTGGATAATATCCACTTATCAGTGAATACATAACATGCACTTTTGTGTCTGGGTTACCTCACTTGGGAAGATATTTTCTAATTCCATCCATTTGCCTTCAAACTACAAAATGACTCATTTTTAATAGCTAAATACTATTCCATTGTGTAAATGAACCACATTTTCTGGATATTACAAATGAGGCTGTTAGGAATATAGTGGAGCATATGTCCTTGTAGTATGGTGGAGCATTTTTGGGTATATGCCTAGGAGTGATATAGCTGAGCCATCAGATAAAACTGTGTACTGGCTAGTTTTGTGTGTCAACTTGACACACGCTGAAGTTATCACAGACAAAGGTGCTTCAGCCGAGAAAATGCCTCCATGAGATCTAACAATAAGGCATTTTCTCAATTAGTAATCAAGGGGGGAGGGTTTCTTGAGAGTGGTATCATTGTGGGCTGGTAGTCTTGGGTTCTATGAGAAAGCAGGCTGAGCAAGCCAGGAGAAGCAAGCCAGTAAGAAACATCCCTCCATGGCCTCTGCATCCGTTCCTGCTCCTTGACCTGCTTGAGTTTCAGTTCTGACTTCCTTTCGTGATGAACAGCAGCATGGAAGTGTAAGCTCAATAAGCCCTTTCCTCCCCAACTTGCATCTTGATCATGATGTTTGTGCAGGAATAGAAACCCTGACTAAGACAAATTGTTACCAGCATAGTTGGGTATTCCTGTGACAACCTGACCATGTTTTGGGGAGGACTGTGGAAGGACTTTGGAACCTTGGGCTAGAAGATCCATTTGGTGTTAAGAGTTTTGCAGGATGTGGTGTAGGAGCTTGGAAGATAATGTTGAGAACAGTGTGGATGGTGGAGGCCTGGCTTGTGAAATTTCAGAGGGAGGATTAAAGACTTTTATCCGGGCTGTTGCTATTTATACTGTGAAGGTTCTGTGGTTTTGGTTAGCTGGGGCTGAAGGATCGCCTGTGATTAACAAGATACCAGAACTACTAAAGCAAAATCATTGCATTACTGGGACTATTGATGCTGATTATCTGGAGATAAGATATTAGTGGTGATTAAGAAGAGATCAGCATCATTGTGGTGAAATCTTCTGAGAAGTATTTGCTGAGAGCACAGAGGCTGCATTCCAGAAATAGGGTTGTACCTTGTGCTATGGCAGGACTTGGTACTGTGTAAGAGTCCCCCAGGTGGTACTGGTTTTGAAGGCATGAAGGAGTCATGAAGAGCAACTGAGGCCTGGGCACTGTCAGAGGCCATGGAAGGCCAATGGTGAAGGTGCAGACTCAGTTGCAATTCCAGGACTGAAGGGGTCATGCAAAGGAGTTGAGGCTCGGTATTGAGAGAGGCCGAGGAAGGCCATTGGTGAAGGTGCAGCCTCAGTAGTAATTGACAGCCTAGGAATGAAGGGGTCATGCAAAGGAGGTGAGGCTTGGCACCATGAAAAGAGCCTATGAGAGGCTGTTGGTAAACCTAGTTGCAGCAGAAGACAGCAGTGTTTTGGAGGTACCAGCACCATGAGAAACTGTTTCCAGTTTTCTGTGTTACTGCCAGACTGATTTCCAGAGTGTTTGTACCTATTTGTGTTTGTACCAGTTTGCAATCCCATCAGCAATGAAGGGAGTGTTCCTCTTTCTCTACATCCCCACCAGCAGGTGCTGTCACTTGACTGTTTGATCTTATTCATTCTGTTTGATGTATGGTGGGATATCAGGGTCATTTTGATTTGCATTTCCCTAATAACTAAAGATGTCAGGCATTTTTTTAGTTGTTTCTCCAGTGTTCAAAATTCCTCTGTTGAGATTTCTCTCTTAACCCCATTTTTTAATTGGCTTATTTTGGGTTTTTTTTTTTTTAGTCTTTTTGTGTTCTCTGTTCTCTCTCTCTCTCTCTCTCTCTCCATATATATATATATATATTATTTATTTATTACTTTTAAACTTTGGATTTTATTCCCTTTCCAATATACCCTCAGACTGTCTCACATCTCATACCTCCACCCCACCCCCCTGTCCCCACAAGGATGACCCTACCCCCTCCAACCCCATCAGACATCCAAACTCCTTGGGGCCTCCAGTCTCGTGAGGGTTAGATACATCTTCTCTGACTGAACCCAGACCCCGCAGTCCTCTGCTGTATATGTTTTGGAAGTTTCTTATCAGCTAGTGTATGCTTCCTGGTTGGTGATCCAGTGTCTGAGAAATTTCGGGGATCCAGGTCAACTGAGACTGCCAATCCTCCTACAGGGTCAACCTCCTCCTCAGTTTCTCCCAGATTTTTCCTAATTCAACCACTGGGGTTAGTAGCTTCTGTCCATTTGTTGGGTGCAAATATCTGCATCTGACTCTTTGAGCTGCTTGTTTTGTCTTCTGGTGTGCAGTCATGATAAGCCTCTTTTTATAAGTATTCCACAGCTTCAGTAATAGTATCAGGCCTTGGAGCCTTCCGTTGAGCTAGATCCCACTTTGGGCCTGTCCTGAACTTTCTTTTCCTCAGACTCTTCTCTATTTCCATCTCTGCAACTCTTTCAAACAGGAACAATTATGGGTCTGAGTTTTGACTGTGAGATAGCAACCCCATCCCTCACTTGATTCCCTGTCTTTCTGCTGGTTCTACAAGGTCACTCTCCCCACTGAAGGGCATTTCATCTAGGGTCCTTCCCTTTGAGTCCTGAGAGTCTCTCACCTCCCAAGTCTCTGGTACATTCTAGAGCCACCACCACCACCACCACCTCCTACCTCCTGAGGTTGCCTGTTTCCATTATTACTGCTGGCCCTCAGGGCGTCAGTCCTTTTCCCCCACCCAATATCAGATCATGCTTCCCTCTCCCTGCCCTGTCCCTCCCAGGTCCCTCCCTCCCTCCCCCCCTTTTGGTTGCTTTCTTCACCCACCCAAGTGGGAATGAGGAATCCTCACTTGGACCTTTCAGTTTCTTGAATTTTTTGAGTTCTATGGAAAGTATGCTGGGTATTCTGTACTTTTTAATTTTTTGACTAATGTTCACTTATCAGTGAGTACATACTATGCATGTCCATTTGGGACTGAGTTATCTCACTCAGGATGATATTTCCTAGTCCCTTCCATTTGCATGCAAAACTCAGGATGTCCTCATTCTTAATAGCTGAGTAGTATACCATTTTTTGATACTTTATTTACATTTCAAATGTTTTCCCCTTTCCAGGTCTACCCTTTGGAAACTCCTTATCCTATCACCCCTCCCCCTGCCTCTATGAGGGAATTACCCCACTCACTTACCCACTCCCATCTTCCCTCCCTGGCATTCACCTATACTAGGGCATCTAACACCCTCAGACCCAAGGGCCACTCCTCCCACTGATGGCCAACAAGGCCCTCCTCTGCCACCTATGTGGTCAGCACCATGGGTCTCTCCATATGTATTCTTTGGCTGGTGGTCCAGTCTCTGGAGCAACAAGGGGCACGATCAGTTGACAATAACACTTCCTCCATGGGGCTGCAAACTCCCTCAGCTCCTTCAGTCCCTGCTCCAACTCCTCCATCATGGACTCCATGCTCAGTCCAATGGTTGCTGTAAATTAAATTTTGGATATTCTGAACTTTTGGCTAATATCCACTTATTAGTGATACATACTGTGTTCATTCTTTTGTGACTGAGTTACCTCACTCAGGAGATATTTTCAAGTTCCATCCATTTGCCTGCAAATTTCATTAAGTCATTGTTTTTAATAGCTGAGTAGTATTCCATTGTGTAAATGTAACACGTTTTCTGTATCCATTCCTTTGTTGAGGGACTTCTGGGTTGTTTCCAGCTTCTGGCTATTATAAATATGGCTGCTATGAACATAGTGGAGTATGTGTCTGTATGTGTCCTTATTACATGTTGGAGCACCTTCTGAGTATATGTCCAGGAGTGGTATAGATGGGTCCTCAGATAGAATTATGTCTCATTTTCTGAAGGTCTGCCACATTGATTTCCAGAGTGTTTGCACCAGCTTGCAATCCGACCAGCAATGGAAGAATGCTCCTCTTTCTCCACATCCTTGCCAGCATCTGCTGTCACCTGAGTTTTTGATCTTGGCCATTCTGATTGTTGTGAGGTAGAATCTCAGGGTTGTTTTGATTTGCATTTCCCTGATGACTAAGTATGTTGAATATTTCTTTAGCTGCTTCTCAGCCCTTCTAGGTTCCTCAGTTGAGAATCTTCTGTTTAGCTCTGTTCCCCATTTTTTTAATAGGGTTATTTCGTTCTCTGGAGTCTAACTTCTTGAGTTCTTTGTATATATTGGATATTAGCCCTCAATTGGATATAGAATCAGTAAAGATCTTTCCCCAATCTGTTGGTTTCTGTTTTGTCCTGTGAGCAGGGGTAAGACCAGCACTCCTCAGAGTGACTGCCCAGAACCCTCAGGACAAGTGGACAGAGGAGTGGCCTTCCAGTCTCCTTCTGTGGCTGGGGAGCTGATCCTGTGCCACAGGGCTCCATATCCAAATAGTGCCAAGAGAGAGCTGGTATCCCAGGAATGCTGACACACCTTTGAGAACAGGCAAGACCACCACTTCTGTTCAAAATCCTGGCACAAGTGGGACCATCACAGGGAAGGAGTCTTCTCGTTTCCATCAGTGGAGGGAGACCTCTGCCTGGGCCACCCGGGCTCCATAGCCAAATAGCACTGGGAGAAAGCTAGCCTCTCAGGAGTGTGGAAAAGCCTGTCTGCTTAGAGGGACTCACCTGGAATCCCCAGGACACAGGGACTGAGGAGTTTCTTCTGGTTTCTTTGGTAGCCAGGGAGCGGATGCTGTGACACAGGGCTACATACTCAAATAGTGCCAGGAGAGATCTGGTATCTCAGCAGTGATGACACACCTTCAAGCACAGGCAAAACTGCAACTTCTGTTCAAATTCACTGGATCAAGAGGGACCCTTGCAGAGTCATCAGGACACAGGAACCAAGGGACAGTTGGGGACAAGATCCTTCTGGTTTCTGTCAGCACCCCAGAGCTGATCCTGTACCAGTGCTCCAAACCCAAATTCTTCCCAGAGAGAACTGGTCTTCAAGAGTATTGATACTGAGACTTGCAGGAGGGACAAGCCACAGAGACAGTAAGACCAGTTAACACCAGAGATAACCAAATGGCGAAAAGCAAGGCAAGAACATAAGGAACAGAAGCCAAGGCTACTTGGCATCAACAGAACCAGCTCTCCCACCACAGCAAGCCCTGCAAACCCCAACACACCAGAAAAACAAGACTCAGATTTAAAACAACATCTTATGATGATGATAGAAGATTTTAAGAAGGAAATAAATAACTCCCTTAAAGAAATACAAGAGAACACAGGTAAACAACTAGAAGCCCATAAGGAGGAAATATAAAAATTCCTTTAAAAATTACAGGAAAACTTAATCAAACAGGTGGAATTACAGGAAAACACAATCAAACAGATGAAGGAAATGGAAAACTATCTAGGAACTAAAAATAGAAATAGAAACAATAAAGAACTCACAAAGGGAGACAGCCCTGGATTTAGAAAACCTAGCATAGAGATCAAGAGTCAAAGATGCAAGCATCGCCAACTGAATACAAGAGCTAGAAGAGAGAATCTCAGGTGTGGAAGGTAACATAAAAAACATTGACAAAACAGTCAAAGAAAACACAAAATGCAAAAAGCTCCTAACAAAAAACATCCAGGATATCCAGGATTCAATGAGAAGACAGAACCTGAGGATAATAGGTATAGAAGAGTGTGAAGATTCCCAACTTAAAGGACCAGTAAATATCTTCAACAAAATTATAGAAGAAAGCTTCCCTAACCTAAAGAAAGTGATGAAAATAAATATACAAGAAGCCTACAGAATTTCAAATAGATTGGACCAGAAAAGAAATTCCTCCTGTCACATTATAGTCAAAACACCAAATACACAAAATAAGGAAAGAATATAAAAAGCAGTAAAGGGAAAAGGTCAAGTAAAATATGAAGGCAGACCTATCAGAATTACACCTGTCTTCTCACCAGAGACTCTGAAAGCTAGAAGATCCTGGGCAGATCTCTTACAGACCCTAAGAGAACACAATTGCCAGCCCAGGCTGCTATACCCAGCAAAACTCTCAATTATCATAGATGGTGAAACCAACAAATTCTATGACAAACCAAATTTACATAGTATGTTTCCACAAATCAAACCCTACAAAGGACAATTGACAGAAAACGCCAACTCACGGAGGGAAAACTACACCCTAGAAAAAGCAAGAAAGTAATTTTTCAACAAACTGAAAAGAAGATAGCCATACAAACCTAAAAGGTACATCGAAAATAACAGGAACCAACAATCACTATTCCTTAATATCTCTTAACATCAACGGATTCAGTTCCCCAATAAAAAGACATAGACTGACAGACTGGATCCATAAACAGGACCCAGTATTTTACTGCATCCAGGAAACGAACCTTTGTGTTAAAGACAAACACTACCTCAGAGTAAAGGGCTGGAAAAACAATTTTCCAGGCAAATGGTCCCAAGAAACAGGCTGGAGTAGCTATTCTAATATCGGATAAAATTGACTTTCACACAAAAGTGATCAAAAAAGATAAGGAAGGACACTTCATACTCATCAAAGGAAAAATCTACGAAGAAGAACTCTCAATTCTGAACATCTATGTCCCGAATGCAAGGGCACCCACATTCATAAAAGAAACTTTACTAAATCTCAAAGCACACATTGCACCTCATACAATAATAATGGGAGACTTCAACACCCCATTCTCATCAATGGACAGACCTTGGAAACCCAAACTAAACAGAGACACAGTAAAACTAACAGAAGTTATGGACCAAATGGATTTAACAGATATCTATAGAACATTTCATCCTAAATAAAAGAAAACACATTCTTCTCAGAACTCATAGTACCTTCTCCAAAACTGATCATATAATCAGTCACAAAACAAACCTCAACAGATAAAAGAAGATTGAAATAATCCCATGCCTCCTTTCGGATTTCCAGAGATTAAGGCTGGTCTTCAATAGCAACAAAAACAACAGAATGCCAACATACATATGGAAGGACAACAATGTTCTACTCAATGATAACTTGGTCAGGGAAGAAATAAAGAAATTATAGATTTCCTAGAATTTAATGAAAAGGAAAGTACAACATACCCAAATTATGGGACACAATGCAAGCAGTGCTAAGAGGAAAACTCATAGCCCTGAGTGCCTCCAAAAAGAAACTGGGGAGAGCATACACCAGCAGCTTAATAGCACCCCTGACAGCTCTAGAACAAAAAGATGCTAATATACCCAAGAGGAGTACACAGCAGGAAATAATCAAACTCAGGGCTAAAGGCAACCATGCAGAAACAAAAAGAACTATACAAAGAATCAACAAAACCAGGAACTGGTTCTTTGAGAAAATCAATGAGATAGCTAAACCCTTAGCCAGACTAACCAGAGGGTACAGAGACAGTACCCAAATTAACAAAATCAGAAATGAAAAGGGAGATATACCAAAAGAAACTAAGAAATTCAAAAAATCATCAGATCCTACAACAAAAGCCTATATTCAACAAAATTGGAAAGTCTGGATGAAATGGACAATTTTCTAGACAGATACCAAATACCAAATTTAAGTCAGGATCAGATAAACCATCTAAACAGTCTCATAACCAGTAAAGAAATAGAAGCAGTCAGGACCAGATGGGTTTAGTGCAATATTCTATCAGAACTTCAAAGAATTACTAATACCAATACTCTTCAAACTATTCCACAGATATGAAACAGAAGGAACACTAGGGAATTTATTCTATGAAGCCACAGTTACACTGATATCAAAACCTCACAAAGACCCAACAAAGAAAGAAAACTTCAGACCAATTTCCCTTATGAATTTTGATGCAAAAATACCCAATAAAATTCTTGCAAACTGAATCCAAGAACACATCAAAACAAACATTCACCACAATCAAGTAGACTTCATCTCAGGGATGCATGGATGGTTCAATACCTGGAAATCCATCAATGTAATCCACTACATAAACAAACTCAAAAAAAAAACAAAAAGAAAAAGAAAACAAAACACATGGTCATCTAATTAGAGGCTGAAAATGCATTTGACAAAATTCAACATGATAAAAGTCTTGCAAAGATCAGGAATTCTAGACCTATACCTAAACATAGTAAAAGCAATATACAGCAAACTAGGAGCCAACATCAAACAAATGGAGAGAAACTCGAAGCAATCCCACTAAAATCAGGGACTAGACAAGGCTGCCTTCTCTCTCCCTATCTATTCAAATTAGTACTTGAAGTTCTAGCTAGAGCAATTGGACAACAAAAGGAGGTGAAAAGGGTACAAATTGGAAAGGAAGAAATCAAAATATCACTATTTGCGGATGATATGATTGTATACTTAAGTGACCCAAAAAAGTCCAACAGAGAACTCCTAGAGCTGATAACAAACTTCAGCAAAGTGGCTGGATATAAAACTCAAACAAATCGGTAGCCTTCCTATACTCAAAGGATAAACAGGCTGGGAAAGAAATTAGGGAAATGACACCCGTCACAATAGTCACAAATCATATAAAGTATCTTGGTGTGACTCTAACCAAACAAGTGAAAGATCTGTATGACAAGAACTTCAAGTCTCTGAAGAAAGAAATTGAAGAAGACCTCAGAAGATGGATATATTTCCAATGTTCCTGGATTGGCAGGAGTAATATATAGTAAAAATGGCCATCCTGCTGAAATCAATCTACAGATTCAATGCAATCCCCTTCAAGATTCCAATTCAATTGTTCATAGACTTAGTAAGAGCAATTCTCAATTCATTTGGAATAACAAAAAGTCAGGATAGCAAATCCATTCTCAACAATAAAAGAACTTATGGGGGAAATCAGCATCCCTGACCTTAAGCTATACAACAGAGCAATAGTGATAAAATCTGTATGGTATTGGTCCAGTGACAGGTAGGTAGATCAATGGAATAGAATTGAAGAGACAGAAATGAACCCAAATACCTACAGTCACTTGATCTTTGACAGAGGAGCTAAAACCATCCAGTGGGGGAAAAAATACAGCATTTTCAACAAATGGTGTTGGTTCAACTGGATGTCAACATGTAGAAAAATGCAAATTGATCCATTCTTATCTCCCTGTACAAAACTCAAGTCCAAGTGGTTCAAGGACCTCGACATAAATCAGATACACTGAATCTAATAGAAGAGAAAGTGAGGAAAATTCTCGAACACATGGGCACAGGGGAAATGCACATTGGTGTCCTCAACAGAACACCAATGGCTTATGCTCTAAGATCAAGAATCAACAAATGTGACCTCATAAAATTGCAAAGCTTCTGTAAGTCAAAGGACATTGTCAGTAGGACAAAATGGCAACCAACAGATTGAGAAAAGATCTTTACCAATCCTACTTCTGATAGAAGGCTAATATCCAATATATGTAATTAACTTAAGAAGTTAGACTCCTGAGAACCAAATAACTCTATTAGAAAATGGGGAACAGAGCTAAAGAGAGGCTTTTCACCTGAGGAACCTAGAAGGGTTGAGAAGCAGCTAAAGAAATGTTCAACATCCTTAGTCATCAGGGAAATGCAAATCAAAACAACCCTGAGATTCCACCATACACCAGTCAGAATGGCTAAGATCAAAAACTCAGGTGACAGTAGATGCTGGCAAGGATGTGGAGAAAGAGGAACATTCCTCCATTGCTGTTGGGATTGCAATCTGGTACAACCACTCTGGAAATCAGTTTTGTGGACCATCAGAAAATTAGACATAATACTACCTGAGGACCCAACTATTTCATCTCTCGACATGTATCCAGAAGATGCTCCAACATATAACAAGGACACATGTTCCACTATGTTCATAGCAGCCATATGTATAATAGCCAGCAGGTGGAAACAACCCAGATGTCCCTCCATAAAAGAATGGATACAGAAAATATTGTAAATTTATACATTGGCATACCACTCAGCTATTAAAACCAATGACATCATGAAACTCACAGGCAAATGGATGGAACTAGAAAATATGATCCTGAGCAAGGTAACCAGACACAAAAGAACCCACACACGGTATGTACTAACTGATAAGTAGATATTAGTGCAAAATCTCACAATTCCCATGATTCAACCAACAGACCATATGGAGCTTAGTAGGAAGGAAGACCAGGGTGTGGAAGCTTCAGTCCAGCATTGAGGGAGTAACAGCATCATCAAAGGAGGTGGAGGGAGATGGGGACCTGGAAAGGGAAAAACACTTGAAATGTAAATAAAGTAAATATCCAATCCAAAAAAAAGTGTTTCACATAATATATTTTAAAGTTTTTTCCTATCTCCCAATTCCTTCCTGTTCCTTCCCACCTCCCTACCTATCCAAAACTGTAAGTTCTGTTTTTTTCTTCTCTCTCTCCTCTTTCTTCTTTTTAATTTTTAATTTTGTTCATTTACTCACTATTTTATTTATTTACATTTTAAATGGTGTCCACCTTCCAGGTCCCCTCTCCACTTACCTGATAACCCATCTCCTGTCCCCTTCACCTGCGTCTAAGAGGGTATTTCCCCAACCCATCCACCTATTCCCATCTCACTCCTATGTCATGTCCCTTATTTGGGGCATCAAGCCTCCACAAGATCAAGCACATCTCCTCCCACTGAAGCTAGATAGGGAAGTCCTTTGCTACATATTTAGCAGGGGTCATGGACCAGCCATATATGCTCCTTTGCTGGTGCTTCAGTCCCTGGGAGCTCTGAGGGGTCCAATTAGTTGATATTGTTGTTCTTCCAATGGGGTTGCAATCCCCTTCAGCTCCTGCAGTCTTACCCTAGTTCTTCCTTAGGGTTCCCTATGTTCAGTCCAATGGTTGGCTGTAAATATCTGTATCTATCTCAGTCAGGTGCTGGTAGAACCTCTCAGAGGACAGCCATGCCAGGCTCCTGTCAGCAAGCACAACATGGCATCATCAGTAGTGTCAGGAGTTTGGTGTCTGCAGATGGGAAGAATCCCAAGGTGGAGTGGATTCAGGATGGCCTTTCCTTCAGACTCTGCTCCATTTTTTGTCATTGTATTTCCTTTACACAGGAATAATTCTGGGTCAAAATTTTGAGATGAATGGATGGTCTCATCCCTCAACTGAGGCCATGTCTATCTACTGGAGGTTGTTTCTTCAGGTTCCAACTCCCAACTTTTGGACATTTCAGTTAATGTCATCCCCATTGGGTCCTGTGAGCCTCTCATATCCCTGCTATTTAGGACAGTGTTGTTCCCCTCACACTGCTGCATATGTCTATTCATTCTTCTGGCCTTCTCGGATTCTCTCCTGTTCCCCCCCATACTTGATCTGGTCCCCTTTTTTCCTATTGTTTCCCCTCTACAACCCATGTCCCTGCTTCCTTCTGCATCCTGTGATTATTTTGTTCTCCTTTCTAAGTAGGATTGAAGCATCCACACTTGGGCCTTCCTTTTTGTTAGGTTTCATATGGTCTGTGAGTTGTATCATAGATATTCTGAACTTTTTGGCTAATATCCACTTTGCAGTAAGTACATATCATATATGTCCTTTTGGGTCTGGGTTACCTCACTGAGGATAGTGTTTTCTAGTTCTGTCCATTTGCCTGAAAAACTCATGATGTCCTCATTTTTAATAGCTGAGAAGTATTCCATTATATAAATGAATCACATTTTCTGTATCAATTTTTCTATTCAGGGATATATGGGTTATTTCCAGCTCTGGCCATTATAAATAAGGCTACTATGAGCATAGTGGAGCATGTGTCCTTTTTATATATGGGATCATCTATATGCCCAGGAGTGGTATAGCTGGGTCCTCAGGTAATATTATGGCCAATATTCTGAGGATCTGTCTGCATGTGGTTTCTCTTGAGTTTTTAATCTTTAATTTATTTTTATTTATTCACTTTACATCATGCTCATTGGCCCCGTACCAGCCAGAACCAACCACAATCCTTTTCCATTTCCCCTTTCCTTCTCCTCTGAGTGGGTAGGGGTCCCCTGGGTATCCTTCCCATATTTGTTCTTCAATATCTGTGAGGCTAGGCATTTCCTTTTCCACTGAGCCCAGACAAAGAGTTGCAGCTAGTAGAACATATCCCCCACACAGGTAACAGCTTTTGGGATAGCCCCTGTTCCAGGGGTTTGGGACAAAACATGCGGACCAAATTGTACATCTGCTTCATATGTGCAGGAGGTCTAGGTCCAGCTTCTATATTTTCTTTGGATAGTGGTTCTGACTCTGAGAACTCCGAGGGTTTAGTTTAGTTGACTCTGTTGGTTTTCAGGGAGTTCCTATCTCCCTTGGAGCCCATAATCCTTCCTCCTATTCTTTCATAAGAGTCTGCATGTTCTATCCACTGTTTTTGGCTGTGGGTGTTTGTATCTGTCTGAACCAGCTGCTGGGTGGTGCCTCTCAGAGGACCTAATTATTGTTTGAATTTCCTCAGTGTCAGTTGTTATATGTCCCTTTTTGCTTCTCATTTTTTTGGGTGGTGATTACTGCCTGTTTTTTGGTTTGTCTAGGGTTTGTCTATCTTGTGGATTTTTTCCAAATAACCAGCTTTTGATTTCATTGATTCTTTATAACTGATTGATTTCAGCCCCGAGTTTGATTATTTCCTGCCTTCAACTCCTCTTTGGTGTGCTTGCTTCTATTTTTCTAGAGCTTTCAGGTATACCTTTAAATTGATAGTATAAGAACATCAATTCTTTTTTTTTATTGGATATTTTCTTTATTAACATTTGAAATCCAGGTTTCCCTTCCAGAAACCCCCTATCCCATCCTCCCTCCCCCTGCTTCAGTGAGGGTGCTTCCCCACCCACCTACCCACTCCTGCCTTCCCGGCCTGACATTCTCCTACACTGGGGCATTGAGACTTCAAAGGACCAAGGGCCTTTCCTCTCACTGGTGTCCCACAAGACCATCCTCTGCTCCATATGAGGCTGGAGCCATGAGTCTCTCCATATGTAGTCTTTGGTTGGTGGTTTAGTCCCTGAGAGCTCTTGGGGCTTTATCAAGGTACTTAGTGCTATGAGCTATCCTCTTAACACTGCTTTCATTGTGTCCTATAAATGTATGTATTTTGTGCCTTCATTTTCATTGAATTCTAGAAAGTGTTTAATTTCTTTCTTTATTTCTTCACTGACCCAGATATCATTGAGTAGAGAGTTGTTCAATTTCCATGAGTGGGCAGGCTTTATGATGTTGCTTCTGTTGTTGATTCTAGCTTTAATCCATGTTGGTCTGATAACATACATGGGGTTATTTCATTTCTCTTGTATATTTGAGACTTGATTTGTGACTGACTATATGGTCAACTTTGGAAAAGAATCCATGAAGTGTTGAGAAGAAAGTATATTCTGTTGTGTTTGGGTGAAATATTCTATAGATGTCTGTTAGATCCATTTAATTCATAATGTCTGTTAGTTTCACTATTTCTCTGTTTAATTTTTGTCTGCATGACCTGTTGATTGGTGAGACTGGAATGTTGAGGTCTCCCACTAACAGTTTGTGTAGTTGGATGTGTAATTTAAGCTTTAACGGTGTTTCTTTTACAAGTGTGGTTCCCATTGTGTTTCATGGCATAGATGTCCATAATTGAGATATTATCTTAATAGATTCTCCTTTGATGAATATGAAGTGCCTTCCCAGTCTTTTTTTATTAAATTTGGTTGAAAGTCTATTTTATTAGATATTAGAATGTCTACTTCAGCTTGATTCTTGGGTTTATTGGCTAGGAAAACTTTTTTCAAGGCCCCTTTCAATATTGCTGAGGCTTTTCTTGTATGCAGCAGAATGATGGATCCTGTTTTCTCATCCATTTTTGCCATCTTTTTATTGAGGGAGTTGAGTCTATTGATTTTGAGGGATATTAATGACCAGTGATTGTTATTTCCTGTTATTTTGATGCTGCTGCTGCTGCTGCTGCTGCTGCTGCTGCTGCTGCTGCTGTGTGTGTGTGTGTGTGTGTGTGTGTGTGTGTGTGTGTGTGTGTGTGTGTGTATGATTATGTTCCTTCCCTGGGTTTTGCTGGTATAGAATTACTTATTTCCTGTGTTTTCTTGGATACACTTATCCTTGTGGGATTGAAGTTTTCTCTTCATATTTTCTGCAGGGCTCAATTTGTGGGTAGAAATTGTTGGAATTTGATTGGTCTTAAAATATCTTGTTTTTTTCATCTATGGCAATTGAGAGTTTTGTTGGGATAGTAGTCCAGGTTGGCATTTGTGGTTTTAAAAAGTTGAAAGATATCTGTCCAGACATTTCTAGCTTTTAGAGTTTCTGTTGGGAAATATGGTGTAATTCTGATAGGTCTGACATTGTGTGTTCCTGCCCATTTTTCCATGCTGCTTTTAATATTCTTTCTTTGTTTTGTCGATTTCGTCTTTTGATTATTATGTGATGGGAGGATTTTCTTTTCTGGTCCAATCTAATGGTGTTCTGTAAACTTCTTGTTTGTTTATGGGAATCATTTTCTTCAGGTTGGGAAAGTTTTCTTCTGTGATTTTCCTGAACATGTTATTGGGACTTGGACTTGGAACTTCTCCCCTTCTTCTATTTTATTATTCTTGATTAGGTCTTTTGCTGGTATCTCAGATTTCCTGGGTGTTTTGTGTTAGGAATTGTTTGTATTTAACATTTTTCTGACTGATGTATCAATTTATTCTATTGTGTTTTCTACACCTGAGATTCTCTTTTCCTGTTCCTGTATTCTATTGTTGGTGCTAGCTTCTGTTGTTCCTGTTCTCTTCCCTAGGTTTTACATCTCTAGGATTCCTTCCATTTCTATTTTCTTTATTGCTTCTATTTCCACTTTCAGGTCTTGCAGTTTTATTCATTTCCATCACCTATTTATTTGTATTTCCATATATATCTTTGAAGACCTCTACCTTTTAGATTATATTTTCCTGTATTTTTAAAGGGATTTATTCCTTATCTTTTTAATGATCTCTATGATCTTTTTTTTTCTTGTTCCATTAATTTGTATGCAAATTTAATAATTTCATATTTAAAGGCTGAATAATAGTCCATTGTGTAAATGTACACATTTTCTTACTTTTTATTAATTATTTTATGTATTTACGTTCCAGACATTGCCCCACCTCCAGTTCCCCTTCCCACAGTTCTTCATTCCATATTCCTTCCCACGTGCCTCTGAGAGGGTGGTCCCCTTCTGCCCCCCAGCCTCCTCCTTCCCTGGGGCCTCAAGTCTCTACAGGATTAGGTGCATTCTCTCCAAATGAGGCCTGAGAATGCACTGCCAGAGACTAAGCATCTATCATCTTTATAAGATTTGATTTATGGTCATTTTCTTGTGCTTCGGTTGTTTTAGAATATCCTGGGCTTGCTATAGAAGGATAGCAGTGCTTGGAAGGTGTCATATTGCCTGGACTTTTGTTGATTCTGTTCTTTCAAGGACCTGTAGCCATTAAGATGGGTTTGGTCATTGGATGTTTTTGTTGTAGTAGGTATTGGGCGGGGTACTTACTCTGTGGTCCTGGTGTGGCAGGCCTTTGATAAATATCCTTGGGTTGTATGGTTCTGGATCTGCAGGTCTGTATGGTTCAGGATCTACAGATCTGTATGGTTCAGAAGCTACAGATCTGATGAAAGTGGGCAGAGAGGTGGCAGGAAAATGGATGTCTGCATGGGATAGCAGGCTGCTCAGGGCAGGCTGGCTTGCTTCAGAGGACTCAGCAATCAGGAAAGATGGGTGGGAGAAGGGAAGCTTACCTGTATGGTTCAGGACCCACAGATTTGATGAAGATGGATGGAGAGGTGTGGGTGGGAAGAATGGAGGTTTCCCTGGGATAGCAGACTGCTCAGAGTAGCTTGGCTTGTTCCAGAAGACTCCGGCTAGTAGGGAAGATAGATGGGGTATGGGAAGCTTACTTGTATGGTTCAGGCTCAGCAAGTGTGATGAAGGTGGGAGGAGAGATGGCAGTGGAATCCTGTGAGCATTTTAAACAATAAAATTTAAGCAAAGATTATGCACATGTTTAGTCTTCCTTGATTCTTTGAACAAAGTAAAGTGACTACATGATCAGTCCACAAGGTTTCGCCCCTATCATCCAGCTTGGTCCCTGAAAAAGACCAGGTGCTCAGAGTAACAGTTTTTGCTTAATGAAATATATTTTAAGAGCTCAGATGGCTTAAAGGATGAAATATTTGCTGACAAAGAATTAGAACAAGAGTGAAGATAACAAGAACGCATTTAAAGATGTGATAGTACTCATCATCAATCACAGTCTAGCTAAGAAAAGAAAGATGAATGTGAATATCCATAAGCTTCATGCCATCTAGCTTGTAGTGTGTAGTTGAGAAAAAGAGACTTTACCTCAAAGAGGAGGACATGTATAAGTCTATGAAGCGTACAGCTTTAATAATGGTAATATTGCTTTATGCAAAGCGTATTTACATGAGTAATTTTATGTTCTTGTGCCCTTGGAAGATACTGACAAAGGAAACAAACTGTCAAAGCCAACAAAATGTGTAATACATTTCATCAGCTGGCATTGAGAACTATGTCAGCACACTGCACAGATCTGTGATAGTTTAAAGTTCAAGGAATTAAATAATATTACTTTATGCATTTATCATTTACAATGCACTAAAAAAAGTATTTTTTTTCTTTCTTGTTTAATTAATAAGTAATTTTTCTCTTCCATTCCCTAAGATGGTATGTTATTCTATTACCAAGCATAGGATAATACAGAGCAGCCCTAAGTCAGTGGTCCCTACAGCAATAAGGAATGAAATAGATGCTCATCACCAACATATTTTTGAAGTATCCTCTGAGTAATATGAATAGTCAATTATTAACTACAAAATTACGACATCTTATAAGAGTTTGTGATTATTCACCAGAAGATATGGAATAGTGTGTGAGCTGTCCAGATGATAAGTATGCCAACTTACAGCAAACTCACTGCCTCCAAAGAGCTGTGTCATTTCTGGCTTATGAAGATCCATTGGGGATTGCTCTAGGCTCCATGGCCTTATGCTTCTCTGCCCTCAAAGTTCTAGTACTCGTCACTTTTGTAAAGTACAAGGATACTCCCATTGTGAAGGCCAATAACCGTATTCTCAGCTACATTCTGCTTATTTTCTCATCTTCTCATCTTGTGGTTTCTCTGCTCATTGCTCTTCATTGGACATCCCACCCAGGCCACCTGCATCATGCAGCAGACCACATTTGGAGTATTTTTCACAGGGGCTGTTCTACTGTGTTGGCCAAAACAATAACTGTGGTCATGGCTTTCAAGCTCACTACTCCAGGAAGAAGGATAAGAGGGATGTTGGTAACTAGGGCACCTAACTTGGTGATTCCCATTTGTACTCCAATCCAACTTGTCCTCTGTGGAATCTGGTTGGTAACATCTCCTCCCTTTATTGACAGAGATACACAATCTGAACCTGGGAAGACAGTCACTGTTTTCGAAAAAGGCTCTGTCTTTGCCTTTCACTTTGTCCTGGGATATTTGGAATCCTTGGCTCTGGGAAGCTTTTCTGTGACATTCTTGGCTAGGAACCTTCCTTACAGATTCAATGAAGCCAAGTTCCTAAAGTTCAGCCTGCTGATGTTCTACAGTGTGTGGATCAACTTCCTCCCTGTCTAACATAGCACCAGCGGAAAGGTTATGGTAGTTTTGGAGGTCTTCTCCATCTTGGCTTCTAGTGCAGGGTTGCTAGGGTGTATTTTTGTCCCAAAGTGTCATGTTATTTTAGTTAGACCAGATTCAAATTTTCTTCAGAAGTACAAAGATAATTTTCATTATTGAAACTTAAGTAGGTTAAAAATGTTAGATGGTACTCAACATATCTTATCGGTTTGTCTTAAATCATACAGTAAAATTAAGTAATATACTAAGATCATACTAACACAGCAGGATAGCACTGCCTAATGAAATACCAATGACTAAGGCTCGGCGAAAAAGGATTCATTCCTGAGCCCACAAACTCAAATTTGAGAATAAGGAATCTCAATTGAGGAATGACTGCCAACAATTTGACATGTGTATGTGTGTAAGCCATGTTCTTACTTAATGATTAAGGTAACCCAACTGTTTGTAAACAGTACCACCTCTAGGCATGTTGTTCTTGGAATTATAAGAGGATTTTAGACCATATGGACATGAGAGCAGTAATGAGCATTGTTCCATGAGCCCTAATTGGGCTCCTGCATCCATGTTCTTGCCTTTGTTTCATTCAATTAACTGTGACCATGCTATACCAAGAAATCAACACTTTCTTTATATGTTGCTTTTGAGCACAGTTTTTTGTTACAGCAACAGAAACTAAGACATTAGCAAAATGGTCAATTGTCTCATTAGTGACTTGGAATATCATAGATTACTGATGCAATAAAAAGAACCAATTTGAAAAGTGAAACAAGAGTGAATGCTAGTAGAGTGTGGAGCATAGTGGCAGCATTGCCTATTGTTGATGGTCATCACAGAGGAGCCAGCTTTTGGAGTAGTTTTACAATGTATTACGAAGAGGTTAAAAATATAAGTAACATATTAAGAAGGATACAGTATATGAAAAAGACAATGGTGCTCAGACATGTCTTCAATAAAAGGCTCTCGTACTTTATATGAAATCACACCATTTTAACATGAAATGAATGTGTTTCATTCAGTGAGAAATATCAGTAGTGAAAATAATATCATACACAATGACCTTTATCACAATAAGGTCAGTGAATTCTGTGAACAAACAATTCACTCTAGATGAAGGGTCTCATTATAAATTTTATAAGAATGAGAGTTCTTTAATCTTATTTGAGTTTCATATTACACACAAACACACACATACACACATACAAGGACACACATTATTATTTTTGAACATCTGTTGTTGAATTCAGTGTCATTTTTCTCTTAAAATATAGCTTGTTAATTTATTTTTAAGTGCTATCTTGTAGTTTCTTTTTTTACATTGTAATTTAATTGTTCTTTCTTTACATTTTTTGTCTGTAAAATATCCTTTGTACCACTTCCTGCAATTCTAAAATGCTCAAGGCCGCTTATTTCATTAATACTAAATGCCCACGTGTATTTTGTATATATGTATATATTTTGAAATAAATCTGTAGAAACCATGTAAAATTGCATGGATTTATATTCTGATGGCTCATTATTTGGTATTACATAGCCAAACTTTATTTCCTTTCCTGGTGATGGCAACCTCTTACGTTCCTTGATTTACAGTTTGCTGTAAATTCCTGTGTAGGCTAAAGTTTGGAAACTTACTTCCATCCAGTTTGTTATGCTCATTGTTGTGTTCCTTCTTCAGATCATAATTTGGGTGTCATTTGGTAAGACTTCATGGTCTACCTGTGCCATTCCTAGAAGATATATGTTCTCAGCCAGCTTCCACATCCTTTGACTCTCAAGATCTTTCCTCCATCTTCTTCACTTTTCCCTGAGCAATGGATGAGGGAAAATTTTGTAAGAGGGTATAGTGCTTGTTTTTAATATACATGTACAATCAGAGGAATCTTTTTGGTGTGGGTCCCACTTGGTCTTTATTCCCTTTCCCTTTTCCTCTGGTCACATGTGCTGTACTTTACAGCAACTTGAATTCTAGGCATCATAGGTAAAGCTTCTTGCTGGGGACCAGCTTAACTTGTCTATATCTGATGAAATTAAGTCAGGATTGTCTTCTGGAGTATCTCATTACTACCAGTTTGTATAGAGCAGCAATGCCACTCAAGGTTCAGGGATCTGTGTGGGAAAGCATGTCAATAAATACAAGGAGCTGAGGTGTTAGGTAAGTTCATGAAAACAGTATCATCAAAACACAAAAGAACTGACGATTTCATGAACTCACAGAGAATTTCTCATCATTCATAAGAACTGCACAGGTTAAATTCATATGGTATTCCAGTACTAAGAAGGAGGCATGGACAACTGAATACACATTATTAATTAAGATTAGGTGGTAATGCCTGTCAGAGAACATTCTGTTATGTTGAACTTCAATATAATTACCATCCATGTTCTGTCTATTGGTGTTACAGCACCTGACAAGGAAACTGAGAAAAAATATTCACATAAATGCTTTCTTAACATAATAAAAAAATCAGTCATGATAAAATCCTGGTTTTTGCAACTGGTAATGTAGCTCTAGCTGCTACTGATAACAGCTTCGCCCTAGTACTCATTTGTAGTTCCTCCATGCTCCTCTATATGCACCTCAGTAAGTTGTGACCCCTTTCCAAGAACTGTGACCCATATGTATATTTCTGATGTGTCTTTGGCCTTTGTCATCCTATCTGGATTAGGCTGCTGCATTTTCCAGTTTACTTTAATGAAAAACTTGTTAGCACCAAGAGATATCCTAAAGGATCTTCTGTACTCCAGACATAAAATTTATAACAAACTTTGTGGGCACACTTTTACACTTGCCTGAGACTGTGAAGCAAGTTTATTGGTCAGATGCAACAGTGTGTTACATACTGTGGTGGTGATAAAAGCATTCTCCAATTGCATGTAACCATTCTGTAATATTGTGGGTTTGGGAGAAGCATTACATGCAGGAAAGATAACTCCACAGCCAGAAGAGTATCTGCCCCAGTAAGGAAGCATTATCCTTTTAGAGAGGAAGGGTTTCAATATAGTCAACCTCCAACCAGGTTGTTAGCAGGTAACCCTAAGAAATGATGCCACATCTCTGCCTCAGTATTGGTCTTTCCTGTTGATAGATCTGGCACTCAGCAGCAACTGTTGCAAGAGAAGCCTTGTATAAACTCTATGTTTTCCATTATGATCACTTTTTATGGTCCAATTGGGCAATGATAGGGATAGCTTGGGAAAGATGATGACAGTACATATAACAGGTCAACCTATTTTCTTGATTAATGAGCACATGCACAGCCAAGTTCACCTTTTGAAGAGCATTTACATGGGGCAAAAGTATTTTCAAATCCCTTGACCACGTGTTGAGATCTATCCACATGCTTCTTCTTTGGATATCTTTCTTACCAATGTTATTTTTCTTCCATTTAATTTCCTTAATTTAATTTTTAGAGTTTTACTTCTTGTTTGTGAATTTCTTTTCTTTTTGATACTTTATTTACATTGTTATTTACAATGTTTCCCCCTTTCTAGGTCTCCTCTTTGGAAACCACCTATCCCCTACCCCTGCCCCTCCTCTATAAGGAAATTCCACCTCCCACCCACCCGCCCGCCCACTCCCATATTCCCACCTTGACATTCCCCTTTACTGGGGCCTCTACTTCCCCTGATGGCCAACAAGGCCCTCCTCTGCCACATATGTGGTCCGAACCATGTGTTCCTCCATGTATATTCTTTCGTTGGTGGTCCAGCCTCTATGAGGACCGGAGGGGTCAGACCAGTTGACGCTATTGCTCCCTCCTTGGGGTAGCAGACTCTCTCAGCTCCTTAAGACCCTTCTCCAACTCCTCCATCTGGGAAGTCACTCTCAATCCAGCAGTTACTGTAAAGTGAAACTTGGGTATTCCAAACGTTTCAGTGAGTATATACCATGTTCATTCTTTTGTGACTGAGTTACCTCGCTCAGGATGATATTTTCAAGTTCCATCCATTTGCCCGCAAATCACTAAATCATTGTTTTTAATAGCTGAGTAGTACTCCATTGTGTAAATGTACCACATTTTCTGTATCCATTCCTCTAATGAGGGACATCTGGGTTGTTTCCAGCTTCTGGCTATTATAAATATGTATAAAAATACATACCATGTTCATTCTTTTGTGACTGAGTTACCTCGCTCAGGATGATATTTTCAAGTTCCATCCATTTGCCTGCAAATCACTAAATCATTGTTTTAAATAGCTGAGTAGTACTCCATTGTGTAAATGTACCACATTTTCTGTATCCATTCCTCTGATGAGGGACATCTGGGTTGTTTCCAGCT
>CM052712.1:89023411-89097268 GCA_028551405.1 Uromys caudimaculatus
TCTGGAGTCTAACTTCTTGAGTTCTTTGTATATATTGGATATTAGCCCTCTATCAGACATAGGACTGGTAAAGATCTTTTCCCAATATTTTGGTTGCCATTTTGTCCTATTGACAGTGTTCTTTGCCTTACAGAAGCTTTGCAATTTCATGAGGTCCCATTTGTCAATTCTTGATCTTAGAGCATAAGCCATTGGAGTTCTGTTCAGGAACTTTTCCCCTGTACCCATGTGTTTGAGGCTTTTCCCCACTTTCAATTCTATTAGAATCAGTGTATCTGGTATTATGTGGAGGTCCTTGATCCACTTGGAATTGAGCTTTGTACAGGGAGATAGGAATGGATCATTTCGCATTCTTCTGCATGTAGACCGCCAATTGAACCAGCACCACTTGTTGAAAATGCTGTCTTTTTTCCACTGGATGGTTTTGGCTCCTTTGTCGAAAATCAAGTGACAGTAGGTGTGTGGATTCATTTCTTGGTCTTCAATTCTATTCCATTGATCTACCTGCCTGGCGCTGTATCAATACCATGCAGTTTTTTTCACTACTGCTCTGTAGTACAGCTTGAGGTCAGGAATGCTGATTCCCCCAGAAGTTCTTTTGTTGTCGAGAATAGCTTTTGCTATCCTGGGTTTTTTGTTGTTCCAAATGAATTTGAGAATTGCTCTTTCTAAGTCTATGAAGAATTGAGTTGGAATTTTGATGTGGATTGCATTGAATCTGTAGATTGCTTTGGGCAGGATGGCCATTTTTACTATATTAATCCTGCCAATCCATGAGCATGGGAGAGCTTTCCATCTTCTGAGACTTGAAGTTCTTGTCATATAGATCATTCACTTGTTTGATTAGACTCACACCAAGATACTTTATATTGTTTGTGACAATTGTGAAGGGTTTCATTTCCCTAATTTCTTTCTCAGCCTATTTACCCTTCGAGTATAGGAAGGCTACTGATTTGTTTGGGTTAATTTTATATCCGGCCACTTTGCTAAAGTTGTTTATCAGCTGTAGCAGATCTCTGGTGGAGGTTTTCGGGTCACATAAGTATACGATCATATCATGTGCAAAGAGTGATATTTTGATTTCTTCCTTTCAAATTTGTGTCCCTTTGACCTTCTTTTGTTGTCTAATTGCTCTAGCTAGAACTTCAATTACTATATTGAATAGATAGGTAGAGAGAGGGCAGCCTTGCCTAGTCCTTGGATTTAGTGGGATTGCTTCAAGTTTCACTCCAATTAGTTTGATGTTGGCTACTGATCTGCTGTATATTGCTTTTACTATGTTTAGGTATGGGCCTTGTACTCCTGATCTTTCTAAGACTTTCATCATGAAGGGATGCTGAATTTTGTCAAATGCTTTTTCAGCATCTAATGAAATGACCATGTGGTTTTTTTCTTTGAGTTTGTTTATGTAGTGGATTATATTGATGGATTTCCAGGTATTGAACTATCCCTGCATCCCCGGGATGAAGCCTACTTGATCATAATGAATGATCATTTTGATGTGTTCTTGGATTCGGTTTGTGAGAATTTTATTGAGTATTTTTGCATCGATATTCATAAGGGAAATTGGTCTGAAGTTTTCTTTCTTCGTTGAGTCTTTCTGAGGTTTTGGTATCAGTGTAACTGTGGCCTCATAGAAGGAATAGGGTAGTGTTCCTTCTGTTTCTATTTTGTGGAATAGATTGAAGAGTATTGGTATTAGTTCTTCTTTGAATGTCTGATAGAATTCTGCAGTGAACCCATCTGGTTCTGGGCTTTTTTTCATTGGGACACTTTTAATGACTGCTTCGATTTCCTTAGGCATTATTGGACAGTTTAGATGGTTTATCTGATCCTGACTTAACTTTGGTATTTGGTATCTGTCTAGAAAATTGTCCATTTCCTCCAGATTTTGCAGTTTTGTTGAGTATAGGCTTTTGTAGTAGGATCTGATGATTTTTTTTTTAATTTCCTCAGAATCTGTTGTTATGTCTCCCTTTTCATGTCTAATTTTGTTATTTTGGATCCTGTCTCTGTGCCGTCTGGATAGTCTGGCTAAGGGTTTTTCTATCTTGTTGATTTTATCAAAGAAACAATTCTTGGTTTTGTTGACTCTTTGTATAGTTCTTTTTGTTTCTACTTGGTTGATTTCAGCCCTGAGTTTGATTATTTCCTGCTTTCTACTCCTCTTGGGTGCATTAGCTTCTTTTTGTTCTATAGCATTCAGGTGTGCTGTTAAGTTGCTAGTGTATGCTCTCTCCAGTTTCTTTTTGGAGGCCCTCAAAGCTATGAGTTTTCCTCTTAACACTGCTTTCATTGTGTCCCATAAGTTTGGGTATGTTGTACTTTCATTTTCATTAAATTCTAGGAAGTCTTTAATTTCTTTCTTTATTTCTTCCTTGACCATGTGATCCTAGAGTAAAGCATTGTTCAGCTTCCATGTGTATGTGGCTTTTCTGATGTTAATGTTGCCATTGAAAACCAGCCTTAATCTGTAGTGATCTGATAGGAGGTGTTGGATTATTTCAATCTTCTTTTATCTGTTGAAGTTTGTTTTCTGACCGATTATATGGTCAATTTTGGAGAAGGTACCATGAGGTGCTGAGAAGAAGGTATATCCTTTTGATTTAGGATGAAATGTTCTATAGATATCTGTTAAACCCATTTGGTCCATAACATCTGTTAGTTTCACTGTGTCTCTGTTTAGTTTGTGTTTCCAAGATCTGTCCATTGATGATAATGGGGTGTTGAAGTCACCTACTATTATTGTGTGAGGCGCAATGTGTGCTTTGAGCTTTAGTAAAGTTTCTTTTATGAATGTGGTTGCCCTTGCATTTGGAACATAGATGTTCAGAATTGAGAGTTCTTCTTGGTAGATTTTTCCTTTGATGAGTATGAAGTGTTCTTCCTTATCTTTTTTGATGACTTTTGGGTCAAAGTCAATTTTATCCTATATTAGAATGGCTACTCCAGCCTGTTTCTTGAGACCATTTGCCTGGAAAACTGTTTTCCAGCCTTTATTCTGAGGTAGAGTTTGTCTTGATCATGGAGATGTGTTTCTTGAAGGCAGCAAAATGCTGGTCCTCTTTATGGATCCAGTCTGTCAGTCTCTGTCGTTTTATTTGGGAATTGAGTCCATTGATGTTAAGAGATATTAAGGAATAGTGATTCTTGGTTCTTGTTATTTTCAATGTTATTTTTACTTTTATGTGGCTATCTTCTTTTGAGTTTGTTGAAAGATTACTTTCTTGCTTTTTCTAAGGTGTAGTTTTCCCTCTTTGAGTTGACATTTACCCTCCATTATCCCTTGTAGAGCTCGGTTTGTGGAAAGATATTGTGTAAATTTGGTTTTGTCATGGCATATTTTGGTTTCACCATCTATGGTAATTGAGAGTTTTGCTGGGTATAGCAGCCTGGATTGGCAGTTGTGTTCTCTTAGGGTCTGTATGAGTTCTGCCCAGGATCTTCTAACTTTCATAGTCTCTGATGAGAAGTCAGGTGTAATTCTGATAGGTCTGCCTTTATATGTTACTTGACCTTTTTCCCTTACTGCTTTTAATATTCTTTCTTTGTTTTGTATATTTGGTGTTTTCACTCTAATGTGATGGGATGAATTTCTTTTCTGGTCCAATCTCTTTGCAGTTTTGTAAGCTTCTTGTATATTTATGTTCATTTCTTTCTTTAGGTTAGGGAAGTTTTTTTCTATAATTTTATTGAAGATATTTACTGTCCTTTAAGTTGGGAATCTTCACTCTCTTCTATACCAATTATCCTTAGGTTCTGTCTTCTTATTCTGTCTTGGATTTCATGGATGTTTTGGGTTAGAAGCTTTTCGCATTTTGTATGTTCTTTTACTGTTCTGTTGATGTTATCTACGGTATCTTCTGCTCCTGAGATTCTCTCTTCTATCTCTTGTATTCTGTTGGTGATGCTTACATCAATAACTCCTGATCTCTTTCCTAGGTTTTCTAACTCCAGGGTTGTCTCCCTTTGGGATTTCTTATTGTTTCTATTTCCATTTTTAGCTCCTGGATAGTTTTGTGCATTTTCTTTGTCTGTTTGATTGTGTTTTCTTGAATTTCCACCTGTCTGATTGTGTTTTCCTGTAATTCTTTAATGGGAACATATTTGTTGCTGCTGGCAAATCCCTGTAATCTCTGCCAGAAGAAGGCTGAAGGGAAGCCTACAAGTTAAACAAAGACATTTTCTGCTACACAGTGAACTGAGGAACAATGTGGGTGATGAGAGATCATCTTAAAACTCAAAACAAAGGTTCTTTGGGTTTTTAATATTTCCTTTTCTTATGGTGAGCATTAGGCTATAAGGCTTGATGACTTCTAGAATCTTCTGGAACCAACACCATCCCGCTTGTTGTCTCAGTCAAGGTCCTGTCATTAAAAATTAAAACCAGAGCTCCCCCTCCAAAACTCTATCTGCCACTGTAGTTTGTTTCTATTCTTTCTTTTGGGTATCATCTCTGCAGTATTAATTCTTTTCTACAATTTCAAATCAAATTCAAGACTTTTACGAGGGCCTTTAAAATACCAATTTTCAACATGTGGGCTACAACTCCAATGGTGAATGTTTTAAATTAAATTATTTTATTTATTTGCATTCCAAATGTTGCCCCCTTCCTGGTCTCATGATCAGATTTTTCACCCCATCCCCTTCCACTTTACTTCTGAGAGTGTGTTCCACCACTCACCCATCACCCTAACCCACACCCCTTAGCTCATGACTGCTAGCATCCCCTATCTATGGGACATCAAAGCTCTACAGGATTTTACACATCTTCTTTCACTAAGGCCAGACAGGCAGTCCTCTGCTATATATGTTCTGGGGGCCGTGGACCAGCCCTTGTATGTTCTTGGGTTGGTGGATTAGTCTCTGGGAGCTCTGAGGGTCTAGGTTAGTTGATAGTGCTGTTCTTCCTATGGGGTTTCCATCCCCTTCCTCTCTTTCATTCCTTCCCCTAACTCTTCCATAGTTGTCCCCATACTCACAACAACAAAAAGGATAAATCAGCTGGCTTTTATAACCAAGTTATTCAGCCCCTTCCTTTCCAATGTCAAGAAAGAAGAGTTCAACAGCTGTAAGTATGGAGACAGTTCCATTGAGCAGTTCCAATGAGCACACAAGTCACGGTATGGGGTCGTGGTATGGTGTGGTTGTGTGTGATTTGTTAGAAAACAATACTTAATTGTTTGGTAGAATGTTGAAGGAGGCAAACTCAATTCTAAGACTGCTAATGTTTATGTATGTAGAAGGAGACCAATTTACAGAAGAGATCTTCAACCTGGGGTGTACCCCACAGTACCATTTATCAATAACTGCTGTGCATTGTGTCACATCTGGAGGGAGGAGTGACACCTAGAGAGCTGAGGCTGGTGATGCAATAAACTCCTACAAGACATGGAACAACCCATCTAGTCCTACCACATGCATTTCAACCCGCTGAGCCATTGCTCTTCTCTGTCCCCCTCCGGCTTATACTTCATAAAAAATTTTGGTAATGGAAGAAGGAACCAGTCCCACTGGATGGGCGGGGTTTCTGGGTCCCTGAATCCCACTGGCCCCAGTTACTTACAGTATTGGGACAGATGTTTCATCCTCCTTACCTCTGCTCCTATGATCCACTATATTTCTTATTGTATTTCCATTTCATTAATTTCAGATAAGTCTTTGGATATATCTTTCTATCTACTTTTATTTGGTGTTGTATGTTCCTGTTTTTTGTTGTTGTTTTACCCAAAAACTCAAAGAGAACCATAAAACAATCATATAAAAATCTCTCCTCTCTCTCTCTCTCTCTCTCTCTCTCTCTCTCTCTCTCTCTCTCTCCTCTCTTCCAATAAGTGTTTACATTTGTAAACTTTTCTCACTCACTTATGTTCATTGTTTCCCATACATTTTGGTATGTTGATTTTTGACTTTCCATTCTAGGGTTTTTTTATAAAGTTTTCATCTTGATTGCATCATTTCCATGATTATTATACTGTAGTATATTATTTAGCTTCCATGATCTTGTACACTTTGTTTTTCATAACAAATTTATTAATTCTTTGAGAGTTTTACATAGTGTATTTGAATCATATCCACCCTCTTCCCTCAATAGTTTCGGGATCTACTCCAACTCCAGAGAGTGAATTTCAAGTTCTTGTATTTAATCAATCTATCAACTCTAATAATTCTTGCCCATGAACTAAATTAAATGTGCCTATGTATATGACTGAGAAACTGATAACAAGTTGGTGAGTTAGTATCTTTGGTGAGAACATATTTTCAATTGGAAGAGGAGAAATGCTTCTAGAGAGGGCTGATATTAAGGGACAGAAAACAAAGATGTGGAGTTAATTCCACAGAAACACTCATATAATAATGGGCCACATCCAGATGATAAACACCACACAGAGTGGTTAACATTCATTACCTGAAGGCTACAATCTCATTATGGGTATGAAAATTCATTTATAAAACACAACTTCCTGCTGGGCAGTGGTGGCACATGCCTTTAATCCCAGCACTTGGGAGGCAGAGGCAGGTGGATTTCTGAGTCCGAGGCCAGCCTGGTCTACAGAGTGAGTTCCAGGACAGCCAGGGCTACACAGAGAAACCCTGTCTCAAAAAAACAAAACAAAAAACAATAAACAAACAAACCAAAAAAAACCCCACAACTTCCTATTTTTTTTCTGTATCTTCTTTCAAGGTTTTCTGGAAGAAACTTATTATACTAGTCAAATGAAACAAGACTTCTAGACAGAGCTATATATTCTGAACACTACTGATGAAGTAAATCAGTTATAAATTCATGATTCATTTGTGGGGGCTAGTTATGACTAATCCAGGGCCTGCAATCTAATTCCCAAACCACTACCATCAACTCTTGCCATAAGACTTTATTAATAATTGTACTCTCCTTACATCTATACTGTGTTTACAACAGATCACATTAGATGCTGACATTTAATCTTCAAGTTTCAAAACTTTTTATACATGTTGATTGAGGTTTTTCTCTCCCCAAATGATTCCCAAATACATCCCACCTCTCTACTCATCCAGCTTTATGTTCTATCTCAAATCACAAATGAAGGCAACCCTGGAGATGGAACACCTAGGAAAGAGATCAGAAATTACAGATGCAAGCATCACCAACAGAATACAAGAAATGGAAAAATGAATATCAGGGGTAGAAGATACAATAGAAGATATTGACACATTGGTGAAAGAAAATACAAAATGTAAAAAGTTCCTGTTCCAAAACATCAAGGGAATTTGAGACATAAGGAAATTAATAAACCTAAGAATAATAGGAAAAGAAGACTCCTAGTCCAAAAGACCAGAAAATATCTTCAACTAATTCATAGGAAAAACTTCCCTATCCTAAAGAAAAAGATGGCCACAAACATATAAGAAGCCTACAGAACATCAAATAGATTGGACCTCCTCTCATGACATGATAATCAAAATACTCAATATACAGAACAAAGAAAGAATATTAAAAGCCATAAGGGAAAGGGGGAAAGTAACACTCACAAAGGCAGACTTATCATAATTATTCCTGACTTCTCAACAGAAATTCTAAAAGCCAGAAAATCCTGCACAGATATCATCCACACTGTAAAAAAAATACCAATGTCATCCCAGGCTGCTATATCCAACAAAACTCTATTCCATGATAAAACCAAATTTAAATATCTTTATACTAATCCATCCCTACAGAGGATACTAAAAGCAAAACTCCAACTCAAGATGGATAACTACACCAAAGAAAACATAAAAATTAAACATCTCACAACCAACCCAAAAGAAGAGAATCACACACACACACACACACACACACACACACACACACACATACACACACACACACACACACACACACACACACACACACACACACACACACACACTCATACCATATCACCTCTAAAAACAAAAATACCATCAACTAACAATCATTGATCATTAGTATCTGTGAACGTCAATGGACTCAGTTTCCCAATAAAAAGAAAATACAGGCTATTAGAATGGATATGTAAACAAGACACATCATTCTGCTTCATACAAGAAACATACTTCAGTGACAAAGTAAAACAAAATCTCAGAGCAAAATGTTGGACAAAAGTTTTCCAAGCAAACACTGCCAAGCAACAAACTGGAAACACTAATATCCAATAAAAAAAGAGTTTCTACCAAAAGTTATCAAAAGAGATGGGGAAGGACACTTCATATTCATAAAAGGGAAAGTCCATCAAGTAGATGTCTCAATGCTGAATATCTATGGCCTAAATTCAAGGGCACCCACATTGGCAAAAGAAACTCTACAAAGCTTAAAACACACATTGAAACTCACACAAAAATAGTAGAAGACTTCAACACCCCACTCTCACCAATGGACAGATCATGGAAACAGAAACTAAGCAGAGACACAGTACAACTAAAAGAAGTTATGAACCAAATGGATTTAACAGATATATACAGAACTTTTCACCCCAAAACAAAAGAATACACATTGAAACCTTCTCTAAATCTGACAGTATAATGAGACAAAAAACAAGCCTGAACAGATATATGAGAAGCTTGAAACGACCCATTCCATTCTTTCACATTACCATGGACTAAGGATGGACTTCAACAACAACAAAAACAAGAAATCCCACATACACATGGAAACTGAACAATTTTCTACTCAATGATAATTTTTTCAGGGAAGAAATAAAGAAGAAAATCGAAGACATTCTAGAATTCAGTGCAAAAAAGGCAGAGCATTCCCAAATGCATGGGACACAATAAAGCAGTGGTAAGTGGAAAATTCATAGCACTAAATGCTTTCATACAGAAATTGGAGAGATCCTCTACTAGCAACTTAACAGTGGAAATGAAAGCTCTAGGCCAAAATGAGACAAACATACACAAATGTAGTAGATGGCAGTATATATTCAAACTCAAGTCTGAAATGAACCAATATTAAACAAGGAGAACACTACAACGAATCAACAAAACCAAAACACCAAAAACTGGTTCTTTTAGAACATCCACAAGATAAAACCTTTGCTGCAATAAATAAAAGGCACAGAGATAGCATCCAAAGTTAAGGAAATCAGAAATGAAAAGAGAGACATAACAGAAATGGGGGACATTAAAAAAATCCTGAGATCTTATTACAAAAGCCTATACTCTACACAATTGGAAATTCTTGATAAAATGGATGATTTTCTGAACAGATGTTACATACCAAAGTTAAATCAAGATCAGATAGACTGTTAAAACAATCTCATAATATCTACATAATAGAAGCAGTCATTAAAAACGTCCCATCAACAACAACAGAAAACCCACAGCCAGATGGTCTTAGTACAGAAATCTATGAAACCTTCAAAAAATTACTATTACCAATACTACTCAAAGTATTCCACAAAATAAAAACAGAACACTACCTAATTCATTCTGTGAAGCCACAGTTACTCTGATACATGAAGCAAAGACTTAACAAAGAGAGAACTTCAGATTGTTTTTCTTTATGAACATTGATGCAAAATACCCAATAAATTCTGGCAAACAAATTATAAGTACCCATCAAAACCATTATTTACCATGATATGGTAGGCTTCATCCAGGAATGCAGGGATGGATCAGTATATGAAACTCCATCAATGTAATCCACTATAAACCAATTCAAAGAAAAATCACATTATCATCCCATTAGATGCTGAAAATGCCTTTCACAATATCCATCAAGACTTCATGTTAAAAGTCTTGTAGCAATCAGGATGTCATGGAACAACCTAAACATAATAAAAGCAATATTCACCAAACTAACAACTAACATCAAACTAAATGGATAGAAAGCAGAAGCAATCCCACTAAAATCAGGTACAAGAAAATGGTTCCCACTCTTTCTCTATCTATTCAGTATAGTACTTCAAGTTCTAGCTAGATCAATTAGACAACAAAAGGTGATCAAGGGGATAAAAATTGGAAAGGAAGATATCAAGGTATCACTAATAGCAGATGATATGATACTACACATAAGTAATCTTTAAAATTTTACCAGAAAACTCCTATACCTGATAAATAACTTCTGCAAAGCAGTTGGATATAAAATTAACTGAAGCAATTTAGAAGCCTTCTTAAAAGAAATGATTAATTGGCTGATTATAAAATTAGGGAAACAACACCAACCATAATATAAAATACCTTAGTTTAACTCTAACCAAGCAAGTGAAAGACCCCTATGACAAGAACTTCAAGTCCCTGAAGAAAGGCATTTAAAAATACCACAGAAGATGGAAAAATCTCTCATGCTCATTATCTGACAGGATTAACAGAGAGGAGATGGCGATCTAGCCCAAAGCAATCTACAGATTCGAGAAAATTACCATCAAAATTTCAGCACAATTCTTCACAGACATGTAAAGAGCAATTCTCAACTTCATATAGAAATAAAACCCAGGATAGTCAAAACATTTCTGAACTATAAGAGAACTTCTGAGATAATCACCATCTCTAACCTCAAGCTCTACTACAGAGTAATAGTGATAAAACCACATGGTATTTGTTCAGAGACAGACATGTGGATCAATTGAATAGAATCAGAGACCCAGAAGTAAATCCACACACGTAAGGACATTTGAGCTTTGACAAAGAATTTAAAACCGTACAGTAGAAAAAGAAAGCATCTTCAACAAATGGTACTGGTCGAACTGGAAGACTTCATGTAGAAGATTTAAACTGATCCATGTTTATCACCCTGCACATAGTTGCACAAAGATCAAAAAGTGGATCAAGGACCTCAAAATAAAACCAGATTCACTGAATCTAATAGAGGACAAAATGGGAAATAGCCTCAAACACATTAGCATAGGAGAAAATTCCCTGAAGATAACACCAATGGCTCATGCACTAAGATTGACAATTGATAAATAGGACCTCTTGAGACTAAGGCAAAGGACAGTGTTAATATTACAAAACAACAACATACAAATTGAGAAATATCCTCACTAACACAACTTCTGATAGAGGGCTAGCATCCAAAATATACAAAGAACTCAAGAAGTTAGAGTCCTTAAAAACCAAATAACCCAATTAAAAACATGGAATAGGGAGCTAAACAGAGAATTCTCAACAGAGTAATCTTGAATGGCCCAGATGCACTTAAAGAAATGTTCAAAACCTTTAGTCATCAGAGGAATGCAAGTCAAAATGGCCCTGAGATTCCACCTTACACCAATCAGAACTGTAAGATCATAAACTCAAGTGACATCACATGCATGTGAGTATTTGGAAAAAGAATACTCCTCTCATTGCTGGTGGGATTGCAAATTGGTACACCCACTCTGAAAATCAATCTTGCATTTCTTCAGAAAATTGGAAATAGTTCTTCCTGAAGATCCAGGTATACTGCTCCTGAGCATATTCCCAAAAGATGTTCCACTATACCACAAGGACATGTGCTCCAGTATGTTCATAGCAGCATTTTTGGTAATAGCCAGAAGCTAGAAGCAACTCAGATGTCCCTCAGCCAATGAATAGATACAGAAAATATGGTTCAATTATACAATGGAATACCATTCAGCAATTAAATAAGGGACACTATGAATCTTGCAGACAAATGGATGGAACTAAAAAAATTATCCTGAGTGAGGTAACTCAGACCCAAAAGGACCTAATGGTAGGTACTCACTTATAAGTAGCTATTAGCCAAAAGTACAGAATATCCATGACATACCCAACAGAATATAAAAGTTTAACAAAAAGGAAAGCCCAAGTGAGAATGCTTCTATCTCATTTAGAAGGGGGAACAAAATAATCATAGGAGGCAATGGGAGGGAGGCACCTGGTTGGGATCAGTGATGGGAAAGAATAAGGAGGGCAGGATCAGGTCTGTGGGAAGACAGGAGAGAAGCCCAGAAGGCCAGGAAAATGAATGCAAATATGCACCTTCTGTGGTGGGATTAGGGGTAAGGAGAACCTCTAGAAAATCCCAGGAACTGCAATGTAAGAGGTTTGCAGGACTCAATGTGGGTGACCCTAGCTGAAATGCCCAATAGTGGGGAGATGGAACCTTAACAATCCACCTCCAAGAGTTATACAGGATCCCTAGTGGAGAGATGGGGACACCAACAAACAGTCCAAATTTTTGACTCAGAATTGTTCCTTTCAAAAAGTATACAGGAACAAAAAATGGAACAGAGTTTGAAGGAAATGCCAATTAGTGACAGGTCCAATGCAGGATTCATCCCATGAGGGGTCACTAAACTCTGGTATAATTACTGTTGATATGTTGTGCTTGCAAAAAAGAGCCTAGTATGCTTGTTCTCTGAGTGGCTCTACCAGCTGCTGACTGAGACAGATGCAGATAATTACAGCCAACCATTGAATTGAGGTCCATGTACCAGTATAGAAGAGTTAGGAGAAGATTTTCATGAACTGAAGGGACAGCAACCACATAGGAAGACAAAAGTGCCACCTAACCTGGACCCCTGGGAATTCTCAGAGACAAGGCCACCAACCAAAGACCATACACCAGCTAGTCAGAGAGCCCCCAGCACATAAATAGAAGAAGCCTGACTGCCTCATCTGGCCCAAGTGGGAGAAGATGTGTCTAGTCCTGTAGAAACTTGGTGCTCCAGCATAGGCAGATGCTCAGGCTGCATCTTCTCAGAGACAAGTGGGAGGTGGGATGGGGTGGAAAACTCTAGGAGAAGGGACTGGGAAGGGGGCAACATTTGTAATGTAAATAAATAAATATTTAATTAAAAAGAAAGGTTATAAATTCATAAGAAGTGAATAATTCACCATTGAATGAATATGTGTCAATACAGAGAACAAGAATGTAATTAACAACTTTTTAGAATTTTAGAAAAACACATCTTACTCAAACTTATGTGACACAATGAAAGTGATTATTAGAGGCAAATCCATAGCACTAAGTGTCTACATTTGAAAAAGAGGGCTATCACATATTAATAACTTAATAAGACTTTTAAAATATCTGAAACAAAGAAAAGATATGACATCCCCAAACAAGAGAAGATGGAAACACAAGTTGAAATCAACAAAATAGAAACAAAAATAATACAAAGAATAAATGTAACAAAGAGTTGCTTCTTTGAGAGTATAAGATTGAATAACTCTTAGCCAAATTAAATAAAAGACAAAGCAAGAAGATCAAGCTCAATGAAATCAGAGAAGAAGAGGGGAGATATGGGCAGACAGGGCAGAAATCAGATAATCATATGGGCATACTTTAAAAACCTGTACTCCACTAAATTAGAAACTTGAAAATATTATTTCTTGATTCATACTACCCAGCAAAGTTCAATCAAGATAAGATAAGCAATTTCAACAGATTTATAAGCTACAATCAAATAAAAACACTACTGAAAATACTCTGGGGCTGGAGAGATGTCTCATCAGTTAAGAACACTGACTGTTTTTCCAGAGGTCCTGAATTCGATTCCCAGCAACAACATGTTGGCTCACAATCATCAATAATAGGATCCAATGCCCTCCTCTGGTGTGTCCAAGGAGAATGACAATGTATTCACATATGTAAAATAAATAAGTCTTTAAAACAAAGAAAGAAAGAAAGCAAAAGAAAGAAAGAAAGAAAAAAGAAAGGAAGAAAGAAAGAAAGAGAAAGCAAGCAAGAAAGTCATGATTAAAAATGAAAGAAAGAAAATACTCTGAAAAAATTGCCCAGGGCCCGATTGGTTTAGTCCAGAATTTCAAAGAAGAGTTATCATTAGTACTCCTCAAATTATTCCATGAAATAGAACAAAAAAAGTATTGTGCAGGGCTGTGAAAGGCAGTCTGTTTTCTGGTAGAGCCAAGGTTCAAATCTCCTGGGCCCAATAGGGGGTAAAAACACTATAAGGAGCAATGGCAGGCATTTGCCAGGCTCCTAAAAACAGCTTCTGTCAGGTGCCTATATCTCTCCATAGGTCTGTGACATTTGGTCCTGTAAAAAGCAAACGCCCATCAAGCCCCTCCTCAGGTAGAGGCATGGTCATGCCCAACACAGGTGGAGGTGTGCCACATAGCCTCAAGAATCCTCATGTTAATGAGGCACTTAGAGGGTTAGCCATGCCCCTTCCCAGTTACTATTTCAACCTTGCCCCTCCCTGACATCTCAGGTTCTGTTTCACCCACACCACTCTCCACCATGACATGACAATAAATGCCCTAAAACTATGGACTGTCTTTATTCATCTTGATCCTCTGTGGAAAGCAAGGGAAATAACCTTCGCCTAAAGAGTTGCATCTAGCCTCCTGCTGAAGCCATCCCAGTGTTCTCAGTCATGGCAGACATCCACCAAAGCCAATCCAGATAGCCGGTGCACAAGCTGCCAAACCAGTCCTGCAGCCATGCTCCTCATTCTCAGCTCTTTCCCAGCATCCAGTGCATCTGAGATGCCCAAAAGCATGGGAACCCCACAGAGACAGCTGCGGTGTGTCTCTAAGGAACCACAGCTGCTGTCCCCCACACCCAGGCTGTGTCTCCGCAGAGGCTTCTCATGCCTTTGTGCTACTCTCTGTGCTAATAACTAGAAAAGTGTTATTTTTTCTTTCTCCACATACATTTAGCTTTTTTTTCCTTTTTTTAATTAGATATTTTCTTTATTTACATTTCAAATGTTGTCCCCTATCCCCGTCCCCCCAAAAAACCCCTATCCCATCTCCCCTTCCCATGCTTCTATGAGTGTGTTCCCCCACCCACCTACCCACTCCCACCTCCCTGCCCTGACATTCCCCTACACTGGGGCATCAAGCCTTCACAGGAAGAAGGGCCTCTCCTCCAATTGATGCCTGACAAGGCCATCCTCTGCTACATATGCATCTGGAGCCATGAATCCCTCCATGTGTACTCTTTGGTTCGGTACGTGGTTTAGTCCCTGGGAGCTCTACGGGGTCTGGTTGGTTGATATTGTTGTACTTCCTATGTGGACCCAAACCTCTTCAGCTCCTTCAGTCCATTCTCTAACTCTTCCATTGGGGATCCCATGCTCAGTCCAATTATCGGTAAGTAACTGCTTCTGTATTGCTATTTTCTTTAAATTCAGTTACCATTACCTGACACCTAAAAGAAATTCATTTGATATAATGGAGACATTTTTCCTTCTTTTATTATTCATTTACATTTCAAATGATACCCCCCTACCTGGTTTCCCTTCCTCAAACCCCTCATCTCATTCCCCCTCCCCTTTGCCTCTATGAAATTGCTCCTCCAACCACTCACCTACTCTTGCCACACCACTCTATCATCCCACTACACTGAGGCATCAAGCCTCCACAAGGAGGCATGCATCAGTCTTTGGTTGTTGGTTTAGTCCCTGAGAGCTCTGGGTGGTCCTGTTAGTTGATATTGTTTTTCTTCCTATGGGGGTTGCAATCCCCTTCAGCTACTTCAGTCCTTCCCCTAGCTTTACCATTGGGGTCCTTGAGCTTGGTCCGATGGTTGGCTGTGAGTATTAGCATCTGTATTAGTCAGGTTAGAAGGTTGTACCTTCCAGGATACAACCATACTAAGCTCCTGTCAGCAAACTCTTCTTGGCCTCAGCAATAATGTTAGAGTTTGGTATCTGAAAATGGGATGGATCCCTAGGTAAGGCAGTCTCTGGATGGCCTTCCCTTCAGTCTTTGCTCCATTTTTGTTCTTTCCTTTCCTTTGGACAGGAACAAATCTGGGCTAAAAATTTTGATATGGGTAGGTGGTCCCATTCCTCAACTGGGGGTCATGCCTATCTATTGGAGATGGTCTCTACAAGTTCTCTCTCCCCTTTGTTGGGTATTTCAGCTAATGTCATTCTGATTAAGACCTGGAAGCCTCTCACTTCCCTGGCATCTGGGACATTCTAGTGGCTACAACAAGTTCCACATCCCCCATTGCTACCTATTTCTATTCTATTTCCTGACCCTCTCTATGCTCCTGTCCCTTCTCATATTTGATCCAATCCCCCCTTTTTTATCTCTCTCTTCTCTCTCCCTCCTAGATATCTCCCTTCTTCTACCTCCTGTGATTATTTTGTACCCTTTCTGTACAGGATTGAAGCATCTACACGTTTGTCTTCCTTTTTTTTAAGCTTCATGTAATTTGTGGGTTGTATCCTGGGTATTCTGATTTTTGGGCTAATATTCACTTATCAGTGAGTACACACCATGTGTGTGTTCTTTTGTGTCTGGGTTACTTCACTCAGAATGATAATTTCATCCATTTGCCTGAGAATTTCATGAAGTCATTGTTTTTAATAGCTGAATAGTACTCCATTGTGTAAATGTACCACATTTTCTGTATCCATTTTTCTGTTGAAGAACATCTGGGTTGTTTCCAGCTTCTGGCTATTAAAAGCAGATATGCTGAATCTAGAAGAGAAAGTGGAAGCCTCAAACAAATTGGCACAGGAGTTTTCCTGAACAGAAACACCAAGGACTCATATTCTAAGATCAACAATTGACAGATGGGACCTCATAAAATTGAAAAGCTTCTGTAAGGTAAAGGACACTGTCCATAGGACAAAACAACAACCTACAGATTCACAAAAGATCTTTACCAACCCTACATCTGATAGAGGACTAATATTCAAAATACATGAAGAATTCAAAAATTAGACTCCAAAGAACCAAATAAGACTATTAGTCATCAGGGAAATGCAAATCAAAACAACCCTGAGATTCCACCTCACACCAATCAGAATGGCTAAGATCAAAAACTTAGGTGAAAGCAGATGCTGGCGAGGATGTTGATTGCAAGCTGGTAAAACCACTTTGGAAAACAACCCAGCTGTTCCTCAGAAAACTGGAAATTGTTCTACCTGAAGATCCAGGTATATCACTACTGGGCATATATCCAAAAGATGCTCCAACCTATATCAAGGACACATGCTCCAGTATGTTTACAGCAGCCTTATTTATAATAGCCAGAAGCTAGAAACAACCCAGATGGAGAAAATTTTGAATCATAGTTGTTACAAATAGTTTTTGAACTAACATTTGTATGTATTGGGTCACATAATGCACATATCCACCATGATTTTCTGGTACTATAAGAAGGCATTCAGGATGTGGGTCACTATCCTTTTCCATTTTTTAGGCCATCTTTCTATAAGATTAGAAAAATAAATTCATTGCGTGAAATAGTTACAAACTGCAGAATGTTTGCAGTGTTACCATCATGAGGGATATTACTATGAATGACTGGACAGCATTAATAGCCATCATCTCTGGACTATCTCTTTTGCTAACACCATTTCCATTGCTATTGTACTTCTGCTTTCTATTCTATGGAAGTCATTCCATGAACATGTTTACCCTTGATTATACCCACAGTCTCATTCAAGAGTCTATATAGCTTGTAGTTTATGGAAAGTACTCAGTCTAAATGTGTTTATTATTGAACATACATATGAGTATTGGTACATGGTTTGTCCCAAGGTGTCCAGGAGAAGATTGTCCCTGGAGTGTATGCCATTGATGTGAATGAAATCATGGCACCTGAGGATGGAGAACTTGCTCTTCACAACATGTTTTCAGAAAGGTGCCGATCAAAAGTTTTCAGACCTCAGATGTAGAGCTTGAGGCCAAAATTTTCCCCATGTACCCCAGGGATCATGACATAGGATGAGTGGAAAGGAACATGAATATAATTAAGTGGATCTCCTGACAGCAGTAGCCTTAAAAACAGGCACATAGGTGTAAATGTGTGTGTGATGTTTGTCTGCTTAAGAAATAGATTTCAAAACTGCCCCATATTAGATCCTAGCAGACATGAAGAAGCTATGTACTTTCACCATTTCCTTTTTGTTCCTGAAGTTTTCCCTTATCATGTGCAGTTTGACTGATCCCAATTGTTTTTGGAGGATAGAGAATAGTAAAGATAATGATGGAGATTTGCGAAGTGACTGTGGTTTTGTCCTTTTGATAATTGTGGAACCTACTGAAGACAATTTTTATAATAAAATTTTTGATTTTAGGTAAGTCATTAACTTTATTTGCTGCTTCAATGTCATCAATTAGAAATAGGTAGCTGTGTACACAAACTGTGGGGTTCTGTTCTTTTTTTCCCCCTGGAACTTTAGGAACCACTGAAAACTAATGATTACATCAATCACTATTTTAATACCTTCAAATGTGTTACAGTTTAGTTTAGTTTTACTACATTGGTCTCCAGTTCACAATGCTGGACAATGAGAGAGACTGGATTCTATCTGTTGATTCTGTGGATATCATATGTTGAAAGATGCCTCTTCATCTGCCTTGAATTCACAATTCACACATTTGGCAAGAGCTCAATATGAAGAGACTGCATCACTGCCTGTCTTCAATTGTCTCCCAATGATTCCTGTATGAGCATGCATCTAAATGCCTTCATTAAAATATTATCTAATTTTGGTCTCCAACAGTTTGGCATACATTTATACATTGTAATACTTGTAGATGTGGGTCTACTATTCCTGATTATATGTATAATATTTCATATATAATTGTGAATACACATATACTTTGTTTTTTAATATAGTCTTTAATGAGCCCCTCCTGTCATTCTGGAGTTGACAGTGAATGTGGAAAAAGAGTGCCAGGCTTCATATTCTGTTACCAGAATAATCTTGTGGTCTAATTATGCAAATTCCCAGTCACATATTAGACTTATTATCAGTATCAAACTGATGGTCAATATTTCTATTAATTCCTGAATAAATATAACATTAGAAAAATCTAAGAGAATAAATATACTTCTTGTGGATAAGAAGCTGTTCTCAATATGGTAACACAGTTCTGAGATCCCAAGTGTGAGGTGTTATCATTTGTGGCTGCAGATCGTGAAGAAAGGAGTGTTGAAATCACTCACCTTTTAGCTAATCAATGTGCCTGGGACTTCTTTCTTTCATTAACTGAAGTTTCCCGTGCTTTTCTGTCTGTGACTCTCATCCCATCTATTATCCGATTTCATTGTGCTTGGTAAATCTCAAAATACGTTTTCCAGTTGTTAGCCTCAGTACACTGTGTACACTTTGATAGTGATGGTGGCTTCACATTATTGTACTTCTGTGTTGTGTCAGTAGGAATTTCATTTCTGATGCATTCTGTATTATCCCACACCTCATTGGAAAAATAGTGGAAATTCTTGTTGGTGACACTTTTATAAGCCAAAATAAGGTTTAAAATTACAAATATATGAACTGTGTCAATACACTTTTCAGGATTCGAAAGAAAACTTAACTCCAAATTCTCAACTGAAAAATACAAATTTCATCTAAAGAGCATGTTTGGTGCTTTTACATTTGATGAGAGGTAATTGCTAAGAGTAACAGATGAACTGTCAACTGTGCTGGGGCATATGAACACATTTTATATAGAGAGAAGATCTCTGTGCTCAGACATCACTTAAAGGATCTCAAAGAATTAGGAAAACTGAGGTGTTAAGAGAAATCTGACACAATTTTATAAAATTGACATAGTAACAACACACTAAAAGGTAACATTGAATTGATGTGTAAAAGAGTTCAAAAGATAATATTCTGGGTATGTGGCATAACATTTTGTGTATTTTGAAATAGATAAATAAATTTAAATGAAAAAAATCTTAAAATAATAATAATAATTTTTGTTTAATGAATATTAACATCTGAAAATATTAAATTCATATTCTACAAATATCATGGAAATATTATTGATATCTTTTTCTCACTGTGCATGAAATTAGCATTTTCTTAATGTTTAACTTTGGAAAGTTTTTTGTATTTGAAATTTGTAAAATAGTCTTACTGATAAAATAATTTCTCTCCTTGTAACCCTAATAATCTTTTTAAAGTAAACTTATTGTTAGACAATATACACAGGTATATAATGCATTTTTAATACACTCACAAAATGCCAGGTGGTATCACATAAGAGCTTTTGAACATATATTTTTCATTTATTGGATTTTTAAATTCACATTTCAAATATCATCCCCTTTCCTGGTTTCCCCTCCTGAACACCCCTATTGCATCCCCCTTCCCCATGCTTCTATGAGGGTGTTCTCCCCATACCCACCCACTTCCACCTCCCTGCGCTCAAATTACCCTACACTGGGATATCACGCCTTCCCAAGAACAAGGGCCTCTTCTCCCATTGATGCTAGACAAGATCATCCTCTGCTACATATGTGTCTGGGGCCATGGGTCCCTTTATGTGTACTCTTTGGTTGGTGGTTTAGTTCCTGAGAACTCTGGGGAGTCTTGTTGGTTGATATTGTTGTTCTTCCTATGGGGTTGCAAACTCCTTCAGCTCCTTCAGTCCTTTCTCTAACTCCTCCATTGGGGACTCCATCCTTAGTCCAATGGTTGTATGTAAGAATTGGCCTCTATATTTGCCATGCTTTGGCAGAGTCTCTCAGGAGACAGCTGTAACAGGCTCCTGTCAGCAAGCACTTCTTGGCATCCACAATAGTGTATGGGTTTGGTGACTGTATGTGGGATGGATCCCAAGGTATGGCAGTCTCTGAATAGCCTTTCCTTCATTCTCTGCTCCACACTTTGTCTCCATAATTCCTCCTGTGAGTATTTTTTCCTCCTTCTAAGAAGGAATGAAGCATCCACACTTTGGTCTTCCTTCTTCTTGATCTTCATGTGGTCTGTGAATTGTATCTTGGGTATTCTGAGTTTTTGGACTAATATTCACTTATCAGTGAGTGCATACCATGTGTGTTCTTTTGTGACTGGGTTACCTCACTCATGACGATATTTTCTAGTTCTACCCATTTGCCTAAGAATTTCATGAAGTCATTGCTTATTATAGATTTGTAGTACTCCATTGTGTAAATGTACCACGTTTTCTGTATTCATTCCTCTGTTAAAGGACATCTGGGTTCATTCCAGCTTCTGGCTATTATAAATAAGGCTGCTATGAACACAGTGGAGCATGGGTCCTTGTTATATGTTGGAGCATCTTTTGGGTATATGCCCAGGAGTGGTATAACTGGATCCTCAGGTAGTACTATGTCTAATTTTCTGAGAAACCACCAGACTGATTTCCAGAGTGGATGTACCAGCTTGCAATCCCACCAACAATGGAGAAGTGTTCTTCTTTCTCCACATCCTCGCCAGCATTTGCTGTCACCCGAGATTTTGATCTTAGCCCTTCGGACTGGTGTGAGGTGGAATCTCAGACTTGTTTTGATTTGCATTTCCCTGATGACTAAGGATGTTGAACATTTCTTTAGGTGCTTCTTGGCCATTCAGTGTTCCTTCAATGAGAATTCTTTCTTTAGCACTGTACCCCATTCTTTGATAGAGTTATTTGATTTTCTGGAGTCTAATTTCTTGAGTTCTTTGTATATGTTGGATATTAACCCTCTACTTGATATAGAATGGGAACGTTCTTTCCCAATCTGTTGGTTGCCTTTCTGTCATATTGACAGTGTATTTAACTTTACAGAATATTTGCAATTTAATGAGGTCCCATTTGTCTATTGTTGATATTAGAACGTAGGCCATTGGTGTTCTGTTCAGGAAATTTTCCCATGTGCCCATGTGTTAGAGGCTCTTTCCCACTCTCTCTTCTATTAGGTTAAGTGTATCTGGATTATTTGGAGGTCCTTGATCTATTTGGTCTTGAGCTTTGTACAAGGAGATAAGAATGGATCGATTTGCATTTATCTACATGCTGACCGCCAGTTGAACCAGAGCCATTAGTAGAAAATGCTGTCTTTTTTCCACTGGATGGTTTTAGCTCCTTTGTCAAACATTAAGTGACCATAGGTGTGGGTTCATTTTGGGGTACTCAATTCTATTCCATTGATCTACCTGCCTGTTACTATACCAATACCAAGCAGTTTTTTATCACTATTGCTCCATAATACAGCTTGAAAGATTGTGATTCCCCCAGAAGTTCTTTTATTGTTGAGAATAGTTTTTGCTATCCTGAGTTTTTGTTATTCCAAATGAATTTGCAAATTGCTCTTTCTAACTCTATGAAGAACTGAGTGGGAATTTTGATAGATATTACATTGAATCTCTAAATTGCTTTCAGCAAAATGGCCATTTTTACTATATTAATCCTGCCAATCCATGAGCATTGGACACATTTCTACCTTCTGAGGTCTTCTTTAATTTCTTTTCAGAGACTTGAAGTTCTTGTCCTACAGATATTTTACTTGCTTGGTTAGAGTCACACCAAGGTATTTTATATTATTTGGGACTATTGTGAAGGATGTTGTTTCCCTAATTTCTTTCTCAGCCTATTTATCCTTTGAGTATAGAAAGGCTACTGATTTGTTTGAGTTAATTTTAAATCCAGCAAATTACTACAGTTGTTTATCAGGTTTAGGAATTCTCTGGTGGAATTTTTGGAGTCATTTACGTATATTGTCATATCTTCTGCAAATAGTGATATTTTGACTTCTTCCTTTCCAATTTGTATCCCTTTGGCCTCCTTTTGTTGTCTAATTGCTCTGCCTAGGACTTTGAGTACTTAATGAATAGATAGAAAGTGGACAGCTTTGTCTAGTCCCTGATTTTAGTGGGATTGCTTCAAGTTTCTCTTCATTTACTTTGATGTTGACTACTGGCTTGCTGTATATTGCTTGTACTATATTTTGGTATGTGCCTTGAATTTCTGATCTTTACAAGACTTTTACTGTGAAGTAGTGTTGAATTTTGTGAAATGCTTTCTCAGCAATTAATGAAATGATCATGTGATTTTTTTCTTTGAGTTTGTTTATATTGTGGATTATGTTGATGGATTTCCATATATTGAACCATCCCTGCATCCCTGGGATGAAGCCTTCTTGATCATGATGGCTGATCATTTTGATGTTTTCCTGTTTTCAGTTTGCAAAAAAAAAATTTTGTTCATTTTTTATTTTTGTTTTTGGTTTTGGTTTTGGTTTTTTGGTTTTTTCAAGACAGGGTTTCTCTGTGTAGCCCTGGCTGTCCTGGAACTCACTCTGTAGACCAGGCTGGCCTCGAACTCAGAAATCCACCTGCCTCTGCCTCCCAAGTGCTGGGACTAAAGGTGTGTGCCACCACTGCCTGGCGCAAAAATTTTATTGAGTATTTTAGCATAGATATTCATAAGAGAATTTGGTCTGTAGTTCTCTTTCTTTGTTGGGTGTTTTTGTGGTTTAGGTATCATTGTAACTGTGGCTTCATAAAACAAATTGGGTAATGTTCCTTCTTTTTCTATTTTATGGAATAGTTTGAGGAGTATTGGTATTAGATCTTCTTCAAAGGTCTCATAGAATTCTGCACTAAAACCATCTGGCCCTCGGATTCTTTTGATTAGGAGGCTTTTAATGACTGCTTCTATGTCCTTAGAGGTTATGGGACACTTTACATTGTTTATCTGATGCTGATTTAACTTTGGTACCTCGTATCTATCTAAAAAATTATCCGTTTCATCCAGGTTTTCCAATTTTGTTGAGTATAGGCTTTTGTAGTAGGATCTGATTATTTTTTTGATTTTTCTCAGTTTTTGTTGTTATGTCTCCGTTTTCTTTCCTGATTTCATTAATTTGCATATTCTTTCTGTGCCCTCTGGTTAGTCTGGCTAAGTGTTTATCTATCTTGTTGATCTTCTCAAAGAACCAGCTCCCAGTTTTATGGATTCTTTGTATAGATCTCTTTGTTTCTACTTGGTTGATTTCAGCCCTGAGTTTGATTATTTCCTGCTGTCTACTCTTCTTGGGTGTATTTGCTTCTATCTATTCTAGAGCTTTCCTAAGATCTGTTAAACTGCTAGTGTAGGATCTCTCCAGTTTCTTTATGGAGGCACTCAGGGCTATGAGTTTTCCTCTTAGCACTGCTTTCATTGTATCCCATAATTTGGATATATTGTGCCTTTATTTTCATTGAATTCTAAAAAGTCTTTAATTTCTTTCTTTATTTCTTCCCTGACCAAGTTATCATTGATTAGATAGTTCTTCAGCTTCCATAGATATGTGGGCTTTCTGTTGTTTTTCTTGTTATTGAAGACTAGCCTTAGTCTGTGGGGTTACCATAGAATACATGGGGTTAATTCATTGTTCTTGTATCTATTGAGGTTTGTTTTGTGTCTGATTATGTAGTCGACTTTTGAGAAGGTACCAATATATTTCTTAATAGTTCAGTTTTTATTATTTTATGCTCTTTTACTATGCTTAATTCCCAACGATATTTTGTATTTTCTGAAACAGTTTAATACCCAACGTTAGATAAAGGATCCTCAGCTCTGGATTTTATTAAATATGCATTGATGGTATTTTCAGGGTAGAAAAGGATATAAATATGAAAGTTGAACAAAGATTTTGATGTATTATTTGATTCTCAAAATATTCAATATTATTAAGATGTTTGATGTAAAAAATGCATTCAAATAATAAAAAATTAAGGAGAATATGTTGTGTATTTCATATGTGGTTTAAGTGACACTTTTTAAAAATATATCTGTTGAATTACAGATCCAAAATTATTTTATAGTAGTCTTATTCAATAAGACTATAATCTAGTTCGAGGATGGCATTGAGAAATTAAACAAGCTCCTTATCGATTTTCACAAATACAAATTTATCATATCATAGTGCCCCATATCTATGAATTCTTAAATTCAGCTTTAAAGATCTCTAATTGATGAGGCTTATTTCAAGACATTCAGTTAGAAATTTACCATGTCTCATAGTACAAACTTTACTTCAATTGAAAATTTTTGTTTCAAACATCTCCCTTAATCATCACTATGCCTTGTTTTAGAATACCAGCAAGAAGATATGAGTTTTTTCTGGTAATGTTTTTTGTTAATGATGAGATCAATAAGAATCCTTATCTTTTACCCAACATGTCTTTGATATTTTCCATCGTTGTTTGTCTGTGTGAGATACATTAGGAGTTGTAGATAAACTATATTACAACAAAATTATAGTGTGAAATTTATTAATCATATCTGTGAAAATATCAAATTTGTGACATAGAGCTTACAGAACCATCATGGGAAACATCCTTAAAACTGGCAACTCATTCTAGGACACCAAAGATAAGAATGTGTTGACACTGAATGAGTTAACTTTTAAATTCCAGTTATATGTACCTATAGGAAAACTTGGAGAGCATGCTTTTATGAGCGTGCTGCTGTACTTGGAAAACAGGCAAAACTGTTTTCCAGACCACTCAGACTTGTCATGAACAGTCTAGAATCTAAAAGGAATAGTACATGACATTTATAGTATTATTTCACTATCCTTAATAAGAGTTGTGAAAGGTGAGTAACATTACTTGTATATAAGTCCAAATATCTTAGCAATCATATTCCACATGTGAATGTTTCATCTTCTCTTCAACATCCTTTAGGTTTTCTGTGGACCATTTAATCCTAACCTAAGTGACCATGGCCAATTGCCCAATGTCCATCAGGTAGCCACCAAGGACACATGTTCGTTTCATGGTATGGTCTCCTTGATGCTTTTAGACTAACTGATTTTAGATGGACTTGGATAGGAGTGATCATCTCAGATGATGACCAGGATATTCAGTTTCTCTCAGACTTGGGAGAAAAATGCAAAGGCATGGGATCTGTTTAGCTTTTGCTAGTATGATCCCAGAAAACATGCACATATACATGACAAGAGCTAAGATATATGATAAACAAATTATGACTTCTTCAGCAAAGGTTGTTATCATTTATGGTGAAATGAACTCTTATCTAGAAGTCAGCTTTAGAAGATGGGCATATTTGGGTACTCAGAGAATATGGATCACAATCTCAAAATGGGATGTCATCACAAATAAAAAAGATTTTAGCCTTGACTTCTTCCATGGGACTGTCACTTTTGCACACCACAAAGGTGAGATTGCTAAATTTAGGAATTTTATGCAAACAATAAACACTGACAAATACACAGTAAACATTTCTGAGTCTATACTGGTTTGTAATTATTTTAATTGTTCAATCTCTAAGAACAGCAATAAAATAGATCATTTCATATTCAACACATTGGAATGGTTAGCACTGCACAAATATGACATGGTCCTGAGTGAAGAAGTTTACAATTTGCTGTGTATGCAGTGGCCCACACCTACCATGAACTCATTCTTCAACAAGTAGAGTCTCAGAAAATGGCAGAACCCAAAGGATTATTTATTGACTCTCAGCAGCTACAGTTTCTTACTCTTCGTTATGCTTAGATATATCAATGTAAGCTTTTATATGGATACAGAGAAACAAAGGTACATTTGTTAAAGATTATTCTCTCAGTGGAAAGTTTTCTACACTGCAAAACACCCTAATGAATCTTTTACATGGATAAATATTATGTACAAAGATAACATTTAATAGGGGACAATATATTTTTATGAATATCACTAAGTTTTGTGAAAACATGTCTCAACATTTCACCAATGAGTTCAGTGTTTAAAATAGGAACCAGGAGTTTTATCACCAAAGCCTAACATGATGACTAGACTAGAATATTTTTCTACTGAATAATTTCTCAAGAATTGATACATGTTCTGTGATTAATAGTTATTCATTTACAGCCGGGCAGTGGTGGCACATGTCTTTAATCCCAGCACTTGGGAAGCAGAGGCAGGTGGATTTCTGAGTTCGAGGCCAGCCTGGTCTATAGAGTGAGTTCCAGGACAGCCATAGCTACACAGAGAAACCCTGTCTCAAAAAACAAAAAACAAAACAAAACAAAAAACCAAATAGTTATGCATTTAAATTAACAGATATTTACAAAACTATAAATGATTACGATTACACATTTTATTAAGTTGATGTTTATTTCATATATGTATACTGTATGTACATGAAAGACCCACAACCATTCTTTATTTTCATAACTTCTAGACATTCAGACTTCCCTTTCATTCTCACATACACAGCTTCAGTTTTTAAAAAGTATTTTTTACAAACATTCACACACACACACACACACACACACACACACACACACACACACCATGTTACTTGTTATCTGGCAATCTTTTTTTTCTAACATGTTTTACCATGGAACATCAATATGAAGTATATTAATATTTTACTACATGGAATTGCTTTAAAACAGCTGTCTTTTCTGAAAGTCATTAAAAAATTAGGGGACATTCTCAATTTGGCATTTCCTTTATTGATATGCATATGTAAGCATCTAATGATGCATCTCATTTAGGTATCTTCCTTGCTGAAAACGAGGGTATTTACTAATCCTGTTGGAGAACTGGTAAACATGAACCAAAGTGAAAATCAGTGTGTAGATTATGACATTTTCATCATTTGGAATTTTCCACAAGGCCTTGGATTAAAAGTGAAAATAGGAAGCTACTTTCCTTATTTCACACGGAGTCAACAACTTTATGTATCTGAAGACTTGGACTGGGCCACAGGAGGAACATCAGTGGGTATACAACAATTTTAATTTTTTCACGTTATCTAAATTTTAAAATATGAGGTAGTGAAGTAATAGCTGTATGGTTAGGACCAATTGCTACTCTTGCAAAAGACCATCCTCAGTTACAAGCACCAAAATTTGATAACTCTCAACTTTATGAAAATCTGGTCATAGGGAACAAAGAGCTCTAGATTCCATGTTCAATTGCACCCACATACCTATGAACCTCACACTACAGGAATATATTTATTATTATATTTGTGTGTGTGTGTGTGTGTATGTGTGTGTGTGTGTGTATGTGTGTGTGTGTGTGTGTGTGTGTGTTTATATAGTCAAAATTTTGTAACTACATGAAAACCATGGAATTTTCTAATTCGGTGTTAACATATTTATAGCCTAATTAAGTACAGCATGTATTCATTAACAGAAAATATTCTCCAGATTCAAGGTTTTCATTTTTTAAATTTATATATTTTTTAAATTGGTTATTTTACTTATTTACATTTTAAATGTTATCCCCCTGCCAAGTTCCAATCCAACCTATGCGGAGGATTGCCTTATCTGGCATCAGTGGGTGGGGAGGTTCTTGTTCTTATGGAGGATGGATGTCCCAGCATAGGGGTACTAGGGTGGTGAAGCAGGAGTGGGCAGGCTGGTGGGGGAGCTCCCTCCTAGAAGTAGGGGGTAGGGAGGATGGGATAGGGGGTTGAAGGTTTTCTTTGAAACTTCATTAATTTTATGAGAGTCTTATATAACATACTTTGTTCATATTCATCAAACAATGCTTTCTTGATTTCCATACCTTTTCTCTCCATAAAAGTCAGTGTTCTTTTTTTTTTTTATTTATAACTCTTGAGAGAGAAACTGATGCCGCATAAATGTTCCTTTTGAATTAATCAGTTTAGGAAGGAAAAATTTAAATTGCTCCAACATAAATGTTGCATATATAATATTACATGATATAGTAAATATATAATGACACACAATATTTACTACATATATATACATATATATATACACACACATATATATATGATGTAGTGTGTGTGTGTATATATATATGTATATATATGTGTGTGTGTGTGTGTGTGTAATATATATATATATTACAATATTGCCTCAGGTTCTCTCTTCCATGTGTAGTGTGACATGTACTGCTAGATTCAGGAAAATTCATCAAAAAGAAACAGCAGACTGCTGCTTTGATTGTGTGCAGTGCTCCGAAAATGAGGTTTCCAATGAGACAGGTACATGCTGGCATGCAGAAAAAAATTGCTGAATTTGAATATCTTTTCTTTCCAAACTAGAAATATGATATAGCCTAGATGTAACTGAAGCCTAAAATCTTCATAACTTTATTTTTTAAATAATATCAACATCTTTTGGACCCAGCAAATAACCTGCAATATCTTCTACAAACAGTGCATCTCTCTCATAATATGATGGTTACTGATTTTATATTATGTAGAAAACATTTGGGGGACATATATGTGTAACAATTTTTTAAACAAAAATATTAGGCATAATCTATGCATATGCTTATTCTTCTTTGATTCTTTGTATAAAGAAACTTGACTACATGATCAGTCTACAATCTTTCCCTCTATCACCCAGCTTAGTCCATGACAAAGACCAGATGCTCAGGGTTTCAGTGTATGTTTAATTAAATATGTTTTAAGAACTCAAATGGCTTAAGGGATTAAGCATTTCCTGTACAAAAATTAGAACAAGAGTGAAGATTTCAAGAATGCAAAAAGAGATGGGACAGTGTGTATCATCAATCACAGCCTAGCTAAGGAAAGGGAGATGAATGTGAATATCCGTAACTTTCATGCCATATAACTTGCAATATGTAGTTGGGAACAAAGAGTTTGTACCACAATGAGAGGTATGCATATTTCTATGAAGCATACAGCTTCAAGAATGATAATATTCCTTTATGCAAACAGTATTTGCATGAGGTATTGTATGTTCTGGTGCTTATGTGTGATATAGACAAAGGGTACAACTCTCAAAGCAAGCAAAGTACATAATGCATCTCATCAATTGGCATTAATAACTGTGTCTTCACACTGCTCTTGACTATGAGTACTGAATTTATGTTTTGAGGAATCAAATAATCTGAGATTATTCAAACTATTATTCATACTTTTCTTTCTTATTTGTTTAATAAATAATTTTTTTCTCTTTCATTCCCTGTGATGGTGATAATTTTTTTTCCATTACAAAGCATATGTTAATAGAGAGAAACCTTAAGTGAGTGGTTCATAAAGCAATAAGGAATAGACTAGATACTCAACACCAACATATTTATTGATATTCCTCCAAATAATACACAATGTTTAACTACATAATTATATCTTATAAGGGTTTATTGCTGTTTGCCAGCAGATATGGAACAGTGTGTGAGGTGTCCAGATGATAAGTATGTCGCCTTAGAGCAAAGCTACTGCCTCCAAAGAGCTGTGTCATTTCTGGCTTATGAAGATCCATTGGGGATTGCTCTAAGCTGCATAGCCCTGTCCTTTTTGGCCGTCACAATTCTAATACTAGTCACTTTTGTAAAGTACAAGGATACTCCCATTGTGAAAGCCAATAACTGCATTCTCAGCTACATTCTGCTCATCTCTCTAGTCTTCTGTTTTCTCTGCTCATTTCTCTTCATTGAACATCCCAAGCAGGCCAGCTGCATCCTGCAGCACTTTTGGAATATTTTTAACAGTGGCTATTTCTACAGTGTTGGCCAAAACAATAACTGTGGTCATGGCTTTCAAGCTCACTACTCCAGGAAGAAGGATAAGAGGGATGTTGATAACAGGCACACCTAAGTTGGTCATTCCCATTTGTACCCTAATCCAACTTGTTCTCAGTGGAATCTGGTTGATAACATCTCCTCCCTTTATTGACAGAGATATACAATCTGAACATGAGAAGACTGTCGTTATTTGCAACAAAGGCTCAGTCATTGCCTTCCACTTTGTCCTGGGATACTTGGGCTCCTTGGCTCTGGGGAGCTTCACTGTGGCTTTCTTGGCCAGGAATCTTCCTGACAGGCTTCAATAAAGCCAAGTTCCTGACCTTCAGCATGTTGGTCTTCTTCAGTGTATGGATCACCTTCCTCCTTGTCAACCACAGCACAAAGGGGAAGGTTATGGTAGTTGTGGAGGTCTTCTCCACCTGGCTTCTAGTGCAGGTTTACTAGGATTTATCTTTGTTCTAAAGTGCTACATTATTTTAATTAGACCAGATTCAAATTTTCTTCAGAACTAAAAAGATAAATTGCCTTATTGAAAGTTTGATACTTTCAAAATATCAGATGATAGTCAACATATTTGTTTTGCTTAGTCTTAACAAAAGTATTCCTAAATCATAAAAAAAATGTATGTAATACATGAAGATAGCACTTACATCACATGATAGCACTGCCTAAAGTAATACCAGTTAGTAAGTTTTGGTGGAAAATGGTTTCATTCATGAGTTCTCACAAACCTGAGCATATTTGAGAATAGGGAATCTCAGCTGAGGAGTGTTTGTCAACAATTTGATTTGTGAGTATGTGTGTAAGGAATGTTCCTAATTAATGATTAATATAACATGACCCTGCTGCTTGCAGACAGTGCCACCTCTAAGCAAGTTGTTCTGGGAGTTATATGAGAGAAGACTGTAGAAAAGGTGGACATGAAGCCAGTAATTTTCACTATTCCATGGACTTTCATTGAGTTCCTGCATCCATGTTCTTGTCTTGGCTTCATTCAAATAAGTATGACAAAGGTACATAGGGAAATAACATCTTTTTCACAAATCTCTTTTGACCATGGTGTTTTGTTACAGCAACAGAAACTAAGACATCATCAAATTGGTAAATTTCCTTGGTTCAGATTTGGAATATAATAGATTACTGATACAATAAAGGCATTGATTTGAAAAAAGAAACAAGATTGAATGTTATTAGAGTATTGAGCATAGTTACAGCATTGCATATTGTTGCTCTCCATCACAGAGGCCTGAGATATTGGAAAAGCTTTACAATGTTCTAAGAAGATATTCAGAATATCAGATAACATCCCACGAATAGTACAGTATATGAAAAGAACTATGAGGTTCAGATTTTGCGTGTCGTATAAGGCTCTTGAACTTTATATAAAAACACACCATTTCATTATGAAATGTTAGTGTTTCATTCAGTGAGAAAAATTGACAGTGTAAATAGTGTAATATATAATATGTTTTTCATAATTAGGTCAGTGAGGTTTGTGAACATGTAAATCGCTCTCGGTGAAGGCTCTCATTATAATTTTTTTTCAAAATAGGAGTAACTAAAGATTATTCAGTTTAATATTACACACACAAGGACACAGATACAAACACATACACATTACTATTTCTGAATATTAGTTGTTGAAGGACAGTGTCTTTTTTTCACAAAGTACTGTTTGTTGCTTTATTTTTTAACTATTATTTGGTAGTTTATTTTTGAGAGTGTAATTTAATTGCTTTTTCTTTGTATTTCCTGATTCCAACACATTTTTAACCCTCCTTGCACTCCGAAAGTGCACATGGCTCCTTATATCGTTAATTATTACCGAATGCATATGTGTATTGGTATATACATATACATTTTGAAATACAAACTGTAGAGACCATGTAAAATTGCATACATTTATATTCTGATGGCTCATTATTTGGTACTATGTAGCTATTTTTGTTTCCTTCTCTTGTAATGTCAACCTCTCTCATTCCCATATTTATTATTTATTGTAAATAATTGTGTAGTCTAGAAGCTTTGCAAGCTTTCTTCTTTCCATACTGGCATGCACAATGTAGTGATCCTTCCTCAGATTGTAATTTTTGAGTTATATTGGTAAGACTTTTTGGTCTTCCTATGCCTTTTCTAGAATATTTTTGTTCCCAGCCAACTTCCTCATCCTTTGACTTTCAAGATCTTTCTCACCGTCTTCTTCACATTTCTCTATGGCATGGATGAGGGAAAATTTTGTAAGAGGATACTGTCATCTTTATTCTCTTCATCTTTTCCTCTGGTAGCATGTAGTGTAATTTCTAGCAACTTGAATTCTAGTCATTAGAGGTAAAGCTTCTAGTTGTGGAGCAGCACAACTTTTCCATATTGGATGACACAAGTAAGGTTTTTCTTCAGGACTATCTTCTTATTACCAGTTTATATAGAACAAAACCACCACTCATTGCTCAGGAATCTGTGTGGCAAAGCAGGTCATAAAGTATAAGTGGCAGAGGTACTGGATGACTTCAACAAAACAGTATCATTAAGACACAAAAGGACTATAATCATATGAAGTCAGAGATTTCTCAGCATTCATAAGATCTGCACATGATCAAGTCATACAGTGTCCTAGCACTAGCAAGGAGACATGGACAACTGTAAACACATTATAAAATCAGAACACATGGCAATTTCTGTAAAGGACCATTATTTTGTTATCATGAACTTAAATATGATTATCATTGATATACTCTACATTGATGGTACATCACCTGATAAAGATATTGAGGAAAGAAAATACAAATATCTTTAATCAAAATTTGGTATCACCCGGAGATATTTTAAAGGATCAACTACATTCCAGATATAAACCATATAGTCTCCATTTTCTGTCTGCTGTCACACTTCTCTGGCTATGAAGTAAGTTTATTGGTCTGGTGCAATACTGTGTCAAATACCTTTTTGGATAATTTTACTTGATTACTGAGCACATACTCAGCAAAGGTCAACTTTTCATGAGCATTTACATGGGGCACAAGTATTTTCAAATCCTTTGCCTATTTGTTATGATCTATTCACATGTTTCTTCCCCTGATGTCTTTTTCTTCAAAAGTTCTTTTTCCCATTTAATTTAATTTTTACCTTTTTGTCTCTGCTTTGTGAATTGCACATCATGTACCCCCCACAGGTTTATTTGATAAGGCATATGTAAAATATTGTGCTGGTTAGTTTCATCATCTTGATATAATTTAGAGTCACTTGAGAGGAGGGAATGAGAACATGACTTTAGAGTGTTTCCTTGATTAATGATCAATGTACCATGACCCAATCCAATGTGGGCAGTGTTATCCTTAGCCTGTCAGCCCTGGGCAGTAAAGAAAATCATGCTGAGCAAGCCAGTAATCTGTGTTTCTCCATATTCTCCTTCAGTTCCTGTCTATGTTTTCCCTATGCCAGACTATACCACAGAAATCAAATCAAATCTAAAATTCCCCATGTTGCTTTGGTTAGTGTATTAGCACAGAAAAAGAAATCAAACTGTAACTTGTTTCTGAATTTGATGCAAATCAAGGACTGAGTCTTAAGCACAAAACAACAAGATTGAAGTATTTACTTAAGTAATTTCTTTTTAATGAATATATAAGGATTAGACCAGGCATGGTGGTACATGACAATAATTTGCTCTATTGGAAGGCAGAGACAAGAAGGGAATATGAGACTTTGTCAGAAAACAGAGACAAAGTCAGGCTCTGTAATCCTAGGTCTCAACTGATATTTGTTAACATCTGTACCTTTATTATGAATAGAAATATTTTCAAATGATCTCTGTTTGGGTGTGAAGAGATAGTTTGGTAATTAAGGGAATTTGGTTCCCAGGCTCACAAGTGCCTATGAATCCAGTTATTTAGTTTTCATTACCCTCTTCTGTTCATGCACTTATTAACATATGAGTCTCTCTAGTACACATACATGATTTAAAATAAATGGGGAAAACAAAACAAACAAACAACAACAAAAAAAATACTTTGAGACAGTTCTCAGTTTTACTTTTTTTCCCAAGAGAAGGTCTTCTATCCCACTTTAGGCTCAAATTCAAGAACTCATACTGTTTTTGAAGATACAATTTTCTTGCCCAAGCATCCCTAGGGATCATGACATGCAAATGAACACCTCTCAGATGTGCTTTCTAATGTGAACAAACAATCCCACATATTAACAACATAACTAGAAAAATAGCAGCAGCAACAACCACATAAAGGTTCTTCAGGAATCTGGGTGGAGTTGTTGCTAAATGCTTGTAATCACTATAAGAAGAAGACATATGGGAGGCCTATAAGTTCCTCAAAGGCATTTTCTACTACACAGTGAAATGATGAACAACATGGGCAATGAGAAAACATCTCACAAGTAAAAACAAAGATTCTCTCAGCTTTGAAAGTTTCATTTTCCTATGGTGAGCATTCTACTAGAAAGCTTGGTGGCTTCTAGAATTTTCTGGAACCATAACTTGTTCTCTCAGTCAAGGGGACTGGTATTATGAAATTAAAAAACAAAACAAAACACCACAGGTCCCCCTAAAAAAAAAAACTCTATTTTTTACCCTTTTTTCTTTCTATCTTTCTTAGTATCATATCTCTTCTCTCTTCTATAATTTCAAATTAGATTCAAGATTTAGGCAAAAAGCTTTAAATAACAATTGTTAACCTGTGGGCTATGACCCCAGGGTGAATTTTCTTAATTAAATTATTTTATTTTTTAAATTTCAAATGGAATTTAGGACTAGGAGGGCTCCTTCCTAGTCCCTTTTCTCAGAATTCTTCACCCCATTCTCCCTACTATTTGCCTTTGAGAGTGTATTCCCCAACTCAACTCCAACTCTCACCCATATCCCCAAACTCACCCTCCCCAGCATCTCTTTTGCCTGGGGCATCAAGTTTCTATAGGATTTGATACACATTCTCTCACTGAGGCCACAGAAGGCAGCCCTCTGCTACATATGTGCTGGGGGACACAGACCAGCCCATGTATGCTCTTTGGTTGGTGGATTCGACTTTGGTAGCTCTGAGGGGTCTGGGTTAGTTGATACTATAGTTCTTCCTTTGGGGTTTCCTTACCCTTCAGCTCCTTCAATCCTTACTCTGACTCTCATAGTAGTCTGTGTCCTCAGTCCAATGGTTGAACTTAATCTATCTTAGATAGTTGCTGGTAGAGCCTCTCAAAAGACAGCCATGATAGGCTTCTGTCTGTAAGCACAACATGGCATCAGTAATAGTGTCAGAGTTTGTTGGCTGTGCATGAGATGGATCCCAAGTTGGGCAGGTCCTTTAGTGGAAAAATGACAGTTCTGAAGTAGGAACAGAAAACTTATTGGTGAGAATCATCACAACATGGGAATTGTATTAAATATTCACAGCATTAGGAAGATGGAGCACCACTACTCTAAAATGACAAGAACCTGTTGGTGTGTGTTTGGTTGCAAGTTTGAACATGCTGCATTCTACAACCACTTAAAGATACTCTGCATCTGTAGGAGAGGTTACTTTTCCTCTCCCAGCTGTCCTTAGTTGTCTGGAGTCCTTTGCTTATTGTGGTGCAGGGTGAACATGGAGCCCCATAAAATTTGTTCCCTTTCATCTTCATAAGTGCATTGATATTACAGGTTTTTGTTTTTGTTTATGCTATCATTTTCTAGGGGAAAATGTTTTACAGTAGATGACCTGGTATTCTTTTCACCACAACCTCAATGATGTTCCATGAGCCAAAGATGCAGTAGATGTGATGCAGCTGTATTTGGATGTTAATAGCTGTACTTATCTGTGATTTAAATAACTTAAAGCAGTGATTCTCAACCTTCCTAATGTTGCAACACTTACACTATCCCCTGACTGGGCTTCCTTGTTTGTCCTCAGTGAGAAAGGATATGCGTAGCCCTACAGAGGTTTGAAGTGTCAGATTAATAGGATACCCAGAGGGTACTCTGCTCTCTCATAGAACACCAGGTGAAGTGGGGGATAGAATATGTGAGAGTAGAACTCCAAGAAGGGGCAGTGACTTGGATGTAAAGTGAATAAATAAATACAAATGGATGGAACTTGAAAATATTATCCTGAGTGAGGTAACTCAATCACAAAAGAACAAACATGATATGCACTCACTGGTAAGTGAATATTATCCCAAAAGTTTGGAATACCCAAGATTCAATTCACAGCAACTGTTGGACTGAGTGTGGGGGCCCAGGCAGAGGAGTTAGATAAGGAGTTTGCAGCCCAATGGAGGGAGCTACAGTGTCAACTGGCCAGACCCCTTGGTGCTCCTGGAGACTGGACCACCCACCAAAGAATATACATAGAGGGACCCATGGTGCTGGCCACATATGTGGCAGAGGAGGGCTTTGCTATCCATCAGTGAGAGGAGAGGCCCTTTGGTCTGAGGGTATTAGATCCCCAGGATAGGGAAATGCCAGGGAGGGAATACAGGAGTGGGTAGGTAGCCGGGTGAATATCCTCATAGAGGCAGGGGAGTGTGGGGCAGAGACCTGCGACAGGCAATCTGGCACCTGGTTGAGCATAGGCGTAAAATCAGGGCCACCCCATGGAATAATCCACAGGGGACCAGAAAACTTTATGCCAACACTCCCAGGAGGCTTTGGCTCCAGTCAAGGTCAGAAACCAACCCTCCTCAGGTAGAGGCATGATCACACAGCCTCAAGCCATCCCCATGTTAATGAGACACCTAGAGGCTTAGCCACGCCCCTTCCCAGTTACTATATCTGCCTCACATCTCCCAGAGGCCAGGAGTACCATTCCATCCATGCCATTCCACAGAATGACAATAAATGTCTTAGAATTATGGACTGTCTTTTCATCTGGACCTGCCTTGGGAAACTAGGGATCCAGCGATTAAGGAGCCACATCTAATCTTTTGCTGAGGGCTTCCCAGTGCTCCCAGATGGTACCCATTCACCCAAGCCAAAGGAGCTAGCCCAACGCTCCAGGCTGCTAAAACCTGGTCTCAGCAGGAACCCCAGTAGTGCTTTGGCTAGTCTGTCTGCTGCACACTGCTGCGACTCCTGTGTCCTGAGCTAGAGAACCCACAGAGACAACTGCTGTGAATTCTCAGAGAATGGACCCCTCCCCCACCCATGGGCAGGGCCTGCAAAGGCTTCCCACAGTCCCCACCTGCCCGTGGGACTGTGTGGGAAGACACGGCCACTTCCCACTTGTCTGCTGTCCCACCCAGAGCCGCAGCACCCCAGGACAGACACATGAGGCTTCATCCCACCTCGCCAGGCATGTTCCCACAGGGGAGGGGGAGGGGAAGAGGGAGGGGGGTTCCAAAGGGGAGACTTGGAAAGGGAAAAACATTTGAAATGAAAATAAAGTATCAAAAATAAAAATTAAAAAAAAATTAAAAGAAAAAGAGAAAACCAAACAAACCATCTCTCCAATTCTGATCAGAAAATCTTTGAAAATACTTGTATTCACTTAAAAAAAGTATATGCTAATAAATACTGGGAAAAATCTAGGAACTCACAGACCAGATTTATCCTCATTTTTGTGACATGGTATGATAATCCATCTAACATCAAAAACATCTGATTAGATTTCTCCTAAGTACATCTTTTAAGGGAGGTCAAGCTATATAATATTGACAGGACTATTATGGAGAACAGAATGGCTCAAATCCTACAGTTCAGAATATTTGTACAGGTCATGTTTCTTTTATAATTGATTGAATTGTTGATTGATTTATTAATATTTATTCATATAAATGACTATCCTCATAAATGTATGTGCAACACATGTATTTTTGATGCCATGGATAGATGAGAGTGTCAGATAACATAAATGGAGACTCCAACTCACAGCATCAGTTGAATGTATGTAGTTCTCCACTTATGTGTGTGTATGTGTGAAAATTTCTTCCTTCCTATGGCATGCCAAGTAGTAATGTCATTTTGTAGGTCTTAGGTGATCCATATGTTAAGTTATCACAGGTGCAGCTCCACTATTACAGAGAAGATATTGTCTCTCAGCAGGCACCTTAGTCCTCCAGATTTCACCATCTTCTAGTCCTTTTACATGATGTTCCCTGAGCTGTGGGTGGAGGGATCATGTTGTACATATATCACATGGGATTGGACACCCTGAGTTAGTTGTCCTTACATGTTAACAAGTTGAGATTTTCTGCAATGCTACAAGTCTAATAAAAAATAATCCATATTGTGAGTAAACAGGACTGTGCATATTTATGGATATAAGGATAGGCATTGAGAATTAGAAAAAAAGGAAGAAAATGCCTTACAGCTGAATCTTATGTAGACATTTTCACAATTAAATTATTTCAGATACCTCTATCTTATGTTGAAGTGAAACTCAACAAACAAACAAATCTAGCAAGCACAAATGTTTAAATTAAAAAATTAGAAGAAGATCTTTCATTTTCCTAGTCCTAGTATTAGTTCTACTTTGAAGGTCTGCTGAATACTATGCTGAATACTTCTGGCTCAGTGCTTTTATGTTTGATTGTTAATTTGTTTTAGAGTGGGATTTTAAAAATTATTTCCATCTCATTGGCTGTTATACAGCTATGTAAATTATTTACTTAATATGAGTTGAATAAGACACAAACAAACACACACACATACACACACACACACACACACACACACACACACACACACACACACAAACACATCCTCTGATTTCTTATACATTTTCCAATTTAGTGTACTTCAGATTATTAAGGTTATAGCCTCAAGACTTTGAATTTCTTTTGTCTATTTTAATGTTTTTCTTTTTAATATAATTTTATTGATTTGGATCTTCTCTCTGTTTGGGAGGAGATGCCTTAAACCTATTAATCTTTTCAAAGAAAGAATTTTTGTTTTATTGTATTTACATTTCATTAATTTCAGACTTGACTTTGGTTATATATTTCTATCTAATTTTATTTGTTGTTGTATGTTCTTGTTTTTTGTTGTTGTTTTTCTTTCCCAAGAACTCAAAAAGAACCATGAACCATTCACATAAAATCTACTCCCCTCTGTTTCTCCCTCTGTCTGTCTCTGTCTGTCTCTCTGTCTCTGCCTCTCTCTGTCTCTGCCTCTCTCTCTGTCTCTGCCTCTCTCTCTGTCTCTGCCTCTCTCTCTCTCTGCCTCTCTCTCTCTCTCTCTCTCTCTCTCTCTCTCTCTCTCTCTCTCTCTTTCTCTCATGCATAGTAGGTAGTTACTCTTGTAAACATTTCTCACTTATGTTCATTGTGTCCCATATACTTTGGTATGTTCTGTTTTGACTTTCCATGTTAAGTTTTTTTTTTTAAGTTTTATTCTTGTTTGCATCTTTCACATGATTATTATGCTGTAGTAGTATATTGTTTAGCTTCCATGAGCTTGAACACTTCGTTTTTCACATCAAGCTTATTAATTCTTTGAGAATTTCACATAGTGTATTTGAATCATATCTACCCTCTTTCCTCAATAGTTTCTGGATCCACTCCAACTCTGTAACAGTGATTTTCAAGTTCTTTTTTTAATCAATCAAGTCTAATAGTTCTTGCCCATGAACTGAATTAAATGTTCCTATGAATATGACTGAGATACTGATAGCCAGGCAGTGATTTAGTATCTTTGGTGAAAACATATTTTCAATTGGAAGAGAGAAATGCCTCTAGAGAAGGCTGGTACTGAAGGACACAAAGGAAATATGTGGAGTTAACTCTACAGAAACACATATATAAAAATTGTCTAGATCCAGATGATCAACACTGCATAGAGAGGTTAACATCCATCACCTGAAGGCTACAATCTCATTATGGATATGAAAATCATTTTTAAAAAACCACAACTTCCTATAATTTTGTCCATCATCTTTCATGATTTATGAGAAGGTTATAATACTATTCACATGAAACAAATATTCTAGACAGAGCTAAATATTTTGAATACCACTGATATAGTAAATCAGCTATAGATTAATGATTGATTTGAGGGGACCTATGACTGGTCCAGGGCCTGCAATGTAATTCCCAAACCACTTCCATCAACTCTTTCCTGAAGGCTATTAATAATTGTTCTCTCCTTAAATCTACACTGTTTTATGACACAACACATTAGATCTTGACATTTAATCTTCTAAGTTTTAAATTTTTTTAATATATTAAAGTTTTTCTCTTACTAAATTATTCCCAAATCCTTCCCACCTCTCTACTCACTCAGTTTTATGTTCTATCTCTCTAAGAAACAAAAATTAAACAAAGAAACAAACAACATCTAACTGAACAGAAAAAGGAGAATCAAGATAAACAAATGAAAACCAATAATACAGAAGGAACATTGCTAAACTCATTCCATGAGGCCATAGTCAACCTGATAAGAAAAAGAATTTCAAATTTCTCTTGTGAATATTGATACAAAATACTTAATAAAATACTCACAAACTGAATCCAAGTACACATCTAAAACATTATCCACAATGATCAAGTAGGCTTTATCCCATGGATGCAGATATGGTTCAATATATTTTTAAAAATCCATCAATGTAATCCATCATACAAACAAACTGAAAGAAAAATCACACAATCATCTTATTAGATGATTAACAAGCCTTTGACAAAACCCAACACACGTTCATGTTAAAAATCTTAAGAGATATCTGAGACACAAGGTAGTACCTAAATATAAAAAAAAAAAAAAGGAATATACAGCAACATCAAAGTAAATAAAGAGAAACTTGAAGTAATTCCAATAAAATCAGGGACAAGAAAAGGTTGCCAACTCTCTCCATTTCTATTCAATATAGTTCTTGAAGTGTTAGGTAAAGCAATGAGACAACTAAAGGAGATCAAGGTGATACAAATTGGAAAGGAAAAATTCAAAGTTTTGTTATTTTAAAATGATATTATAGTATACGTAAGTGACTTCCAAAATTCTACCAGAGAACTCCTACAGCTGATTAATAGCTTTAGCAAAGTGGCTAGATGCAAAATTGACTCAACAATCAGTAACCCTCCTTTACTCAAATGATAAATGGACTGAGCAAGCAATCAGGGAAGCAGGACCCTTCACAATAGCCACAAATAATATAAAATATCTTCGTGTAACTCTAATCTAGCAAGGAAAAGAACTATATAAGAACTTCAAGTCTTTGAAGAAAGAAATTGAAGAAGATATCAGAAGATGGAAAGATCTTCAATGTTCATGGATTGGTAGGATTACCATAGTCAAAGTGACCACCTAACCAAAAGCATTCTACATTTTCAATGCAATTCCCATCAAAATTCCAAGACAATTCCTTGCAGACCTTGAATGAACAATATTCAACTTCATATGGAAAAATAAAACAGCCAGGATAGCTAAATCAGCCCTTGTAAAATAAAAGAACCTCTGGAGTTATCAGTATTCTTGATTTCATATTCTACTACAAGGAAACATTTATTTAAAAACACATGGTATGAGCATAAAACAAATAGATTGATTGATGGAATTGGATGAAGAACCCAAAATAAATCCATATAACTATGGACACTTGATATTTGACAAAGAAGTCAAAACTATACAATGTAAAAATGAAAGCATCTTCAAAATATGGTGTTGTTCCAAGAGGATGTCTGCTTGTGGAAGAATACAAATAGATCTGTATCTATCACCCCCCACAAAAACCTGAGGACAAAGTGGACCAAAGACTTCAAAATAAAACAAGACACACTAAATTTGATAGAAGTTAAAATGGGAAATAATCTTGAACCCGTAGTCCCAGGAAACAACTTCCTGAACAAAACACAACAGCTTAGGAACTAAGATGAATAAATGAGATATCAAGAAGGTGAAAATATTTTGTAAGGCAAAAGGCACCATCAGTAGGGGAACATTGAAGCCTACAGAATGGGAAAATATCTTCAACAACACATTATCTGACAGAGAGATGGTATAAAAAAACTCAAGAAATTAGACATCAACAAATTAAATAATCCAGTTAAAAATGCCATGCAGAGCTAAACAGAATTCTCAACAGAGGAATCTCTAATGGCCAAGAAACAATTATAAATGTTCAACATCCTTAATATCAGTAAAATACAAATCAAAATGACTCTGAGATTCCTTCTTATAACCCTCAGTATGGCTACAATCAAAAACTCTAGTGACATGTGGGTGTCATGGTAATTCAGAAAAAGGCCAAGAAGAAGATCTATAAGTGCAGAGAAGCAACAAAGCCATTCAGGCTAGACATCTCCAAGAGGAATTCATAAGTCAGTAATGACACAGTTTATTGGAGGTAGTGGGTTTGCTCTAAGTTGGCATGTGTATCATCTCAACACTTCACATACTGCTTCATATTTGCTGGAGAAGCCCAGGGGAAAAATATTACCACTGTTGATTCAGTATTTCTCTTACTCCCTGTATAAATCGAGCAAACATTTTAAAGTTGAGCAGAAATTTCCTGTAAAGCATTATCCTGGTCAACTCTGCTATAGCAACACTTGCCACTCCATGAAGCACATCATCTTCATGAAGAAAATCAATTTACTCTTTATCATCTTTCATAATTTTTATTCATGTATTCACTAAAGAAATAATTAAGTTTCCTAAGGCATTGTAAATGATGAAATAAAATAGCCTAAATTGGGTATGTTTTAAATCTTAAATTGACGACTTTACAATTCCAGGAACTGTTCAGGATGAGGACAAATATTTATGTGATTTTTATATAACATTCAGCACCTTTACTACCTTAACCATTTTGACCATTGTATCATTGCCCATAGGATAAAACTGGCATCCAAGTTCTTGCATAATCATTGTTTATATCAAGCTGTGATTCCATTACTATTGAGTCACATTGTAAGACACCATTCAGCCTAATACCATTAACTGAGAGTTTAACATATTCATTTTATGAGTTCTCAACATTTAACCATTTCAAAAATTTCTCTATAAGTATTGTCTATGAAGCTAACTAAACTCACATGTATTTCTATTTCATTTCTCACTTTTAAACAAGAGGACAACAGATAGTTCAATCTACTCATTAATCATGTGCTGAATAATTCTATGTTTGAAAATAAAAAATGCATTTGTTTTTTGACGTAGATCAATGAGGTTTGTATAGTGCAAGTACATATAGGTTTATGTTTGTGAAATATTGTGTTAGTATCTTTGTCAGTATGAAGACATTTATGCAATAATCAAAAGACTGTTTCCAGTGGCATTCTTACACTTTACCATACTTGAGCCATCATGATGGGTTGCTCTCATTACATATGACCTGCTAGTTGGCTACAAGATACTAGCAGTTATCCTGATTCCTCACGAAGCCCTAGGCACAGATGTATACTGCAGCATCCTTTATTTCTGAGGGTTCTTAGAAAATGTCCAACTTTACTGCTGGTAAACATACATTTTTTGGAAATAATTTAGAAAGTATTTCTTATTATCTAAACTTTTTAAGAATCAAGTTTCACTCTAGGAAGATATGGAATATTCATGTTTTCAGTAGAACTTGTATATAGGATCAAGGAAGGGCATGCTTACAGTATAACATGGGACAGTATCTGAGAGAGAAAGCAGTTTTGATTCTGATTCTTTTGTCCAAAACATTTCTGGGAAATGCATTTTTGCAGGTTTTGTAAAGTAATCCATATATGCAGTTTAAGTAATAGTCTAACAGTTATTTGGGGGAAAAACTACTCATCAAACCATTTAATTGAATAAATTAAGAACCAAGTGAGTTTACAGTATCACTTTCTTTCTATGACCCTACAGAGTTTTGGTGAGCCAGGAAGGAGAAGATTGTCAATCTTCAGGCATTTCCCCCCAAGTGACCATTCCCCTGTGTTATTTGAAACTTCTTTCTCACTGCAAGGGGAACAGTCAAAACAGCAGACTCTTACTCTCTCTGGATGTAATTTTTTTTGTATCCAGGAGTGCAAGCCACCATGAATATATTGTTAGGGATCTGTGGATCATGAAGTCAGTGTTGGTAACTAATAAGGACTTCACTATTTTCATTTATCTTTAATAGTTATAGCTATTGTCTTGTTCAGGGACTTAACGATTTCTATAGAGCTATAATAAGAATATAGTCACAATTCTTAAAATACATTGTTCATCTTGATGCATATGTCTATTTTAGAAAAATGGAATTAATTTTTTGCTTCCTAAAAACTAAGCAAAAGATTAGAAAGACTTTCTGGATATTAGAAATATATCAGGGCTGAATCTTCACCTGCACCCATGGCAGATCTTCATGCTAGTTCCCCAGGTCCCACAGTCTGCCTGTCTCCTCATTGTTTCACCAGGGACATGAATGAGACTCCTGCCCCAATATGCATGCTAGCTGGGACCTCCACAGATCACAGGAGATGTGGGATCTCTCTCTGCCTGAGCCCCATCAGCCTTCCCTGCAGCATCCAAGACAGATTGGTGTTCTAGCCCAAGCCTCCACAGCCTGCCTATCTCCCAGGCAGTCTTATCTAACCAGGGAAACAGGAGGACTGTTCTAACAAGAGATACAAGAGGACTGCCCTGACCAGAGACTGCACTGCATGCTTCCCAGAAGATCTGCTCTGACCCAGGTTATATAGCTCTAACTGCCTGCAAGGATGCCTGCTCCAGTTTAAGACACCCAGGCCATTAACACCAGAGATAATGAGTTGTCAATGGGCAAGCTAGGGAACATAAGCAACAGGAGGCATTGTGATTTGTCACCATTAAACAGTTCTTCCACCACAGCAAGTCCTGGGTACATTAACAGGTGTGAAAAGCAAGATTCTCACCTAAAATTCCATATCATGAATATGATAGAGGCCTTTAAGGGGGATATAAATAACTCCTTTAAATACAGGAAACCACAGACAAACAGATAGAAGCCCTTAAAGAGGAAGCAAATAAATTCATTGAAAAAATACAGGAAAATGCAATCAAACAAATGACAGAATTTAACAAAACTGTCCAAGACCTAAAAATGGAAATAGAAATAGTTAAGGAATCACAAATGGACGCAACCCAGGCGATGGAAACCTAATGAAGAGACCAGAAACTACAGATGCAAGCATCGCCAACAGAATACAAGAAATGGAAGAGAGAGCCTCTGGTGTAGAAGATACCATAGAATATATTGACATATTGGTCAAAGAAAATACAAAGTGTAAAAAGTTCCTAACCCAAAACAAAACTAAATTTTGGACACAACAAAATTAACAAACCTAAGCATTATAAGAAAAGAAGTTGTTGAAGACACCAGGTTCAAAAGACCTGAAAACATCTTCAACAAAATCATATAAGAAAATTTCCCTAACCTAAAGAAAGGAACTACAACAAACATACAAGAGGCCTTCAGAACATCAAATAGTTTGGACCTAAAAAGAAAATTCTCTATTACATAATAATCAAAACACTAAATGTATAGAAAAAAGACAGACTATTTAAAAGTGTAAGGGAAAAGGGGCAAGTAACATATAAAGACAGATATTAAAATTACACCTGACTTCTCAACAGAGACTCTAAAAACTAGAAAATCCTGTACAGATACCATTCAGACACTAAAAGAACACAAATGTAAGCCCAGGCTACTATAACCCAAAAAACTCTCAATTACCATAGATGGAGAAACCAAAATATTCCATGACAAAACCAAATTTAAAGATCTATCTACCAATCCAGCCCTACAGAGGACACTGGAAGCAAAACTCCAACTTAAGGAAGGTAAACCCAAGAAATCACAAGAAATTAAACCTCTCAAAAGAAACCCAAAAGAAGAAAACCACACACACACACACACACACACACACACACACACACACACACACACACTACCTCCTCCAACAACAAAAATAACAGCAACTAACAATCACTGGTAATTAATATCTATGAATAACAATGGAATCAATTCCCTAATAAAAAGACAATACAAGATAACAGAGTAGGTATATAAACAAGATCTATCATTCTGCTTCAAAATCAAAAACAAAAACAAAACAAAAAAACAAAAACAACAACAACAACAAAAACACATTTCAGTGACAAAGAAAGACACTACTGCACAGCAAATTGTTGAACAAAAGTTTTCCAAGCAAACAGTGCCAAGAAACAAGCTGGAAACACCATTCTAATATCCAATAGAATAGACTTTCAACCAAAAGTAATCAAAAGAGATGGCAGGACACTTCACATCTATAAAAGAAAAATCCACCAGGTGGAAGTCTCAATTCTGAACATCTATTTCCCAAATTCAAGAGCACCCATATTGGTAAAAGAAACTCTACTGAAGCTCAAAACACACATTTAACCTCAAACAATAATAGAAGGAGACTTCAACATCCTATTCTCACCACTGGACAGGTCATTGAAACAGAAATTAAACAGAGACACAGAAAAACTAACAGAACTTATCAATCAAATGGATGTAACAGATATATACAGAACATTTCACCCCAAAACAAGATAATATACCTTCATCTTAATACCTCATGGAACCTTCTCTAATACTAAAAATATAATGAGACAGAATCCAAGCCTGATCAGATACAAGAAGATTGAAATAATAATTTGCATTCTATCAGATCACCATGGACTAAGTATATACTTCAACAACAACAACAACAAAGAAAGTTCAAATACTCATGGAAACTGAACAACTTTCAATTCAGTGATAAGTTAGACATGAAGTAAAAAAAAATAAAATGAAATAGATGACTTTCTAGAATTCAATGAAATGAAGAAAGAGTATACCCAAATGTATGGGACACAATAAAGCAGTGGTATGCAGAAAATTTATAACACTAAGTGCCTTCATTAAGAAATTGGAGATATCTTATACTACTCACTTAACAGTGCACCCGAAAGCTCCAGATCAAAATGAGGCAAACACATGCAAGTGGAGTAGATGGCTATAAATAGTCAAACTCAGGTCTGAAAAACAACCAAAAATAAAGAAAAGAGAACAATACAAAGAATCAACAAAACCAAGAGCTGGTTCTTTGAGAACATCCTGAAGATAGACAAAAAACTTTAGCCAAACTAATTAAAGACACTAAGATAGTATCCAAATTTAGAAAATCAGAAAGGAGAAAGGAGAAATAACCACAGAAATGGAAGAAATTAAAAAGAAAATCCTCAGATCTTACTACAAAAGTTTATACTCTACAAAACATTAAACTCTAGACAAAATGAATAATTTTCTCAACAGACACTACATATCAAAGTTAAATCAAAATCCGACAAATGATTGAAACAGTCTCATAATGCCTACAGAAGTAGAAGCAGTCATTAAAACCTCCCCCCTCAAAAAAAGCCCTATGGCAAGATTGTTTTAGTACAGAATTCTATCAGACCTTCAAAGATATCCTAATACCAATACTCCTCAAACTATTCCACAAAATAGAAACAGAAGGAACAATACCTAATTCATTCTATGAATCCACCATTACTCTGATACATAAACCACACCTAGACCCCACAAAGAAAGAGAACTTCAGATCATTTTCTCTTATGAACATTGATGGAAAAATACTCCATAAATTTCTGGCAAACCAAATCCAAGAACACATCAAAACCATCATTTACCATGATCAAGTAGGCTTCTTTCAGGAATGCAGGGATGGAACAATATATGAAATCCATTATATAATGTAATCCACTATATAAAGACATTCAAAGAAAAAAAAATCACATAATCATCTCATTAGATGCTGAAAACACCTTTGAAATACCCAACGCCCTGTCATGTCAGGAGCCATAGTAGGACAAGCTAATAACTAGCAGGTGATCTTCCTGAGATGACTGCCTTAGATTAAAATCTGCAATAGAACTCTGGTAAGCAAGGCCCAGAAGAAAATCATTTTAGGAAATATATCTGTTATTAATATGCTTTTTCTGTTATTATTAAACATATATGAAAATCACTAGGTATTAGCCCACCCTTTTGAGTAGATCTCTGCAGATCTATGAAGATGTACTGTCTTGTGGTGATGCTATATAGACAAATAGATGATTTCTTAATTCTTTATGATGATCCTACAAGAACTCCTAAAATTATATCAGTATTTATAAAGGTCTGTTATAGTGGACCTGCTATTAGGTCTCTTCTGATAGTCAAAACTGCAATGACAACTCTGCTAATTTCCCATGTGTTACCAGTTAATTGCTAGATAGTAATAAGACTTTCTACTAAGAGCACATTCCATGAGGCTGTAAAACCATTAACAAAATGTCATAAAACGGGAACTAACGATTTATTATAGGTACAAGGACAAAAGATAACATACTGACTGTGTTTATGTATACAAAACTTCACTAATAACTTGGTTAACTCAGTGAACCTGTGGAGCTTTGACTATTTGAATATTTAGCCAGATTATTACTCCTAATGGATATGCATGTAAACATTCTCTGTTTTAAACTTCTATTTCAATTTGTAATTTGATTTTATATGTGAACTTGTGATAAACTTTTTAACATGTGATTACGCATTGTGAAAGATGTATAAGTGCTAAGCAAAAAAAAAGTCAGAACTGAGCTGAGAACTTTTTTGGACAGAACACTTCTTAGACAAAGAGGCAAAGAAGAATTTACCCTTATCCCCCTTTTACTTTTCTTCTTATTTTTTTGTTTTCTTCAGTATTTGGACTGTCCATGTGTTACTTTATTTACTTATTTATTTTTATTTTTGGATATTTACTTTACTTACATTGCAAACGTTTTCCCTTTGGAACCCCCCTATCTCATCCTCCCTTTCCCTGCCTTTATGAAGGTGCTCCCCTACCTACTCACTTACTGCCATATTCCCTCCCTAATATTCCTCTACACTGGGGCATCAAACACCCTCAGGTCCAAGGGCCTCTCCTCCCACTGATGGCCAACAAGGCCCTCCTTTGCCACATATGTGGTGAGCACCATGGGTCCCTCCATTTGTATTCTTTGGTTGGTGGTCCAGTCTCCTGGAGCTCCAGGAAGTCTGGTCAGTTGACACAGTTGGTCCCTCCATGGGGCTGCAAACCTCTCAGCTCCTTCAGTCCCTTTTACAACTCCTCCATCCTGGACCCCAGACTCAGTCCAATGGTTGGCTGTGAGCATCTGCCTCTGTATTTGTCAGGCTCTGACTGAGCTTCTCTGGAGACAGCTTATCATGCTTCCATCAGCAAGCACTTCCCAACATTCACAAGAACACCAGGGTTTGATGGCTTTATATGGGATGTATCCCCAGGTAGGATAGTCTCTGGATGGCCTTACCTTGAGTCTCTGCTCCACACTTTGTCTCAATATTTTCTCCTGTGAGTATTGTGTTCACCCTTCTAAGAAACACTGAAACATCCACGTTTTGCTCTTCCTTCTTCTTAGGCTTCATATGGTCTATGAATTGAATCTTGGGTACTCGGAACTTTTGGGCTAATATCCAATTTTCAGTGAGTACATACTGCGTTTGTTCTTTTGTGACTGAGTTACCTCACTCAGGATGATATTTTCAAGTTCCAACCATTTGCCTGTGAATTTCACGAAGTCATTGTTTTTAATAGTTAAGTAGTATTCCATTGTGTAAATGTACCATATTTTCAGTATCCATTCCTCTGTTGAGGGACATCTGGATTGTTTGCATCTTCTGGCTATTATAAATATGGCTGCTATGAACATAGTGGAGCATGCATCCTTATTACATGTTGGAGTGTCTTCTGAGTATATGCCCAGGAGTGGTATAGCTGGGTCCTCAGGTAGTATTATGTCCAATTTTTGAGGATCTGCCATACTGATTTCCAGAGTGGTTGTACCAGCTTGCAATCCCACCAGCAATGGAAAAGTGTTCCTCTTTCTCCACAACCTCACCAGCATCTACAGTCACCTGAGTTTTTTAACTTAGCCATTCTGACTGGTGTGAGGTGGAATCTCAGGGTTGTTTTGATTTGTATTTTCCTGATGACTAAGGATGTTGAACATTTCTTTAGGTTCCTCTCAGCCCTTCAAGTTTCCTCACTTGAGAATTCTCTGTTTAACCCTGTTTCCTGTTTTTTAATAAGGTTATTTATTTCTTTGGAGTCTAACTTCTCAAATTCTTTGTATAGATTGGATATTAGCCCTCTACCAGATGTAGGATTGGTAAAGATCTTTTCCCAATCTATTGGTTGTTGTTTTGTCCTATTGGCAGAGTTCTTTGCCTTACAGAAGTTTTACAGTTTTTGCAGGTCCCATTTGTCGATTTTTGATCTTTGAGCATAAGCCATTGGCGATCTGTTCAGGAACTTTTCTCCTGTGCCCATGTGTTTGAGACTTTTCCCCACTTTCTTTTCTGTTAGATTCAGTGTATCTGGTTCTATGTGGAGGTCCTTGATCCACCTGGATTTGAGCTTTTACAGGGAGATAAGAATGCATTAATTTGCATTCTTCTGCATGTTGACCTCCAGTTGAACCAGTACCATTTGCTGAAAATGCTGTCTTTTTTCCACTGGATGGTTTTAGCTCCTTTGTCAAAGATCAAATTACCGTAGGTGTGTGGGTTCATTTCTGGGTCTTCAATTCTATTCCATTGATCTACTTGGCTGTCACTGTACCAATACCATGCAGTTTTTATCACTATTGTTCTGTAATACAGCTTGAAGTCAGGGATGCTGATTCCCCCAGAATTTCTTTTATTGTTGAGAATAGTTTTTGCTATCCTGGGTTTTTTGTTATTCCAAATGAATTTGAGAATTCCTCTTTCTAAGTCTATGAAGAATTGAGTTGGAATTTTGATAGGGATTGCACTGAATCTGTAGATTGCCTTCAGCGTGATGGCCATTTTTATTATTAATCCTGCCAATTCATGAGCATGGGAGATCTTTCCATCTTCTGAGGTCTTCTTCGATTTCTTTCTTCAGAGACTTGAAGTTCTTGTCGTACAGATCTTTCACTTGTTTGGTTAGAGTCACACCAAGATACTTTATATTGTTTGCAACTATTGTGAAGAGTGTCATTTCCCTAATTTCTTTCTCAGCCTGTTTATCCTTCAAGTATAGGCAGGCTGCTGATTTATTTGAGTTAATTTTGTATCAGGCCACTTTGCTGAAGTTGTTTATCAGCTGTAGGAGTTCTCTGGTGTAATTTTTGGGTCATTTAAATATATTCTCATATTATCTGCAAATAGTGATATTTTGATTTCTTCCTTTCCAATTTGTATCCCTTTGATCTCCTTTTGTTGTATAATTGCTCTAGCTAGAACTTAAAGTACTATATTAATAGATAGGAACAGGGAGAGCAGCCTTGTCTAGTCCTTGATTTTAGTGGGATTGCTTCAAGTTTCTCTCCATTTAGTTTGATGTTGACTACTGGTTTGCTGTATGTTGCTTTTACTATGTTTAGGCACGGGATTAGATTTCCTGATCTTTCCAAGACTTTTATCATGTTGAATTTTTGCTTTTTCTTTTTCTATTTTTACATCCAAAGCTTTTCATTTTATTTTTTGAAGTATAATTTCAATTTTAATCTAAAGCGAATATGTAAAAATTAAATAATGACAGAAAAATAACATACTATCTCTGAAAAATAGTCTCTTTTTTGGATATTTACTTTATATACATTTCAAATGCTTTCCCCTTTGGACAGCCCCTACTCCATCCTCCCTCCCCCATCTCTATGATAGTGCTCCCACACCCACCCACCCACTTACTCCCCTCTTCCCTCCCTAGCATTACCCCACATTGGGGCATCTAACACCCTCACCTAACACCTAAGGGCCTCTTGTCCCACTGACGGCCAACAAGGCCCTCCTTTGCCACATATGTGGCCAGCACCATGGGCCCCTCCATGTGTATTCTTTGGTTGGTGGTGCAGTCTCCAGGATCTCCAGGACATCTGGCCAGTTGACACAGTTGCTCCCTTGATGGGGGCTGCAACCCCCCTTAGCTCCTTCAGTTCTTTGACCTCTGGGGTCTCCTAAGGGCCGAGGCACTGTGCTCCTGTCTGGTCCTCGGAAGGGTTGAGAGGTGTACCTACATTTTGGCAAAGCCACAGGAACCCCACACAGCCACACCTAACCCTATGTTCGTTCCAAGGGTCGGAGGTTCGAGCATGCCAGAGGCTGACGGGCCAGCCGAGGCTACAAAAACTAACCCTGGATCTTGAACCCAGCCTTGAGGATGAGACTTCAGGCCCGGCTGCTCACCCGCAGCTCACACACCATCAGCCTGGGCACTTCCAGAATCAACACATCATCTGTGACTGTCCCTATAACCATAGCGGTTTTGTTCTCCCAGCCAGGAAGCTTCATCTTTTGGATCATCCCAGACAGAGACAGAGGTGGCCGGTTAGTATGGCTCATAAATAATCTCTTCAACACAACCAGATTGAAGGTGGAGTTGGTTTGTCTGGCCAGAAACCTGTACAGCTTGATTAGCAGCTGCAGGTAGATGTCCTGACTCTTGGGCTCCTTGTGCCGAATCTTTTGGTCCTTGTGGCAAATGTCAACACCCATGATGGCTCCTCCTGCTCGGCCAGGTCCAGAGAGATGGACTGTCAAATGCTTTTTCAGCATCTAATGAAATGACCACGTGGTTTTTTTCCTCGAGTTTATGTAGTGGATTACATTGATGGATTTCCATATATTGAGCCATCCCTGTATTCCTAAGATGAAGTCTATTGATCGTGGTGAGTGATCATTTTGATGTGTTCTTGGATTCGGTTTGTGAGAATTTTACTGAGTATTTTTGCACTGATATTCATAAGGGAAATTGGTCTGAAGTTTTCTTTCTTTCTTGGGTCTTTGTGAGGTTTTGGTATCATTGTAACTGTGGCCTCCTAGCAAAAATTTGGTAGTGTTCCTTCTATTTCTATTTTGTGGAATAGTTTGAGGAGTATTGGTACTAGGTCTTCTTTGAAGGTCTGATAGAATTCTGCACTAAACCTATCTGGTCCTGGGCTTTTTTTGGATTGCAGATTTTCAGTGACTGCTTCTATTTCTTTAGGCATGATGGGAGTGTTTAGATGGTTTATCTGATCCTGATTTAACTTTGATATTTGGTATCTGTCTAGGAAATTGTCCATTTCATCCAGATTTTCCAATTTTGTTGAGTATAAGCTTTTGTAGTAGGATCTGATGTTTTTTTTTAATTTCCTCAGTTTCTGTTGTTAAATCTCCCTTTTCATTTCTGATTTTGTTAATTTAGGTACTGTCTCTGTGCCCTCTGGTTAGTCTGGCCGAGGGTTTATCTATCTTGTTGATTTTCTCAAAGAACCAGCTCCTGGTTTTGTTGATTCTTTGTATAGTTCTTTTTCTTTCTACTTGGTTGACTTCAAGAGTTTGATTATTTCCTGCCATCTACTCCTCTTGGGTGTATTTGTTTCTTTTTGTTCTAGAGCTTTCAAATGTGCTGTTAAGCTGCTAGTGTATGCTCTCTCCAGTTTCTTTTTGGAGGCACTCAGAGCTATGAGTTTTCCTCTTAGCACTGCTTTCATTGTGTCCCATAAGTTTGAGTATGTTGTACTTTCATTTTCATTAAATTCTAGGAAATCTTTAATTTCTTTATTTCTTCCTTGACCAAGTTATCATTTAGTAGAGCATTGTTCAGCTTCCATATGTATGTAGACTTTCTGTTGTTTTTGTTGTTATTACAGACCAGCCTTGATCCGTAGTGATCTGATAGGAGGCATGGGGTTATTTTAATCTTCTTATATCTGTTGAGTATTTTTTGAACGATTATATGGTCAATTTTGGAGAAGGTACCATGACGTGCTGAGACGAAGGTATATTCTTTTGATTTAGGATGAAATGTTCTATAGATATCTGTTAAATCCATTTGGCCCATAAGTTCTGTTAGTTTCACTGTGTCTCTGTTTAGTTTGTGTGTCCATTGATAAGAGTGGGGTGTTGAAACCTCCCACTACTATTGTGTGAGGTGTAATGTGTGCTTTGAGCTTTACTAAAGTTTCTTTTATGAATGTGGATGGCCTTGCATTTAGAGCCTAGATGTTCAGAATTGAGAGTTCTTGGTAGATTTTTCTTTGATGAGTATGAGGTGTCCTTCCTTATCTTTTTTGATGATATTTTGTTGGAAGACTATTTTACCTGATATTAGAATGTCTACTTCAGCTTGTTTCTTGCGACCATTTGCTTGGAAAATTGTTTTCTAGCCCATTATGTTGAGGTAGTGTTTGTCTTTAACAGAGGTGTGTTTTCTGTATGCAGCAAAATGCTGGGTCCTGTTTATGTATCCAGTCTGTTAGTCTATGTCTTTTTATTGGGGAATTAAGTCCATTGATGCTAAGAGATATTAAGGAATAGTGATTGTAGCTTCCTATTATTTTTTATGTTATTTTTATGCTTGTGTGGCTATCTTCTTTTGGGTTTGTTGAAAGAAGATTACTTTCTTGCTTTTTCTAGGGTGTAGTTTCCCTCCTTGTGTTGGTATTTTCCACCTACTATCCTTTGTAGGGCTGCATTTGTGGAAAGATATTGTGTAAATTTGGTTTTGTCATGAAATATCTTGTTTTCTCCATCTATGGTAATTGAGAGTTTTTTGGGTATAGTAGCCTGGGCTGGCATTTGTGTTCTCTTAGGGTCTGTATGACATCTTCCCAGGATCTTCTAGCTTCCATAGTCTCTGGTGAGAAGTCTGGTGTAATTCTGATAGGTCTGCCTTTATATGTTACTTGACCTTTTCTCTTACTGCTTTTTTTTCTAAAGTTTTATATACTTTAAAACTTTAAATTCAGAATTACTCATTAAATTCTGGTTTTAAGCACAGAAATCCACTAGGGTGCAGGGATTGGGACATATGACATATGAAACATTATTTTAAATTAGTAATTGCATGGAAAGTGTCTGCATTAATAATAAACCAGAGTCAGCAAGGAAACACACACATTGCAAAATGCACCTATATTTACAAGCTGTCAATTCTGGCTATGCTCACCAAGCAATGGCTACATGGGGTGTCAGGCAGGACTGGGCCACATTTAGCTCCTACTTATTATAAGGTACTGAGCAGTGCCCAGTCTGAGTCCTAAAAGAAAGATTTACACACTACAAAACAACCAACCAAATCTCCCAGCAGGATGACTGCTGTCTAATCTGCTGGTACCAGCATCTCCCTGGGTCTCTAACATTGCTCTGGCTCCACTCTGCCCCTGCTGGTGGCGGCTGAGAGTGCAACGGGAGGCAGAAACCTCTGGTTCCACAGGACTGGAACCTGCCAGCCATCTATCTGCAGCTGTCACAGAAAGTGTGAAAAAGCATAGGGACTCGCACATGCATGTGCAGCTGCACCTCCACCCCAGGGCGCGTCTCCATCATTCAGGGGGTCGGGGAGTGACATTCACTCAGACCGGCTGGACCAGGTTCAAGCCTTCCCTAGCTCGCTGCTTCCCCTATAGAGTCCACAGTTCTATTTTAACCTCATACTGAACCTGACCTTCCAGAACTGTCCCTTGGGGGCAGGGACACCCTTTCTTATTGTCTACTGGTGGGTCCTGTGGTCAGCACCCATCTGTCACAGATATTGCTTTCCAGGGCCTCTCAGTGTAGGTAGCTGCATGGATGACTGGAAGAGAGGCACCCTAGTTGGCAGCAATAAAAGGGGGCACTGGCCTGCAGCACCCTCTGGAGGGCACACCACCAAAAGCCTGGGTCCTTGCCTGTCCACTCAAACTCCAGTGCCCTCTCTAGTCCAGGTGGATATGCTGCCCCAAAAGAAAGGATCATGGAGTAGTCAGTGCAAGCAGTGGTTAGTCCAACCTGTGGTCACTGGGTACCCGAGAACTATGTAAATGCGGACTGATACCCCAAGTTAGTGGTCTCCCAAAGGGCTGCAAGGAAGCAAAGAGCTCAGAGACAAAATACATTCACTTCTTTTTCCTTCACTATACAGACAGTGCAAAGTCTGAAGTAATGGGAGCTGGGAACTTTATCTAGAAGCTGCCCAGGAACACAGCAAAGGCCTTAGCACTGCTCTGGTCAACCTGCCTCTTTCCAGAGACTCTGCCTTCCTCAACAAGGATAGGAGACAGCCTGACCTCTAACAACCTGTGTTGGTCTCTTATTTCAGATGGTGGTGCTGACATCATACTGGGGATGCACCCTGTGGGGCACACAGTCCCTCTCCTTTCAAATTCCCACTTTGGCACAGTGAAGACAAGACTGCTCCCACTGAAAAATCAAGCAGCTTTTCAGAAGTGGGCTCTCACAACTTAAAGAAAAGCACAGTGTCTTTTTTTGCAATCATTAACATACTGCAGAAGTAAGGTAGAGGCCCAGGATTATCTAACAGGAGCAGGCAGCGATTTAAGAAGATACATGTGTGAGAATTCCTTCTTAGTATCTAGGAGGTTGAAGGAGATGTTTTGAGACAGAATCAAAGGGTGCCCCCAAAAGGAAGCTGGCAACACTGGACTAATGCAGCCTCATTTCCAAACACATTATTTCATTACTAAACTCTGGAAAGTGAAAGTAAAAGCCAATTCTGATTTGGATACAAGGGGGCCAGACCCTGTGCTTGCTGGCTGGCAGGGTTATAGACAGTTCTTTGGAAAGCTTTACTTCTGCTCAAGGCCTGTGCACATGCTCAAAGCACTAATCATTTCCTCTTAGTCACATGCTTTGGCCCCAGCCTGTGTTCCTGTCCTGTTAGCTCTAAAGCAGATAGGACAAGTGAGATGACACCAAAGTTTAGGGTTAGAGGAAGGTCTCATAGGAGGGGGGAGGGGCACACAGAAGTCGTCCAGCTGTTAGCAAGAAAGTGTCCTCCCACCCCCATCAGCTCTGGCCTACAGCAAAAGAGCTAAGCCTTTCCTGATTGCAGGTTTAATCTGTTACACACTAAACTGCCACACACTGTTTTGCTGTGCCAGAGCTACTTCCTCATCTTGTCTCTTACACACAGGCTCTCCGCAGCCACATGCCTACCCTTATCCCTTTCTTGTGTGTGATGTAGAGGTCCAACATGTGAAGTCTTTTTAAAACTGCTTTCCACGTTTTGTTTTGATACTGGGTCTTTCATCACTGAGCCTGGAGATCACAAATATAAATACACTGGCTGGCAGGTGAGGCCCAGGAACCCTTCTGTCTCTACCTCCCTACTACACTGCATGGCCACACTTAGGTGGTAGTGATTGAACTCAGGTCCTCATGTTCGCTTAGCAAGTGCTTTGCTCTCCAAGTCAGTCTCAACACTTGCAAAAAAAAGGAACTTTCCCTAGTTGCTGGCAAGGTGATGTTCTCTGCTCTCTGAAAGGCAGTGATGGGCTTTTTATGTTAAGTCTTGGGGGAATGAGGCTGGTCCTCACATTTTTTAAAAGATTTATTTATTTTTTTTATGTATATGAGTACACACTCGCTGTGTTCAGACACACCAGAAGAGGGTGTCAGATATCAAAACAGATGGTTGTGAGCCACCATGTGGTTGCTGAGAATTGAACTCAGGACCTCTAGGAAGAGCAATCAGTGCACTTAACTCTCCAGCCCCTAGTCCTCACTTTTAAGATACTGCCTTTGCTTTCCTTTTTCTTGGGGCTCAGTGGTGTAATTAGGACCAGGCTTAGACACATGTCAGGCTTCATGGCCATACCAGAGGGCTTGTTAATGTTGTCCTGGGGTACTGATGGTGAAAGTAATTTTTAGAATTACATTTAGTGTGTGTGTGAGAGAGAGAGACAGAGAGACAGAGAGAGACAGAGAGAGAGACAGAGAGACAGAGGAGAGAGACAGAGGGAGAGAGACAAAGAGAGACAGAGACAGAGACAGAGAGAGGGAGAGAGAGAGAGAGAGAGAGAGAGAGAGAGAGAGAGAGAGAGAGAGATTTATAGAAACCAGTTCTCCTTGCTTCCTTCAAAGTTGTAAGACTTATTACTTATCAACAGGCACCTTTACCTGCTTAACCATCTAAAAGTCTTGACTAGAAACATGGGAAGCTCAGAATATGAGCTGGTTCAGGTACATGTGGACCAGCATTTCCTCTATCTGGGGCATTTTAGTGGGGAAAGGGGTATGGCACTTAGAGGTCCATGGAGATGCTATGGTTCTAGGGGAGAGGCATACTGTATTCTCCATCTCTCCCAGTCTCCCAGTTCTCCTTAGACTGTGGCTTCTGGGAAGATATATGTGGATACAGAAAATGTGGTACATTTACACAATGGAGTACTACTCAGCTATTAAAAACAATGACTTAATGAAATTTGCAGGCAAATGGATGGAACTTGAAAATATCATCCTGAGCAAGGTAACTCAGTCACAAAAAAACGAACATGGTATATACTCACTGATAAGCGGATATTAGCCCAAAAGTTCAGAATGTCCAAGTTTCACTTAACAGTAACTGCTGGACTGAGAGTGAGGTCCCAGATGGAGGGGTTGGAGAAAGGTCTGAAGGAGCTGAGGGCATTTGCAGCCCCATGGAGGGAGCAAGAGCATCAATGGGCCTGAACCCCCCCCCCGGGTCATCCTGGAGTTTGGACCACCAACCAAAGAATACACATCTATTGACCCATGGTTCGGACTACATATGTGGCAGAGGATGACCTCGATGGCCATCAGGGAGAAAGGAGAGGCCCTTGGGCCTGAGGGTGCTAGAGGCCCCAGTAAAGGGGAATGTCAAGGTGGGAATATGGGGATGGGTGGGTGGGTAGGTGGGAGGAGGAGTTCCCTCACAGAGGTGGGGAGGGAGAGAGGATGGGGGGTTTCCAAAGAGGAGACCCGGAAAAGGGGAAACATTGGAAATGTAAATAAAGTATCAAAAATAAATTAATTATTTAATTAAAAAAAACAAAAACAAAGACTTAACAGATAACATCCACATATAAATGAATACATATTATAAAAAAAAAAAAAAAAAAAAAAGAAGATATATGTCTCAAGGACGGAGGAGCAGGGATATGGGTAGGGGTAGAGAGATCACATAAGGCATGAATGGAAAATCCAGACTTATAGCCATGACTAGGGACACTAAACTCTGGGAAGTAGAGCCAGGAAATTCACCCTTGAGCACTAGACAATGGGGAATGACAGTGTTCTGCTGGGGTCTAAGAGCTGCTCCTTCCTGAACAATACTGATATGCTCTGTAGAGGAGAACTTCAAAGGAGGCAGAGAGCCAGCTGGCTTCACATAAGGGCCTCTTGCCCCTCAACATGAAGTGAGCACAGAATACAGAAATGGAGGTGGGGGAGGGCGAGAGAAACCAGCACTTAAGTAAGCCGCTAGGGGGCAGGTGCCATCTCTGCCTCTCCTTCCCTGTCTGTCCAAAACCCTGTGCAGCACTGTCCCCAGCAGCATGTGGCAGGTACATGTCGGAGACAAAGGCCTTGGCCTTTTGCATATCTGCTGGACGAAAGATCCCAGGTTTGACTAAGTCTGCTAGATGAAAGATCTCAGTTTTGACTTATCTTGCTAGCCACAATGTCTCAGATCGCTCAGCAGGTGTCTCCTCTAGGCCCTGACTTTTAGGCTTGGCTTGATTAGCATTTCAAGGTGTTCCGGCTCCAGCAGGCCTCTCCTTGTCTCCTCCCCATTGTTACTGCCCCCAGGTAGGGATTAAATGTCCGGCCTTCAGCTCAGGTACAACTATGGCATAATTGATGTCTGGTCGCATTATGGATTCTCCCCGCCCCTGCCATTTCCCGCCCTAATGTGCTTAAATGATTGTAACAATAAAGATTTCTTTTGAGCTTGATCGGATTCCGTCTTGCTCCAACGCATTCCTTTGTTTCCTGCTTCTTTCTATTATCAATGGCTCCCTTCCACAGCACTTCCACATCACGGAGTACCCGCTGGCGGGAACTTCAAACCTAGTAATTGTTACAGTTGGCACCCATCATGGGGCTCGAACCCACGACCCTGAGATTAAGAGTCTCATGCTCTACCGACTGAGCTAGCCGGGCCTTTTTTTTTTTTTTTTTTTTTACACTGCTAGCTGACAGTTCTGCAGGGCTGGGTGAGTACCCACAAGAGCCCAATGTGGCAAATTTCCCTGAACTCCCAAGGCTGTCTTGCACTCAACCCCATGTTGGTTGATTTCCTAGAATTTGTTCCCAAGTTACAGAAGACCCTGCAGACACCCAGGTGGCTTGCAGATCCTCTGAAATATTCTGCTTCCTTAAAAGGTCCCTGTCACAGTGACGACATGCTTGTGCAACTGTCCAAGTATGGGGATATGAAACCTTTCCACATGATCCAACAGCTGCATACATCTCACATTCTGGACAGCCAAAGAGACACACACAAAAACTCTAATGCTCGAACAAGGGAAAGACCAGAATGGCAATGAAGATATTTGGTGTAACTCTTCTGATGCCAATGGTTAAGACCTAACCCAATTTTAAAGATAGTGCTGACACAGGCAGTCTATACACAATCAGATATTGTGTATATACAGAGGGTAATGGCAGCCAGTGGCCAACAGAAGGGTCCAGAGGCAGCAGACTCACCTCCTTCACCTACCTACCACATACCTATGAGTCAACATGAGGCAGTCAGAGGCCCAGAGCCTTTGGGGAAGGGGTCATGGTTCTGAATCACTTATTTCTATGACGGCTTTGTCTTTTATAAACACACACACACACACACACACACACACACACACACACACACACACACACACACAATGGCACATTTTCATGATAGAGACTGGCTGAGACCCGACTCTCAGGAAGGAACACAATGTCAAGTTTCAGTCATGGCTCTAAGGCAGACATTACAGCTCTTCATGGGACTGGGACAGACACCTCAGTTTGGTGTGCATCAAGGTGAGTATGCATGGCCCTCACAGCACCTTGGCCTGCACAACAATCTCAGGTTCTCAATGTCCATTTTTCTCTGGTCCATCCTCAGCTCCAGTTGAGCTGGGCTGGGCTTCTGTCCTAGTCCTGTTTGGCTTTTGCACACCAGATGGTCCTCTGTAGGACATGCTGCATGACAGACACTGTTTTCTCACAGGCCACCTTGAGATTGTCTGGGTTTGTGTGTCCACGCCAGAAGCATGGCAGCGAAGAGGTACCGAGTGCACATGTAGACCATGTCAACCTTGCATCTCCATCCAGATGAGCTGGATAACTGTGGAGCCATCAAGTTTCCTCATCCTCTGGCTTTTCAGTATGATCAGGTAGTTGCTGCCCTGTGGGGAGGGCAGATCAGAGCTGGTGATGACCACAGTGTTAGAACCTATAAAGTGCAGCAAGTCCATCACCTAGAATGCTTCTTCCTGGCTGTGGATTTTTCTGACACCCAGCAACTCATCCTCAAACTGGTTAGGAGTGATGATGTCTGCCATGGGTACCACTTAGCCCCTGTACATGGGGAGGAGGTCCTGGAGAACATACATGGAGCCTTTCCTGTTCCACTTGTCATCCATGACAGGGTCACACATGTACACAAGTCAAGAGTTCTGTTTCTTCAGCTTCTTCACTGTGTTCACCACTATGGCCAGGAAGGACTTGTCTCTCATGTAACCAGTGAGCACGTAGTCATACTTATTGACATTGTTCATCTTGAGACCTTCATAGAGCTCATGCAGTTCCTGGGATTTCAGCACCTGACCCTTCCAATGGGCATAGACTGTGTGGCTCAAACACATTGGCACATGGGAAAATTTCCTAAACAAAACACCAATGGCTCATGCTCTAAGATCAACAATTGACAAATGGGACCTCAGAAAATTGAAAAGCTTCTGTAAGGCAAAGAACAGGTCAATATCACAAAAGGGCAACTCACAGATTGAGAAAAGATATTTACCAACCCTACATCTTACAGAAGGCTCATATCCAAAATATACAAAGGACTCAAGAAGTTAGACTCCAGAGAACCAAATAATCACATTAAAAATGGTGTTCTCCACACTTTCACTCACGTTCCTCTCATGAGGCACAAAGAAAGGAAAAGGAAGACAGAAAGAAAGAAAGAAAGAAAGGAAGGAAGGAAGGAAGGAAGGAAGGAAGGAAGGAAGGAAGGAAAAAGAATAATAGAAAGAAGGAAACAAACAAACTCAGGAACTGACACAGATACAAGCACATTGAGTGAAGCAGATAAAGTATACACCCCCACTTTATTTTTGTTCTTATTTTTCAACATGTGGCCTCATAGCAATTATCATGTAAAATTATTACACTTGAGTATTTGATTACTTGTTTTTTAAAAAATTTCCATAAGTTCATAGTAAGTTTAAAGCTATAGTTGATGTCACAGTTTGATAAAGTTTAAGGAGTTACCACAGAATTGTTTACATGTCTTCTATTCAGGTTAGTAAACATTGCTCATCTATTTTCTAGCTTCACAAATTATTAAAATACTTTTTATGTCACAAGTGAGCAAGCTTTGTTCAAGAGACAAATCATCTGCCTTGTGTCTTATTGTTTTGAAATCTTGTATAGATAAAGTAGTCATGTTTTTATTCTCAGTCCTTGCATTTTCAATAAATTGTCCATTCCCAGTTTATGACCTTTAGTTATCAGATAGGGGCCTCATTTCTATCTAAGTAGGATTGTTTTCCTTCATTCTAAATTTGTTCCAATGATTTTTTTCTTTTCTTAGTGCAATTAACCGGTGACACATGAAGGTTTACAAAGCCAGTTTTATTCTACAACATGTTTGAAATTACTTGTATCAATTTAGGATTTCTATAAAAATCATTATTAGCAATTATGAAGTCACCCATTTGTCTAAACAGCATTACTACATGAAATCGTATCTTCATGTTGATCTGGAGGAAATTTGCCCAATAGGATGAACTGTTGCCCAGGAACAATTAGGCTATGTAATAGTGTGAAAAATAACATATCAGCAGTAAGAAGCAATCATGGGATGAAGTCTCTGGGGTCCTTGCCTCTCAGAGCACACCCATACTGCCATGAAAAATGGGGGGTGGGCATCTCCAGGTAACTTACTCTCTTGCCAAAACCTTTTGTGGATTGCTTCTGTCACCTCACCATCAACTCTCCCACCCAATTCCATCCCTCATCCACTCCAATATCCATTTTATTTATCCTTCTGAGAAAGATTCAGGCATCCTCCATTGGATCCTTCTTGTTACTTAGCTAGATTGTGTCTCTGGATGATAGTGTGTTTACTCTGTACGTTAGGGCTAACAGTGATTTATAAGTGAGCACATAGCATGAATGCCCTTTTGGGACTGGATTACCTCACTTAGGGTGATATTTTTAATTTCATTCATTTGCCTGCAAAATTCATGATATTCTTGTTTTTAATAGCTGAGTAGTATTCTGTGGTATAAATGAACCACATTTAAGCTGTTTATTCTTCATTTGAGAGTTATCTAGATTGTTTCCAATTTCTGGCTATTACAAAAAGTGCTGCTATTAAGAGTTGAGTAAGTATCTGTATGGGATGGTGGAGCATTTTTTGGATATATGCCCAGGAGTGGTATAGCTGAGTTTTGAGGTAGAGCTATTCCCAGTTTTCTGAGAAACCACAAGATTAAGTTCAAGAGTGTTTGTACTTTTTTGCCCTCCAACAAGTAATGGAGGAGTTTCCCCTTTACTCCACATCTTTAGCAGCTTGGGGTGTCCTATGATCTTTGACCCAAAATATGTCCTGCCTACAAGATGTTCAAGGTCATAGATGAAGCAGGGACTGAGGGAATGGTCAACCAATGACTGGCCCTAATTGAGACCCATCTTATGGGCAAGAATCAACCTTTGTTGACACAATTAATGATACTCTGTTATGTTTCAGGCAGGATCCTAGCATAATTGTATACTGAGAAGTTCTATGCAGCAAACAGAGGAAACTGATACAGAGAGCCACAGCGAAACATTAGTGGACCTCAGGGAGACTTGTGGAAGAGTTGGAAAATGATTAAGGGACTGGAAAAGAATAGGAACTCCACAGAAAGACCAACATAGTCAAATATCCTGGAAACTTGGGGATTCCCAGAGACTGAACCACCAACCAAAGAGCCCCACACATATGTAGCAGACATGCAGCTTGGCTTGCATGTGGGTTCCCTAAGAACTGGATCCCCCAAGAGCTGTCACTGAACCTTTTTCTGACCTGTGGATCCATTTTTTTCCTAACTGTGCCATCTTGTCGGGTCTCAGTGGGAGAGGTGGCACCTACTTGTCAGTGGCTTGATATGTGAATTTGAGGTAGATCCCAGGGGGTTCAACTTCTTCCCCACTGAGAAGAGGAGAGTTAAGGAGGAGAAGTTGTGTGAGTAAGGGATTGGGAGTAGGGGGACTAATATTAGGATGGCTTCTCTGTGAAAGCTGATCTACCACTTTTACCACAGGATCTAGCATACACAAAGGTACTTGAGGTGTCAGTGGCAGATAGGAATTCTGTTTGGAGCCTTTGGCAGGCCCCTGTAGGTGATTCACAGATGAGTGCTTTGGGGTTTGTAGCAAGGCTCTTCCTTGGTCAGCTGACAACTATTAACCCTTTGAAAGAGAACTCTTAGCCTGCTATGTGGTCTTAGTGAAAACTGTTTGATAATGAACAACCAAGTTACCACTGGATCTGAACTGCCCATCGGGAGCTGGGTGTTATAGGACTCACAAAGTCATAAAATAAAGCATGCACAGCAGCAATCTATTACCAAATGCAAGTGGTATATATGTGATCAGACCTGAGCAGGTCCAGAAGGCAGAAGCAAGTTACATGAAGAATTTGCCCAAATAAATGCCTATGGTTTCTACTCCTGTTCTAATGACTTCTAGCAATCATGCACCTATAGCTCATGGGTTGTTCTGTATGATAAGTTAACTGAGGAAGAGAAAACTATGACCTGGTATACTGATGGTTCTGCAAATGATACAGGATTCACCCAGAAGTGGACAGCAACATTACAACCTGTTTCTAGGATAGACCTGGAAGATACTGGTAAATGGACATTTTCACCTTAGGCAGGCAGAACTTTGGGCAATAAACATGGTATTATAGTTTATTTGGAAGAAGAAATGGCCAGATGTTTGATTAGTCACTGGATTTGGTCTTTATCCAATTGATTGGCAGGATGTTCAAGGATATGGAAATATCATGATTAGAGAATTGGTGAGAAAGACATCTGGGGAAGTATGTGGATAGATCTCTCCAATGGGACAAAGGATACAAAGATATTTGTGTTCCATGTAAATGGTGACTTCTGCCAAGGAGGAGTAATCAATAATCAAGTAAATAAGCTGACCCATTCTGTGGACAGTGATCCTCTTTCCCCAGCCATTCCTGTCAATTCCTAATGGGCACATGAACAAAGTGGCCATGTTTGCAGAGACTGCAGCTATGAATGGGCTCAACAGCATAGACTTTCACAGATCCAAAGCTAATCTGCCGACAGCTGTTGCTGAATCTACCAACATCAGAGACCAACACTGAGCCCATAGATGGCACCATTTCTCAAGATGATCAGCTAGCATGTGGTGGCAGGTTTAGTACACTGTGCCAATTCCTTTTTGTAGGATTGTGTCTGGAGTACAGGAGATCTTTTAGGGTGTCTCTTTATACAACCATGTCCTGTGATTAAAGTCAATGATACCAAACAGCAGTGTAATCTAAGCGGAATTACAAAGGACAAAGACCTATCAGGAATGAAGAGTCACTCTTCCAGGAAAAGAGCCAAGACCTGGTGAGGTACTTGCAGAGGGTAGAGGAAATACAGAATGGGCAGGAAGAAGATGCTAGTTATAAATATTTTTAAGGCTTCCATGCAACCAGTTGCAGGAACAAGAATTATAATTTACATGGGTGCTTCGGTTTTGTTTTGTTAAGGTTGCATTTTTATAGAAAATTGTGGATTCTTTCTTCTTTTTTTATCATCAATTAAGAGAATATCAGTGTTTGTAACTGTGGGATGGCTAACCATGTCAGGAAGCTTGGTATGGTTGAACAGGTCTGAGATCTCAGAGACTCGCTGGGTACACACCTGAGATGGTAGGTTCCTCCCTGCTCTATGCCATATTACTGGCCTAGAACACATGCCATACTCCTCATGTGAATCACATAGCCCAAAAGAGAGTTCTCCATGTTAATGTGGTGCCTAGAGGCCCTGGAGCCTTAGCCAGTAAGCTCCCCTTCCCTGATATTCCTCCCTGCAAAAGATATTTCATCTCTGTCCCATCCTTATCAGGGTTATTGGTATGCATCCATTTCCAACACTGTACAGTCGATAAACTGTTTAGAACCACAGACTGTCACTTTCATCTACCACTGCCATGGGGAACGTGGAGAAGGCCTTCACCTACAGAGCCACAGGTTATTTCTCTCTTAGAAGGCCTCTCTGTGCTTCCAGCCACAACTGCCATCAAGCTAAGGACATTCACCACAGAACTAAGCTGGAGCTCCCATTCCTCCGATCCCTGGCTAGATGTAGTCCTCAGCTTTTGGGCCTCCAACTCTGCTCCCAACTACTCATGACTCAGTGGTGCCTAGATATCCAGGGGTTTGGAAGGGTTTAGTCCCTGCCTCCTTTCAGGCCTGTGGAAACTAATGGTTCTTGACTCCTCTGTGTGGTACCCCAGGGATACCTGGGTGCCTGGGGGTCTAGAAACCTGAGTGTCAGCTTCCTCTATCTTGCACTGCATTTTTCCATCCCTGGAGAAGTGTCTAGGTACTTCTCTGAAGCCCAGCACCCACCTGATGGCTGCAGCATAGGATAAGCACAGTCAAGCTCCATGTGTTTCACCTACCCTACAGTTGAGCCATCAGGGGAGGTGGAATGTGGACCAACATGTAACATTTAAGTTTGAGATATCAAAAGAATGTACCCAAGGGTCATTGACATATTCTAAATTTACAATGCATTTGTGGTTGTACAAAGGATAGTTATATCATGTTAGGCATTATTATGAGCACCCACATACAAGCAGGGGGAGGGGGATGGGATAGGGGGGTTCTGGAGGGGAAACTGGGAAAGAGGATAACATTTGAAATGTAAATAAGGAAAATGTCCAAAAAGGGGGGCAGGGGAAGCATGACTTCATGAAATTCACAAGCAAGTGGGTGGAACTAGAAAATATCATCCTGAGTGAGGTAACACAGTCACAAAAGAACATACATGATGTGTACTCACTGATAAATGGATATTAGGAAGAAAGCTCAGAATATCCACGATACAACTCACAGAGCATATGAAGATCAAGAAGAAGGAAGACCAAAATGTGCGTGCTTCAGTAATTCTGAGAAGGGGAACAAGATAATCACGGGAGGTAGAGGGTGGGAGAGACTTGGGAAGAAGAGTGGAGGGGGAAGGGAAAGGGCGGACAGGATCAGGTGTGGGAGGAGATGGCAGAGATGTACAGAGGGTCAGCAATGTAGCAGTGGGGGGTGAGGAACTAGGGGTAGTCACCAGAAAGTCACAGATGCCAGGAAAACAAGAGGCTCCCAGGACCCAACAGGGATGACATTAACTGAAATGTCCAACAAAGGGGAGAAGGAACCTGTAGAGACCATATCCAGAGGTTAGGTATGGCCTCTGGTTGAGGGATGGGGCCACACACCCATCTCAAAAGTATTAACCCAGAATTGCTCCTGTCTAAAGAAAACACAGGGACAAAGAGTGGAGCAGAGACTTCTCCACTTGGGGATTCATCCCATTTACAGCCACCAAACTTAGACACTATTACTGATTCCAAGAAGTGCTTGCTGACAGGAGCCTGACATAGCTGTCTCCTGAGAGGCTCTTCCAGAGTCTTACCAATACAGATGTGTATATTTGCAGCCAACCATCAGACTGAGCATGGGGACCACAAAGGAGGAGTTAGGGGAAGGACTGGAGGGCTTTCCAGTCAATACTGCTGCAGCCTCGATTTTAATTCTTTTTGGCTTTATATACTTCACAGAATCTTGGTAAACAAAGACACAACTAACAGAAACAATTTGCTGAAATGTTCACAGGATATTTCTTCCCATCCCAAAAGCCCCTCTTCTTTCCACTAAGGTCAGTAGAGTCTTTACCCCCTAGCCTTGAGACTCAGGTGTATCTCCTCTTATCATTCCATGCCTCAGACATCCAGGAAATCTACCAGCAGGACCTTGACTCTTCCTGGCATGTGGACTTTTCTTCTCTCTTTTTTTTTCTGTGCTTCAGAGGAGTAGAAAAATGGATCCTAACATCTCCCCCCTTTTTTATTTTATACAAGCCAAAGCTGTCTCAGCTATTGGTGAAGAAAGACTGTGCCTGTCTTTGATGTTCTGTTAAAAAGCATGGATCTTACCCATCATTGAAGCAATGAATTCTATCACTCATGCCCTGTCTAGGTTGATCCATCTCTGTAAGAATCTTACCTGTCTTTGACTACCAGTTTCTGCAATTGGAGATGTAAACTATTAAGTGTCAGTTTTGTGCCTTATATGTTCGAAATCTGCACAGATGTTCAAAAAGGAACCTAGGGATCACTTAACTACAGGTGGTAACAGGCATAATCCTAAAACCATTAGAGCGCCCAAGGCAAGTACTGAAGAGTCCAAATGAGTAAATGAAGACCAGGAAGGCATGCTTAATTGTTCTAATCATTTTGAGGCAGCTTTTATAGCATTGAATTGCAGGAGCGTAGTGTCTTTTAGACAAATCATTAGGTCTACTCAAAGCTATTTGAATTTCATCTAGCACTTGCAAGCTGCCATCTGAATACAAAGGTTCTGAAACATTAACTAAAAGCATAACAAATGAAGGTTGATAAAACACCATTACAGCAATTCCTTGTACAATGTCAGATACACAGTCAAATTACAGTATGGTAAGTTACATTGAATCTCAAACCATACATAGTGATGTTAATTTTCCCTACCACCAATGCATATAGCAGAGAAATGCAGGCAAGTACATCCTCCCTTCTGCCCTGCCCAACAACCATCTTATACCATACAATTGTCCAGGGTACATTAAACAAATCTTCAGACATAGAAACATTCATTTGCCCAATCATCAACACATGAGGCAAGGATACATAAGCAATTACAAAATCTTGACAGGAGACAGGAGACATTTGTTTTCAGAGTGTATGCCCAGGGAGGTTCCTTTTTGACCTAGCATTTCAGCCTGTAGAGAGGGACAATGGATGTTGAATCTCTCTTCTGTATCTGCTTCCTGTTGACATTAGGATGCTGCAAAGGGTCCCAGAAGGGCTTAGATGATAGTCAAAGGCTGGGCAATGGGGCATTTATTAAAAACATTCGGTTAGCTGATCCAGATGAAAGACATGGAGCAATCACATTGGCTGAAATAGTTAACATAAGCTTTCAGCAAGTCCAGAGTTGGGCATGTTAGCATTTTGTCTAAGCTCCACCCTACACTTACCTGACAAAGGCCAGGTATGTCTGACTCACTGTAAAAGGGGCTGCTTGTCCCCTCTGCTCTCTCCTGCTTCCTTGCTTTCACTCAATCCTCTTTCCCCTTCCCCCTCTCCCCTTATTTCCCTGACCCCTCTCACTGTGTGCCCGTGGCCTGCCTCTACTCCTCAGTTCTCTCTCTCCCTCCCTTTCTCTCTCTCTCTCTCTCTCTCTCTCTCTCTCTCTCTCTCTCTCTCTCTCTCACCCTCTGTCTCTACTACTCTCTCAGCTCCCCTCCCAATACCCTGAATAAATTCTATTCTATACTATATCATGATGTGGCCCTTATCTCACGGGGAAGGGATGCCTCAGCATGGGCCTGCAGAGGCAACCCCATTCTCCCACACCTTATTGCACCTCCACCAAACATATTTCTTCTTTCCTTATCTTTTTATAAGCACAATAGAGCACCTCCACAGGTGATCCATGGATGGAGTCTGCCAGCCATGTGAATACCTTCTAAGACAAATATAGACTAGGAACAGAAATTAAAATTGTCTAGCAAATTGTAAAATGTAAGACATTCTAAGACTAAGGGAAAATCCTATTTTCAAAAACAGGCAGGTGTACTTATCTGGAGTCCACTTGACCTGTGACAGTTGGGTCCAAGTCTTAGGACTCTTGATTCCCTGAAGCGTATGTGAAATTTGGTTTACAAAAGAATATATACTAGTATTTACCTTTGTATTGAAATCCCTATTTTAGAAATTTAGTAGACAGGTATCTCTTATTAAAGCTATAAGTTTATAGCTATAGATATACAGATTGAACAGAGATGTTATGTTTTTAGCATGATGACAAGCATCTTTAAGTTTATATTCAGAAAACAGCAAAAGGGAAATTAAAATCTTGAGCTTGTAACTGAACTGTAAACTGCTAATGTCCCATTCACTTATCAGAACTCTATTGATCAATGTTAAAATTCTGAACTTTGAAATAACAATAGCATGTCAGGGGAGAACATAAAATATCTTCCATTTCTTTCCCTTTTCCTTCTAATATCTCTACAACTTGAATTTGTATAAATTTAATTTGCATTAAAATATCTTTTTAAACCCTTCAACATTTGTAACTTACATTTACCAACTTCTGCTAGGGAAGACATTGGAGCTTGAATTTATGTAACTCTGCTCCAATATCTGTATAAGCTCTGATGATTCCTCTCAAAAGAATAGGTAATTGTCATGCCAGAAAAAAAAGATCATAAAGCCAAGTCCTGCTACACCCGATAAGAGAGATGTAAATGAGGATCATGAAGGAAAAATCATCCTGCAACATTTTCAGCAAATCATTTGTAATACTATCTGTGTCAAAAAGACAAAGGTTCTGCAATTCTTAAACTTACAACCTCCTTATGTAGGGCTAGTAAATCCAAAGAAGTATTAGTATTATACCATCTACCTTGAAAGTGCCCTTTTACTTTGGTCCAATTATACTGATTCTTTGGCAAATGGATGGAAATAGACAGTATCATCCTGAGTGAGGTGAACCAGACACAAAAGAACACACATGGTATATACTCACTGATAAGTTAATATTAGCCCGAAGCTCAGAATACCCGAGATATAATTCACAGACCACATGAAGCTCAAGAAGAAGGAAGACCAAAGTGTGGATGCTTCAGTCCTTCTTAGAAGGAGGACCAAAATACAAATGGGAGGAAATACAGAGACAAAGTGTGGAGCAGAGACTGAAGGAAAGGCCATCCAGAGACTGCCCCATCTGGGATCCATCCCATATACAGATATCAAACCCAGACACTACTGCAGATGCCAAGAAGTGCTTGCTGACAAGAACCTGTTATATCTGTCTCCTGAGAGGCTTTGTCAGAGCCTGACAAATACAGAGGCAGATGCTCACAGCCAACCATTGGACTGAGCATAGGATCCCCAATGGAGGAGTTAGAGGAAAGACTGAAGAACCTGAAGGGATTTGGAACGCCATAGGAAAAACAACAATAACAATCAACCTGAACGTCTAGAGCTCCCAGGGACTAAACCACCAACCAAGACTACACTCGGAGCTACCCATGGCTCCAGCCACATATGTAGCAGAGGATGGCTTTGTCTAGCATCAATGGGAGGAGATGCCCTTGGTCTTGTGGAGGCTCAATGCTCCAGGATAGGAGAATGCCAGGGTGGTGAGGTGGGAGTGGGTGTGTAGTTAGGGGTGCACCATCAAAGAAGCAGGGGGTAGAGGAGATGGTATAAGGGATTTCTGAGGAGGGGGACCAGGAAAGGGGTTACCATTTGAAATGTAAATAAGTAAAATATCCAATAAAAACTTTCAACTCAGTGTAGGAAAAAAAAAAAAAAAGAAAGAAATAGTTTCCATGTTCTCTGTTTGGGGCTGGATAAATAGTTTGGCAAGTGAGGGAATTTAGTTCTCAGGCTCACAACTGCCTATGAAACCACCTCTTTGGTTTTCAGTGTCCTCTTCTGTCCTCGTATACTCAAGAACACATAAGTCTCTCCAGCAACATACATGATTTAAAATAAATGGGGAAAACAAAATAAACAACACAACAAAAATGCTTTCAGAAAGTTCTTAGTTTTACTTTTTTCTCTCCTAAGAGAAGGTCTTCTATCCTATTTTAGGCTCAAATTCAAGAACTCATACTAGTCTTGAACATTCAATTTTCCTGCCCAAGCATCCCTAGGGATTATGGCATGCAACTGCATAGTTCTCAGATATACTTCCTAATATGAACAAACAATCCCACATACTAATCATATAACAAGAAAAACAGCTGCAAGCACAACTACATAAATGTACTTCAGGAAGCTGGGTGGAGCTGTTGCCAAATGCCTATAATCCCTGTAAGAAGGAGGCATATGGGAGGCCTGTAAGTTCCTCATAAGCCATCTTCTGCTTTACAGTGAACTGATGACCAACATTGATGATGAGAGAACATCTTACAAGTAAAAACAAAGAAACTCTCAGCTTTGAATTTTTCATTTTCTTATGGTGAGCATTCAGCTAGAAAACTTGGTGGCTTGTAGGATTCTGCAGAGTTTTGATGTGCCAGGGTAGTAGGTACCCAGAGCATACTCCACACTCTCATAGGGTAATGGGAGGAGGTAATGGGTAATCAAATATATGACAGGAGAACTCCAAGTGTGGGGTGGTGAATGAGATGTAAAGCAAATAAATAGCTAGATACATATATTAATGAATGAATGAAAAATGAAAACTAAACAAACCATCTCTTTAGCCCTGAGAAGAGAATCTTTGAAAATATTTGTATTTACTTAAAAGAAATATTTGGTAATAAATACCAGGAAAAATCTAGGAACACATGGCAGCCCAGATTTATCCTCATTTTTGTGACATGGTCTTATAATCCAATTACATACCATCAAAAAAACTAATTAGATTTCTCCTAAGTACATCTTTTGAGGGAGTTTAATCTAGGTAGTATTGACAAGACTATTATGGAGAACAGGGTGGCTCAAATCCTACAGTTCAGAATATTTGTACAGGTCAATTTTTTATAATTGATTGATTTGTTGATTGGTTGATCTATTAATGTTTATCCATATAAATTGTTAGCCTCATAGATGTATGTGAAACATGTGTATTTCTGATGCAAAGGGTAGATGAGAGTGTCTGATAACATAGAAGAAGACTGATAGATATAAGTTAGTGTTTGGAGTCAGGAAACTCAATGCAAAGACATAATTAAACTACAATCCAAAAATACAAAACCAAAATAACAGTTTAAAAAAATACCAACAAAAAGAAGCAAAATACATTGACAGAAAAATGACAATAGATTTAAAGAACTGATGGGCAGAAGTGATTTGTTTGTGTATGTGTGTGTGTGTGTGTGTGTGTGTGTGTGTGTATGTGTGTGTGTGTAATTTTAAACTCAAAGTTTTAACTTCTATTGTGGTAAAATAAATAATGAGACCCTTTAACTAGAATGATTTATGTGTTCAGAGACTTCGATGACATTACTGTAATCAAGGTTGTATGTTAAACATATGATTTTTTCACTATTGTTCAATTTTGATTTATATGGAGTTTTTGCACATAATGTTCAAGGTTCTTATATTGTAGGTATAATCTGAACTACTTAATCCTTTAATATACAGTATCCTTCTCAGTTTGGCACCTAACATTTCAAATATTCTCACAGTACATTGCAATGCTGAGAAAAATGTTATTCCTCTGTGAGATCCAGCAACAATGTGCCATGCTATCATTATGATCTATACTCTGGTTCTGTTCACTCAGGCTTTCACTTTCAAATCAATTTCTTATAGTACTTTAGTATTCTATGATATCCTGAATCCCAGCTAAGGCAACATAACACTTTCTAGACATCTTAGGTTATGTCGCTGTAACAAACACTGTGGCCAAAAGAAACTTGTAAGACACAGGGCCCCACAGCTAATCAGCGCCGGGACAAAGATCCCTTTCAGGAGATCGCAAGACCCAGCAGAGGGCCAAAGACACGCCCCACAGCTCACCAGGTACAGCCCCGAACCCGCGAGACACAGGGACCGAGGTAGGCGGGCCTAGAAACCCCCCTGGATCCCAAAAGCGGGCGGCTGTGGCAGGAAACTTCTGCCTGGAT
>CM052712.1:89097768-89127775 GCA_028551405.1 Uromys caudimaculatus
TGAGAAATGATTTTAAATCTGAGTCTTACTTTTCTGGTGTGTTGGGGTATCCAGGGCTTTCTGTGGTGGGAGAGCTGGGTTCTGATGTTGCCAAGTAGCCTTGGTTTCTGTTCCTTATGTTCTTACCCTTGCCTTTTGCCATCTTGTTAACTCTGATGTAAGCTGATCTTACTCTGTCTAGTTGTGGCTTGCCCCTCCTGCAGGCCTCTGTGTCAATACTCCTTGAAGACCAGCTTTCTCTGAGAGGTGTTTGGGTTTGGAGAGCTGTGGCACAGGGTCAGCTCTGGGGTGCAGACAGAAATCAGAAGGATCTTGTCCCCAGCTGTCCCTTGGTTCCTATGTCCTAATGGCTCTGCAAGGGTCCCTCTTGATCCAGTGACTTTGAACAGAAGTCGTTGTTTTGCTTATGCTCAAAGGTGTGTCAGCACTCCTGGGATACCCGCTCTCTCCTGGAGCCCTGCGGCCCAGGCTGAGGTCCCCAGGCACCGACCCCTGGTAGCCCAGGCAGAGGTCTCCACCCACAGATGGAACCAGAAGGTTCAGAGGTTTCCTGTCCCTGAGTTCTCCTCAGGCCCTGTATCCCGCCGGTTCCAGATGGGTCTCAGTGAGCAGTTTTGCTCCCCTTAACCCCACTCATGGCTTTTCCACGCTCCTGGGAGGGTAGCTTTCTCCTGGCACTCACTGCCTATGGACTCCTGGTGGCCCAGGCAGAGGTCTCCACCCACAGATTGGTTTTTTCAGTTTGTTTTGTCCCCTTTCTACAAGAATAGTTCCAGTGGTTCCTGTGAATAGGCATTGCCAGCTTCTGTAACTTTGTTGTAACACTCAAAAATCATGTCAATAACAATTTCTTCTTAAAGGTTCCTGATGTACACAGAATAAAAGGGATATAGAGTCCTTTGGTTATACTTTCAATGTGTTATTGAATGGTATGCATCTCTTTGTAGTACTTTGAGGCTACTACATGCTGACATCCATAGTGGTTGTACCAGTTTGTAATCTCACCAGTAGTGAATAAGTATTTCCCTTTCCCCTCATCTACATTAGGCTGTTTTCATTAGTTTTTAATTCATTTTAATTACGATATAACTTCATCACTTTCACTTTCACTTTTCTCTCTATAATTCTTCTCCTGTTCCCTCCTTCCCATGTCCTGGCTACTCTCAAAATAGTAGCCTCTTTTTCTCTGTTATTGTCATATATGTATGCATGGACAAATTGATAAATGCAACCTAGTCAGTCTATGTTTGTTGTTTATGAACTTATGCTTTTAGAGCTAGCAACTCTGTATTAGATATCCAGTCAGCAGTTTCATCTCTGGGACAGACTGACTTTCTCTCTTTCATCAGATATTATTTACCTGTAGTTCGTTGTCTGAGGGTAGTACACCATGATAGTTCCCTTTCCACACTAGTATATCAACTGGTGTTGCCACTTTTCAAGGATTATTTAAGAAGCAACATTGCTGAGGTAGTATGGGTGCTATACCAGGTCATTTAGCTGAGACAATCTTTTTTTTTAATTTATTTTTTATTGGATATTTACTTTATTTACATTTCAAATGTATTCCCCTTTCCAGGTCTTCCCTCCCTGGCATTCCACTACACTGAGGCATCAAACACCCTCAGGCGCAGAGGCCTCTCCTCCCAGTGATGTCCAGCAAGACCCTCCTCTGTCACATATGTAGCCAGCACCATGGGTCCCTCCATGTATATTCTTTCGTTAGTGGTCCAGTCTCCGGGAGCTCCAGGAGGTCTGGCCAGTTGACACTATTGCTCCTTCCAGGGCGGCAAACCCCCTCAGCTCCTTTAGTCCCTTCTCCAACTCCTCCATCTGGGACTCTACACTCAGTACAATGATTGGCTGTGAGCATCCGCCTCTGTATTTGTCAGGCTCTGCCTGAGCCTCTCAGGAGACAACTTATCATGCTTCCATCTAGCTGAGACAATCTATTTATTCATTTATTTACTTATTTATTTATTTATTTATTTATTTATTTATTTATTTATGATATTTTATTTACATTTCAAATGTTTTCCCCTTTCCAGATCTCCCCTTTGGAAGCCCCTTATCCCATCCTCCCTCCCCCTGCCTATATAAGTGTGTTCCCCCTCCAACCCATCCACTCCCATCTTCCCTCCCTGGCATTCCCCTATACTGGGACATCTAACACTCTCAGACCCAAGGGCCTCACCTCCCACTGATGGCCAACAAGTCCCTCTTAAGCCACATGAGTGGCCAGCACCATGGGTCCTTCCATATGCATTATTTGGTTGGTGGTCCAGTCTCTGGGAGTACGGGGGGGGGGGGACCGGTTGACACTTTTGCTCCCTCCCCATGGGGCTGCAAACTCTCTCGGCTTCAGTCCCTTCTCCAATTCCTCCATCTGGGACCCCATGCTCAGTCCAACAGTTGCCGTGAATTGAATCATGGGTGTTCCGAACTTTTGGGCTAATATCTGCTTATCCGTGAGTACATACCATGTTTGTTCTTTTGTGATTGAGTTACCTCATTCAGGATGATATTTTCAAGTTCCATCCATTTGCCTGCAAATTGAATGAAGTCATTGTTTTTAATAACTGAGTAGTATTCCATTGAAAAAATGAACGATATTTTCTGGATCCAGTCCTCTGTTGAGGGACATCTGGGTTGTTTACAGATTCTGGCTATTATAAATATGGCTGCTAGAAACATAGTGGAGCATCTTCTGGGTATATGCCCAGGAGTGGAATAGCTGGGTTCTCAGGTAGTATTATGTCCATTTTACTGAGGGTCCGCCAAACTGATTTCCAGAGTTGTTGTACCAACTTGTAATCCCACCAATAATGGAGGAGTGTTCCTCTTTCTCCACATCCTTGCCAGCATCTGCTGTCACCTGAGTTTTTGATCTTAGCCATTCTAATTGGTGTGAGGAGGAATCTCAGGGTTGTATTGACTTGCATTTCCCTGATGACTAAGGATGTTGAACATTTCTTTAGGTGCTTCTAAGCCCTTCGAGTTTCCTTAGTTGAGAATTCTCTGTTTAGCTCTGTTCCCCATTTTTTGATGGGGTTATTTAGTTTTCTGGAGTTTAACTTTTTGAGTTCTTTGTATATATTGGATATTAGCCTTCTATCAGATGTAGGATTGGTAAAGATATTTCCCCAATCTGTTGGTTGCCATTTTGTCCTACTGACAGTGTCCTTTGCCTTACAGAAGCTTTGCAAATTTATGAGGAACCATTTGTTGATTCTTGATCTTAGAGCATAAGCCATTGGTGTTGTGTTCAAGAACTTTTCCCCTGTGTCCATGTGTTCGAGACTTTCCTCAACTTTATCTTCTATTAGATTCAGTATATCTGGTTTTATGTGGAGGTCCTTGATCCAGCTGGACTTGAGGTTTGTACAGGGAGATAGGAATGGATGAATTTGCATTCTTCTACATGTTAACTGCCAGTTGAGCCAACACCATTTGTTGAAAATATTGTCTTTTATCCACTGGATAGTTTTAGCTTCTTTGTCAAAGATCAAGTGACTGTAGATGTGTGGGTTCATTTCTGGGTCTTCAATTCTATTCTATTGATCAACCTGCCTGTCACTATACCAATATCATGCAGATTTTTATCACTACTGCTCTGTAGTACAGCTTGAGATCAGGGATGCTGATTCCCCCAGGAAGTTCTTTTATTGTTGAGAATAGTTTTTGCTATCCTGGGTTTTTTGTTGTTCCAAATGAATTTGAGAATTGCTCTTTCTAAGTCTATGAAGAATTGAGTTGGAATTTTGATGGGGATTGTATTGGATCTGTAGATTGCTTTTGGCAAGATGGCCATTTTTACTATATTAATCCTGCCAATCATGAGCATCTTTCCATCTTCTGAAATCTTCTTTAATTTCTTTCTGCAGAGACTTGAAGGTTCTTGTCATACAGATCTTTTACTTGTTTGGTTAGAGTCACACCAAGATACTTTATATTTTTTGTGAATACTGTGAAATGCGTCCTTTCCCTGATTTCTTTCTCAGCCTGTTTATCCTTTGAGTATAGGAAGGCTACTGATTTGTTTGAGTTAATTTTATATCCGGCACTTTGCTGAAGTTGTTTATCAGCTGCAGCAGTTGTCTAGTGGAGTTTTTTAAGTCACTTAAGTATACGATCATATCATCTCCAAATGGTGATATTTTGATTTCTTCCTTTTCAATTTTTATACCCTTGAAGTCCTTTTGTTGTCTAATGGCTCTAGCTAGAACTTCAAGTACTATATTGAATAGATAGGGAGAGAGTGGATGGCCTTGTCTAGTCCCTTATTTTAGTGGGATTGCTTCAAGTTTCTCTCCATTTAGTTTGATGTTGGCTACTGGTTTGCTGTATATTGCTGTTACTATGTTTAGGTATGGCCTTGAATTCCTGATCTTTCCAACACTTTTATCACAACCCTGATGCTGAATTTTGCCAAATGCTTTTTCAGCATCTAATGAAATGATCATGTGGTTTTTTTCTTTGAGTTTGATTATGTAGTGGATTACATTGACAGACTTCCTGGTATTGAACCATCCCTGCATCCCTGGGTTGAAGCCTACTTGATCATGATGAGTGATCATTTTGATATGTTTTTGGGTTTGGTTTGCGAGAATTTTATTGAGTATTTTTGCATTGATATTCATAAGGGAAATTGTTCTTTCTGAAATGTTCTTTCTTTGTTGGGTCTTTGTGAGGTTTTGGTATCAGTGTAACTGTGGCCTCATAGAATGAATTGGATAGTGTTTCTTCTGTTTCTATTTTGTGGAATAGTTTGAAGAGTATTGGTATTAGATCTTCTTTGAAGGTCCAATAGAATGCTGGACTAAACCCATCTGGTCCTGGGCTTTTTTTGGTTGGGAGACTTTTAATGACTGCTTCTATTTCTTTAGGGGTTATGGGACTGTTTAGATGGTTTATCTGATCCTGACTTAACTTTGGTATTTGATATCTGTTTACAAAATTGTCCATTTCACCCAGATTTCCCAATTTTGTTGAGTATAGGCTTTTGTAGTAGGATCTGATGATTTTTTTTTTAATTTCCTCAGATTCTGTTGTTATATCTCCCTTTTCATTTCTGATTTCGTTAATTTGGATACTGTTTCTATGCCCTCTGGTTAGTCTGGGTAAGGGTTTATCTATCTTGTTGATTTTCTCAAAGAACCAACTCCTGGTTTTGTTGATTCTTTGTATAGTTCCTTTTGTTTCTACTTGGTTGATTTCAGTCTTCAGTTTGATTATTTCTTGCCTTTTACTTCTGTTGGGGGTATTAGCTTCTTTTTGTTCTAGAGCTTTCAGGTGTGCTGTTAAGCTGCTAGTGTATGCTCTCTCCAGTTTCTTTTTGGAGGCACTCAAAGCTATGAGTTTTCCTCTTAACAGTGCTTTCATTGTGTCCCATAAGATTGGGTATGTTGTACTTTTATTTTCATTAAATTCTAGAAAGTCTTTCATTTCTTTCTTCCTTTCTTCCTTAAACAAGTTATCATTGAGTAGAGTGTTGCTCAGCTTCCATGTGTATGTGGGCTTTCTGTTGTTGTTGTTGCCACTGAAGACCAGCCTTAATCCGTAGTGATCTGATAGGAGGCATGGAGTTATTTCGATCTTCTTATATCTGTTGAGGTTTGTTTTGTGACTGATTGTATGGTCAGTTTTGGAGAAAGTACCATGAGGTATTGAGAAAAAGTTATATATATATTTTTTGATTTAGGATGAAATGTTCTATATATATCTGCTAAATCTATTTGGCCCATACCTTCTGTTAGTGTCACTTAGTCTCGGTTTAGTTTGTGTTTCCAAGATCTGTCCATTGATGAGAGTGGGGTGTTGTAGTCTCCCACTATTATTGTGTGAGGTGCAATGTGTTCTTTGAGCTTTACTAAAGTTTCTTTTATGAATGTGGGTGCCCTTTCATTTGGAGCATAGATGTTCAGAATTGAGAGTTCTTCTTGGTAGATTTTTCCTTTGATGAGTATGACGTGTCCTTCCTTATCTTTTTTGGTGAATTTTGGTTGAAAGTTGATTTTATCCAATATTAGAATGGCTACTCCTGCCTGTTTCTTGAAATCATTTGCCTGGAAAATTGTTTTCCAGCCCTTTACTCTGAGGTAGTGTTTGTCTTTAACACTGAAGTGCATTTCCTGTATGCAGCAAAATGCTGGGTATGGAGCCACGTGGCACAGACCACTGGTGTAAACTGGAAGGCTCTTGTCCAAGGCTCTTCCTCATCCCTGTGTCCTAGTTGAGACAATCTTAAAGAACAGTTTCAAAATCTTTTTGCTATGTTCATTAGTTAGGTTTCCAAGAACTGTATTTAAAATGTTAGCATGCATTTAATCAAGTATAATGGTTTATAATTTCTCCTTCTCTTATGTCTTTATCTGTTTTAAGGATTAATGTAATGCTGTTTTTACAAAAATAATTTGAGAATAATTTTTCCTTTTACAATCTATAAAATATTTTGACATCGCTCTATCTTGAGGGCTTGAGGGCTGATTGAGACTCTCAGCTGCTCCCTGGCTGCTCCTCCAGGCCTCAAATCCATACTCTATGCAAGAATTGTGACTTAGGCCATCTTGCCTTGCTCCTTGGCCTCTCAGATCTGAACTACATTTAGCCCATCACTTTCCATGTGGGACCATGATAAGCAGCCTGGTTTCTGGTTGAGCTAAGGTTTTAAACCCTGGTGGACCCAGTAGGTTGTCCCCAGCAGGGAGCAACCGTATAAAGGATGGCAGGCATTTACCATGTTCCTAGAAACAGCTCCTAACATGTGGCTACATCTCTCCATAGGTCTGTGACATTTAGTGACGTAAAGGAAATGCCCCTCAATCCCCTCCTCAGGTAGAGTTGTGATCATGCAGCCTCAAGCCCTTCCACAGGTAGAGGCATGGTCACATAGCCTCAAGACATTCCCAGGTTAATGAGGTACCTAGAGACTTAGCCACTCCCCTTCCTAGTTACTACTTCAACCTCACCCTTCCCTGAGGTCTTGGGGGCACAGATTCACCCACACCATTCTCCACCATGACAATAAATGCCATGAAACCCCAGACTGTCTCTATTCTTTGGGATCCACCGTGGGGAATGAGGGAAGTGTCCTTCGTCTGAAGAGCCATGTCTAGTCTCCCACCAAAGGCCTCCCAGTGCTCCCAACTATGGCAGGTACCCAACTAACCAACCCAGCTAGCTGGCACCCAAGCCAAGAACTCAGTCCCACCGAGAGACCCTGCTGCAATCCTTCTCCCCCTCAGCCCATGCTAGATCAAGTCTGTGGTCCAACTTCATTCTCAGCTCTTCAGTAGCATCCAGCAAGGTCTGCATTGCCCAAGAGCCTGGGAACTCCACGGAGCTGGCTGCCACATGTCTCCCGGGAGCCACAGCTTTGTCCCCCATCCCCAGGCTGTGTTTCCACAGGGGCTTCTCACAGTCTGACACATGCCCAGTGGTCCATGGGGGTCTGCGTGGTCAAACTTCACACATCGTCCCACCTCTCGGAAGGGCACCGAGAGCCTGGAGCAGACACACAGGACCCTCATTCCATCGAGCCATTTTATCCATTTCCAGACTAAACTGTTCCTTCCTTTATCTTATCTACTGTGGAAGGGATCAGGAGATCCAATGGAGACCTCGCCTATCAGCCCAATCAAAGAGAAGAACACCTCTCAACCACAGCAGCAGGAAAAGAATGCTCAGCAAAACCTGAATGCAGCCATTCCATTTAGGCAGCATTCTGTAGGTCTTCTCCCTGAAGGTCTGGAGGTAGGAGTGAGATCAGATTCAGCCAGTAAATTGTAGAGACTCAAGAGATTGAAAATCTCGTGGCTGGATTTGAAGGTGACTCTGATAAATTTCATGTCTCAACACCTCCAAACTTCTGATCTTTGGTACTGCCCTGATGGGAGTTTTATAAAGAAGATCATCATGGCCATGACTTAGACAAACCCAAGCTAGGCTCCAAACGCCGAGTGTTATCTTTGTGATTTCCTTTTCGACCTGGGATGCCAAAGGGCAGGACAGAACTAACCATAGGCACAAGGCAATGGAGGGAAAAAAAACTTGGGGGGGGGGGTGGAGGAACTCACAGAAAACTGTCTGGAGTCTGTGTGTCAAGGTGAGGAAGCGTAGATTCACCTTCTTGGATCCTCTGCACCTCTTGCCAAGCTCAGACTGGATTCCTTCACCAATGGCCAGGACTCCTGGAGGTTGGAGGCTGTGGAGAAGGAGGCCCTGGCCAGAGAAGAACAAATAAGGGATACAGAACTCTTTTGAGTTGGGAACCCTCTAGGGGCTGCCCGATGATATGATGGGCTTTCCAACTGCTGCCGACGTTGTCCCCACCCAACCCCCTTGAACGAACTATCCTTTATGCCAATCTGGCTGCCTGCCAGTTGAGCTAGGACACCCCCAGTTCACAACTCAGAGCTGTGGCTGAGTGCTGGAGCGGGAGCCAGGCCATTTAAAGGCCGTATACCGAAGTGGGGTTGCTCAGGCTGCCTCGGGAACTTGGAAAAATGCAACTGCTGATCTCAAGAAAGTTCTAGCAGCAGATCCCAAAAACCATGCAGCGAAAGAGGAGCTGGGAAAGTGGTAATTCAGGGAAAGATCCAACATGCAGGGTTGTCTTGGGGGTTGTGCAAGATGTTTAGCTGATTAAAAAGTTGAATTTTAAAAGAAAAAAATATTGTGAGATGTACTGGGATCCTTTAAATTTTAAGTGTGTAATTTTCTTGTCTATTTGGCTTTGTTCAGGGTAATACTGTGCCCTAGTTAGGGTAACTATTGTAACGAAACAACAAGACCAAAGAAAATAGGGAAGGAAAGAATTTATTTTTCATTATACTTTCAGAAACCATCCATCACTGAGGAAAATTGGAGCAGTTATAAGGATAGAACCTGGAAGCATGACCTGAAGTCAGGAAGGCATACTGCTTGCTAACTTACTCCAAATGTCTTGCTCAGTTAGCTTCTTTATCGAGCACAGACCCTATCTGGGCCCTTAACCATCAATCATTAATTATGAAAATACAGCTGAGCATGGTGGCACATGCCTTTAATCCCAGTGTTTGGGAGGCAGCAATAGGTGAATCTCTGAGTTCAAAGCCAACCTGGTCTACAGAGAGAGAGAGAACTAGGCTACAAGAGAAACCCTACCTCAAAACATAAACAAAATACAATACAATACAATACAATACAATACAATACAATACAATACAATACAATACAATACAATACAACACAATACAATACAGAAACATAGAAAAAGGGAAGAAAATGCTTTCAGATAACAAACAACAAACAAACAAAACTAGCAAGCACTAATGGTTGAATTAAAAAATTAAGAGTTGGTCTTTCATTTTCCTTCTTACAGAAAAATTTAAAGAGGACTAGTTTCAGTTCTACTCTGAAGATCTGCTAGAACTCTATGCCGAATACTTCTGGCTCAGGGTTCTTTTGTTTGTTGGTTTATTTGTTTTGTTTTAGAATGGGAGGTTTTAATTATTTCCTTCTCATTGGAATATGGCAGTTTATATCATTCACTTAATCTTAATATGAATTGATTAAGACACACACACACACACACACACCCTTTCATTTCTTATGCATTTTCCAATTTAGTGGAATTCAGATTATTAAAGTTATATCCTTAAGAGTTTGAATTTCTTATGTATATTGTAATGTTTTTTTCTACTATAATTTTATTGATTTAGATCTTCTCTTTGGGATAAGATACATCAAACTTATTAATTTTTTTCAAAGAAAAAATTACTTGTTTCATTGATCCACTATATTTTGTTTTATTTCCATTTTATTAATTTCAGACATGACTTTGGTTATATAGTTCTATCTACTTTTATTTGGTGTTATATGTTCTTGCTTTTGTTGTTGTTGTTGTTTTTCCAAGAACTCAAAGAGAACCATAAAACATTCATATAAAAAATCTCTCTCTCTCTCTCTCTCTCTCTCTCTCTCTCTCTCTCTCTCTTTCCCACACTCTCACACACACACACACACACACACACACACACACACACACACACACACGGTAGGTACTTACTCTTGTAAACATTTCCCACTCAATTATGTTCACTATGCCCCATACATTTTGGTATATTTTGTTTTGACTTTCCATTCTAGGGCTTTTTTTTTTTTTAAGTTTTCTTCTTGATTGCATGATTTACATGATTATTATACTGTAGTATATTGTTTAACTTCCATGAGCTTGTGCACTTTGTTTTTCACAACAAGTTTATTAATTCTTTGGTAATTTCACATAGTGTATTTGAATCGTATTCAGTCTTTTCCTGAATAGTTTCTGGATCAATTCCAACTCCCTAACAGTGAATTTCAAGTACTTTTTTTTAAATCAATCAAATCTAATAATTTTTGCACATGAACTAAATTAAATATGCCTATAAATATGACTGAGATACTGATAGCCAGGTGGTGATTTAGTATCTTTGGTGAGAACATTTTTTCAATTGGAAGAGGAGAAATGCTTCTAGAGAGGTCTGATACTAAGGGAAATAAAGGAAACAAGTGGAGTTAATTCCACAGAAACACCCATATGACACTGCACAGAGAGGTTAACATCCATCACCTCAAGGCTACAATTGCATTATGGGTATGGAAAATCATTTATAAAATACAACTTCCTGTAATTTTCTCCATCCTCTCTCAAGGTTTTTGGGAAGAAGCTTATAACACTGATCACATGAAACAAGAAACAGCTAACATCAAATTACATGGAGAGAAATTAGAATCAATCCCATTCAAATCAGGTACAAGAAAAGGGGGCCCATTCTCACTAGCTATTCAATATTGTACTTCAGGTTTTAGCAAGATCAATTAAACAACAAAAGGAGATCAAAGGGATACAAATTGGAAAAGAAGTTGTCAAGTTATCACTATTAGTGGATGATCTGATACTACACATAAGCAACCCCTAAAATTCTACCAGAGAACTCCTGCACCTGATAAACAAGTTCTACAAAGTGGCTGGATATAACATTAACTCAAAATAAATAAATAGATAGATAGATAGATAGATAGATAGATAAATGAAATTAACACAAATGAGTCAGTAGCCTTCCTTCATAGAAGGATAAATGGGCCGAGTATAAAATTAGGGAAACAACACCCATCACAATAGCCACAAATAACATAAAATACCTTAGTGTAACTCTAATCAAGCAAGTGAAAGACCTCTACAACAAGAATGTCAAGTCCCTGAAGAAAGAAATTAAAAAACACCTCAGAAAATGGAAAGATCTCCCACACTCATCAACTGGCAGGATTAACATAGAGAAAATGATGATCTAACCAAAAGCAATCCACAGATTAGAGAAAATTACCACCAAAATTCCAGCAAAATTCTTCATAGACATTGAAAGAGCAATTCTCAACTTCATATGGAAAAACAAAAAACTCAGGATAGCCAAAACATTTCTGAACAATAAGAGAACATCTGAGGTAATCACCATCTATGACCTCAAGCTCTACAACAGAACAAGAATGATAAAAAAACACATGGTATTTATACAGAGACAGACATGTGGATCAATGTAATAGAATCAGAGACCTAGGGAAAAAACCCACACCTATAGACTTGATTTTTGACAAAGAATCCAAACCATATAGTAGAAAAAGAAAAGATCTTCAACAAATGGTGCTAGTATAACAGTCAGACTTCATGTAGAAGAATGTAAATTGATCCATATTCATCACCCTACACATAGCTGCACAAAGATCATGAAGTGGATCAAGGACCTCACCATAAAACCAAATACACCGAATCTAATAGAATAGAAAATGGGAAATAACCTCGAATGCATTAGCACAGGAGAAAATTTCCTGAACAGAACACCAATGAGTCAGGCTCTAAGATCAACAACTGATAAATGGGACCTCTTGAAACTCAAAATCTTCTGCGAAGGACACTGTCAATATTACAAAATGGCAACGTATAGATTGAAAAATATTTTCAATAATCCAAGGTGATAGAGGGCTAATATTCAAAATATATAAAGAACACAAGACTTTCAACTCCAGCAAAACCAAATAACCCAATTTTTAGAAATGGGATAGGGAGCTAAACAGAATTCTAAACAGAGAAATCTCAAATGGCTTAAAAACACTTAAAGAAATATTCAACATGTTTAGTCATCAGAGAAATGCAAGTCAAAATGACCCTGAAGTTCCACCTCACACCAATCAGAATGATAAGATCATAAACTCAAGTGACAGCACAAGCTAGTGAGTATTTGGAAAAAGAATACTCCTTCATTGCTGCAGAAATTGCAAACTGGCACACCCACTCTGAAAATCAATCTTGTGTTTCTTGAGAAAATTGGAAATAGTTCTTCCTGAAGATCCAAGTGTACTGCTCCTGAGCATATACCTAAAAGATACTTCACTATACCATATACATATACTATGTGTTCTACTATGTTCATAGCAGCATTATTTGTAGTAGCCAGAAGCAAGAAGCTACTCAGATGTCCCTCAAGAAAAGAATGGATACAGAAAATATGGTTCATTTACACAACGGATTACTATTCAGCTATTAAATAAAGGACATTATGAATTTTTCAGGCAAATGGATGGAACTAGAAAATATTATCCTAAGTGAGGTAACCCATACCAAAAAGGACATGGGTGATAGATACTCACTGATAAGTGGATAAAAAGTACAGAATATTCATTACATACTTCACAGACTGTAAAAAGTCTAACAAAAAGGAAGCCCTAAGTGAGAATGCTTCTATCTCACTTAGAAGGGGGAACAAAATACTCATAGGAGGCAATGGGAGGGAGGCACCTGGTTGGGATTAGTGATGGGAAAGAATAAGGAGGGCAGGATCAGGTATGTGGGGAGACAGAAGGGAAGCCCAGAAGGTCAGGAGAATGAATGGAAATATTCAGCTTCCAGGATAGGGTTGGGGGTAGAGAGCCTCTAGAAAGTCCCAGGAGACTGGAATGTGAGAGGCTCCCAGGACTCAATGTTGGTGACCTTATCTCAAATGGGGAGATGGAAACTTAACAATCCACATCCGGGAGTTATACAGGGCCCCCAGTGGAGAGATGGGGACAACAATTCACCATCCAAATTTTTGACCAAGAATTGTTTCTTCCTAAAAGTATACAGGAACAAAACTGGAGCAGAGACTGAAGGACCAGTGACAGGACCAATGTAGGATCCATCCCATGAGGGTTCACCAAACCTGATATTATTACTGATGATATATTGTGCTTATAGAAAATAACCTAGTATGTCTGTCCTCTGAAAGGTTCTACCAACTGCTGACTTGGACAGATGCAGATACTTACAGCCAACCATTAGACTGAGGTCCAAGGATACCTTTGGAAGACTTAGGGGAAGGTTTGAATGAACTTGAGGAAATGGCAAACCACATAGGAAGACAACAGTGTCAACTAATCTGGACCCCTTGGAACTCCCAGAGACTAAGCCACCAACCAAAGACCATACACAGGCTAGTCAGAAGCCCCCAGCACATAATTAGAAGAGGTCTGACTACCTCATCTGGCCTAAGCGAGAAAAGATGTGCCTAGTCCTGTAGAGACTTGATGCCCCAGAGTAGGGGAATGCTCAGGATGCACCTTCTCAGAGACAAATGAGAGGAGGGATGGTGTGGGAAACTCTAAGAGGGGGCATTGGGAAAGGGTCAACATATAATGTAATAAATAATTTTTAATTTAAAAAGAAAGGTTATAAATTCATAAAAACTGAATAACTCACTACTGAATGAAAATGTGTCAAGACAGAAACCAAGAATAAAATTAATAATGTTTTAGAATTTAATAAAAACAAAACCACAACTTACTCAAACATTTGTGACACAATGAAGGTGATTATCAGAGGCAAATTTATAGCACTAAGTGTCTACATTTGAAAAAGAGAGATAGCACATATTAACAACTTAATAACACATTTGAAATCTCTGGAATAAGCAGAAGATATAACACTACCACGCCCAAAAAAAGAAGGTGAAATGAAAAAATAAAACACAACTTTGAAATCAACAAAATAGAAACAAAAAGGAAAAAAATACAAATCATAAATGAAACAAAGAGCTGCTTCTTTGAGGAATAAAATTGACTAATTCTTAGCCAAATTGAATAAAAGACAAAGCAAGAAGACCAAACTCAATGAAATCAGAGATGAGAAGAGGGATATAACAACAGACAAGGAGGAAATCAGAAAATTATATGAGCATACTTTAAAAACCTATACTCCACTAAATTAAAATCTTCAAAATAGTATTTCTTGATTTATACTACCCATCAAATTTCAATCAAAGCCAGGCAGTGGTGGTGCATGCCTTTAATCCCAGCACTTGGGAGGCAGAGACAGGCGGATTTCTGAGTTCGGGGCCAGCCTGGCCTACAGAGTAAGTTCCAGGACAGCCAGGGCTATACAGAGAAACCATGTCTCAAAAAACCAAAAAAAAAAAAAAAAAAAAAAAAAAGAAAAGGAAAAAATTTCAATCAAGATGTGATAAGGAATTTCAACAGACCTATAAGTCACAGTCAAATAAAAGAACTAATGAAAAGATTGAAATGAAAGTAGCCCAGGGCAAGATGGATTTAATCTAGAATTTCAAAGAAGCGTTAACATTAGTACTCCTCAAATTATTCCTTGAAATAGAAACAGAAGAAATATTGCCCATTTTTTATGAGTCCACAGTTAATCTAATAAACAAAACACACAAAGATCCAACAAAGAAAAGAGTATATAAACATTTCCCTTGTGAACATAAATTCAAAAATCCTCAATATATTGCTTGCAAATTAAATCCAGGAACACATCAAAAAGATCATCTAACATGAGAATACAGGCTTCATTCCAGAGATGTTGGGATGGTTTATCATACTTAAATTGACAAATATAATCCACCATATTTAAAAATAACTGAAAGAAAAAACACATGGTCATATCAGGAGGTACACAAAAAGCCCTTGACAAAATCCTATAGCCTTTGGTGATAAAAGCCCAGGAGAAACTAGGGGTACAAAAAACATATCTCAACATAATAAAGACATTTCACAACAAACCCACATCCACTGTCAACCTAAATGCAGTGAAACTGAACACATTTCCACTAAAATCAAGAACAAGATAAGTTTGTCCACTCTCTTCATACTTATTCAATATTTGATGGCCTAGCTAGAACAAGGGACAACTGATGTAGATCAATGGAATACAAATTGTTAAGGAAGAAGTAAAAGTATCTTTATTTGTAGACTATATGATTGTATGTATTAGAGACTCTAAAAATTCTACCAAGAAAATTTTACAGTAAATAAATACTTTCAGCAAAGTAGAAGAATATGAAATTAATACACATAATCAGTGTCTATCTTATGAATGTCATATTGTTTGCAAATAATCAGGGAAATAACTTTCACAATAACATCCAAAAACACATTGGGATAACTCTAACCAAAGAAATAAAAGACTTCTATACCAGAAATTTTTAAGAAGACATCAGAAGATGAAAAAAAGATCATCCATACTCACAAATCAAGTGGATTAACATCATGAAAACTGCAATTCATGAAAAGAAGTTAACCTATTCAATGAACTCTCCAGCAAACTTCTATCAAAGTTCTTCATAGTAATTGAAAAACCAACATTCATCTTAATATGGGAATGTTGGCCTGCATGCTGGGAGCCTTCCTCAGGGTTCTCTGGCCTGGCCAAATGCAAGGGTTCTGGCAAAGGGGAGAACTTGAGTGGGGACAGAGTCTCCTCCACCCTGGTCTTTGCAGTTGCCACCTCGGTTGCACCAAGTTGCTGCACCCGCCGCCCTGTGCTGAGTCAGGCCTGAGTTGAGCCCATGAGAGGCCTACTAGCCTGCGAGGAGTACAGGAAGCTTCTGGTGGCATTCGGGAGAGCAGATCTCTTCCTGAGCAGCAGTGTTACAGCTCTTATGGTAGAAGCTCTCAGACTATGGAGTAGTTCTCACACCTTTATTCCTTCTGGATTGGGATCTCTCCTACAGAGGTTGGGATGATCTAATATACTATTTGAGAGGGGTCAGGAGTTTGACAACAGATACTTCCCATTGGCTTGATCTGAGGGCTTCGGGGCACCTTATTTGCATGTGGGAGAGCTTGGCCTTGCTCCTATGTGACAAATCTCATATGACAGGTCTCTCTGCAGGGATTGTGGAAGCTGTAGCTGTTTTTACAAGACTCTTCCAGAGTGCTGGCAAAAACATTTTATGGTCCCTTGTGGATTATTCCACTGGGTCTCCCAGAGTTTTCAGCCTGTGCTCAACCAGGTGCCAGATTGCCTGCCACAGACCACTGCCCCACATAGGAACACACACACACACACACACACACACACACACACACACACACACACACACACACACAGCCCAGTATAGCTCAAATATTTCTGAAAAGAGCTATTTCTGAAAAGAACTGCTGCTGGTAACACCATCTCTAATTTCAAGTTATATTGAAGAGCTATAGCAATGAAAACTGCATTATATTTGTATAAAAAAAATGCTACCTTTACCAATGGAATCTAACAAAAGACTCCAAATTAAATCCACATATATAGAGACACCAACATTTTGACAAAGGAGACAGAAACACACAATGCATAAAAGATAGTATCTTCAAAAAAAATGATTTCTAAGTGATTGGTTGAATGTAAAAGAGTGAAATGAATACATATGTACTTATCATTCTGCCCAAAACTCGCCTTCAAATGGATCTAGGATCTCAACATGGGGCTGTATACCTGAATCAGATAAGGGGAAACATGAGGAATAGTCTTGAACTCATTAGTACATGAAGATACTTTCTAAACAACCCTTTTATGGACTTTATGAAACTGACAAGGCATTGCATTGCAAAGGACACTATCATCTGGGCAAAGAGGCAGGCAGGAGATGGGGAAAATACTTTTAACAACTAAATATTTGAGAGAGAACTAGTTTATAAGATATATTAAAAACTCAAAATTGAAATGTAAGAAAGAAGACAAAATATGACTATTTGTAGATATGATAGTATGTTTAAGTGACACCAAAAATTCCACCAGAGAACTCCTACAGCTAATAAACAACTTCAGCAAAGTGGCTGGATATAAAATTAACTCAAATCACTAGTCTTCCTCTACTCAAAGAATAAACAGGCTGAGAAAGAAATTATGGAAATGACATCCTTCACAATAGTCACAAATAAAATAAAATATCTTGGTGTAACTCTAACCAAGCAAGTGAAATATCTGTGTGACAAGAACTTCAAGTCTCCGAAGAAAGAAACCAAAGAAGACCTGAGAAGATGGAAAGATCTCCAATGTCCACGAATTGACAGGACTAATACAGTAAAAATGGCTATCTTGCCTAAAGAAATCTACAGATTCAATGTAATCACCATCAAAGTTCCAAATCAGTTCTTCATAGAGTTAGAAAGAGCAATTCTCAGATTCATTTGGAATAATCAAAAACCCAGGATAGCTAAAACCATTCTCAAATAAAAGAACTTCTGGGGGGAATCACCCTGACCTCAAGCTATACTACAGAGCAATAGTGATAAAAACTGCATGGCATTGGTACAGTGACAGGCAGGAAGATCAATGGAATAGAAATGAAGACAAAGAAATGAACACACACACCTATCGTCACTTGATCTTTGACAAAGAATCTAAAGCCATCCAGTGGAAAAAAGACAGCATTTCCAACAAATGGTGCTGGTTCAACTGGCGGTCTGCACGTAGAAGAATGCAAATTGAGCCATTCTTATCTCCTTGTACAAAGCTCAAGTCCAGGTGGATTAAGGACCTCCACATAAAACCAGATACACTGAATCTACTAGAAGAGAGAGTGGGGAAGAGCCTCGAACACATGGGCACAGGGAAAAAGTTCCTGAATGCTCTAAGATCAACAATTGACAAATGGAACCTCATAAAATTGCAAAGCTTCTGTAAGACAAAGAACACTGTCAATAGGACAAAACAGCAACCAGCAGACAGAAAAGATCTTTACCAATTTTACATCCAATAAAGGGCTAATATCCAATATATACAAGGACTCAAGAAATTAGACTCCAGAGAACCAAATTAACCTTTTTCTCATAAAATATATTTTGATCATATTTTCTCCCCTCCCAAAGTAGAGTGTTCTCATGGATAGAACACAGGGAGGGAAAGCTAAAAATGAGGATAATTTGAAGGATTGTATGGAAACCAAAACATAAATTCTTTAAATATATATTCATAGAAAATAAAACTAAACAGATTCAGAAAAAAATGGAGCAGCCAGAGGTTCAAATAGATAGCACTTGTTACCACATGAAGCTCTCACCTCTGGAAATAAGTTACATATAATTTAGTTTTCAGCTAAAAGGAGCCTCATAAGAACCACAGACTCCATAGGATATTGTAAAAGCTATTGATTTCTCTCCACTAATTGACAGTAAGAACCCATTGATGAAGACAACACCTACACTATCTACTGAAGATGGAGTAGCAGAGATTGTACTCTCACAGATCCTTCATTCCTATGGACCAGACTACTAGGCATGAGGACCTTGGAGGACACAATACCTTGGCATCAATCCAAGTATGAACTTCTCCAGGATGCCTTTTCATTTTCTAGAAACAGTATGGCCACCAGATGAATGAAAAAGGAGACAATAAAGTTCAAGTTTATACTGTCAATACATTAACAGACTTGCTTTCTGGTATGGTTTACAAGAATCTCTTTTGTGATTGTAAATTTGTATTTATAATTAAACTACCAAAAGCACCTTTAAAAGGAACAAATCCTTGTCACAGAGAATGTGGCCATGCTCAAGCAAACAAGCAAAACACACTGGGGTCCGTGTGAAATTTTATCCCTAATGGGTTCCTGAAGTTTCAGTCTGACTAGTTAGAAATCAACTTCACATTAAAATAGCTGTTAGTAGGGAGAATAAAAACTCATCCTATAACATAGCATCATTAAAATGCTGTCACTGGGAATGATTTTGTCAAATGCTGTCTTTTGTTTTCTTTAAATATGCAGCTCATTTGGTCTTATTTAACCTGTTAATTGGAAAGACAATGCAACACAGCTACATTTAGCACATTTGCCTTGTCTTTTCAATATGTTTTACTATTTTCTTTGAATTCAATTACCACTACCTGACCTTCCTGTTCTGTTGTACTTATAAGGAAGAAATTAATTTGATATAATGGAGACAATTTTGAGTAATAGTTCTTACAACTAATTTTTGAACTAACACTTGTATGTGTGGGCTCACATAATTCACCATGATGTGGGTCACTATCCTTATCCATTTTTAGGCCATCGTTCTATAAGATTAGAATAATCAACCCATTGCATAAAATAGTTACAAACTGCAGAGCCTTTGCAGTGTTGCCTTCATGAGGGGTACTATTATGAATGACTGGCCAGCATTACTAGCCATCATCTCCTAGACTATCGCTTCTAACACTATGTACACTGCTATTGTATTTCTGCATTCCATTCTATTGTAGTCATCCCATGGACATGCTTACCCTTGATTACACCCTCTAGTCTTATTCATAGGTCTATGTATTTTGTAGTTTAGGGAAATTACTCAGTCTAAATTTGTATTTATTATTAAATATTAAAAAATCACTGCCTGAAATCCTGTTCCTATTCTTAGCCTTGTGAATACACATGGCCTATAGGGGATTTGGTCTCATTGCAGGAGGTGTAGTCTTGTTAGAGGAAGTGTGGTTCTGTGAAGATGACATTTTGAGGTCTCATAAATGGTCATGACTGACCAGTCTCCTCCTAGCTGCCTGCTGAAGATTGTCTCCTCCTGATTGCCATCAGATGAAGATATAGAACTCTTGGGTTCCCTATAAACATGTCTGCCCGTAGTGTGTCCTGCTCTCTGTCATGATGATAATGGAGTGAACCTCTGAAACTGTAAACCAGATCTAAATAATTGGTTTCTTTTATAAGAGTTGTTATCATCATATTGTCCCTTCATAGCAATGAAACACTAACTAAGACAGAAGTTGGTGACTAGGTCTAAACTTTTAAAGTATCTGGAAGAGACTTTTAATTTTCCATCAACTTACAATTTACCAGCACCTTCAACTACTGATACGTCTTCAGTCTCTCTCTCTCTCTCTCTCTCTCTCTCTCTCTCTCTCTCTCTCTTGGAAACTCAGAGAGTATTTAAATCCCATTGTGGAAGCTATGTTTCAAATTAAAGAGGTAAATACTTTGATTATTTTGATCCATCTATTGTGAACAGCAATGAATTTGTTGACCTGGTATATGAAACTTTCTACATTGTGGGGGAAAATAAGGAAAATGATTTTTGCTGTTTTATACCTCTTAGCAACTCTGGATAAATTGATGAATGACAGTAATGAGGTCCATGATAAAATTGAGTACCTCCAGATGAGATCAAACTATTTAAAACTTTGTAAGTGTGCCCTTGAAGAGAATCTTCTTTTCAGCTGCCATAGAGCTCAAGTTGTAAAAGTCAACAGAAGCTCTAATTATAAGATTGGCTGAATTACTGTGAAATTTCAAGTCTCAGCATCAAAGAGTGTCAGCATTTAAAGTAAAGGCATTAATTGGCAAAGAATGGGATCCTATAACTTAAGATGGGAATGTACAGGAGGGCTGTATTGAAGCTGAGAAATATGGACTGGAATCCTCAGATTCTCAAGAGTTTATCTCACCAGAGGAAGTAATACCCTTACCCCGACCCATTGGAATATGGCCTATTTCACCTGAGAAAAAATAATCCTTCGTTGTCCTATAAATCAGAAGTGTTTTTCTCAGAAGGAAATGCTATGCAATACAATACTGATGTTCCTGAAGTCCCACCAATAGTTTCCTCTATACCTATAACCAGACTCAAGGGAAAGCATGCCCCTAGAGTGGAAGTAGAAAGAGTATTCTACAAGGAAGTACACCACACTATTAAGAGGCTTAATGATTTTGCTAATTCATTCAAACAGAAGTCTGGGGAATATGTGTGGGAATGGATTTTAAGAATGTAGAATAATGGTGGAAGGCTGAGTTTATTGATATGGGCCCTCTGGGTAAAGAATATAAGTTTAATATGTAAGCTTGCACAGTTAAAAAAATTAGGTGCCATAAGTATGTTTGAATGGTGGGTTGAAGTGTTTATCAGAAGATCTCCAACTGAAAAGAAGTTGGACATGCCTGATAACATTATTAGTGTTAATGAAAGGATTTTAAGGCTCAGGGAAATTGCAGTGTCAGAGTTGGTCAGCTGTGTTAAATCTAATCCTTCACAATGGGACTACCCAGAAGACATACCCTTCATGAATCCTATAACAAACAAAATGGTCAGAGGAACACCAGAACATTTGAAGTGTTTTGCTGTCACCATTTTCCCGTGCCAGACATTTGGACTGGAGATGTTGTTGCACAGTGGGATGAATTAAATGCAATAGGTTTAATTGGACCCCAAGTTAGCAAGGGCCAGGTATCAGCATTGAATCTCCAGAGGCTTGATGATTATTTTTATTATAATAGGAAGTATAGACAAAACATTGTTCATAATGACTAACCCACAATGGTGAGCAAAAAGGAGGAGATTTTAAGAGCATGACTTGCACAGATTTTTGTTACTAGCTAATCACTCATGATCTTTCCAAACATGAAATAGATAAGAAGAATACTACATTTCTGTTTGATCTGTGTAACCAGAAAAATTCCCAAAGGAAAGAAAGACTACAGTGGATCATGGCAAGAGGAAATCTTAGCCAGTAAATCAATTTCCAGACGTGACCCAGTTTGCAGACCCAGGACCCCAATGAATGAAGTGATGGCCCATGCTCACTATTGGACCCTGTTTAGTTAATAGACTAATAGCTTTTGTCAGGGAATGAGTAAGTACTGTACAGATTCTAATGTTAAGACAGCAATACCAGGCTTTGGGGGAACACGACAAACAGGCTACGACAATACAGAAATATAGTTCTAAGACTAGAACTAGGCACTAGAAGAAGTGGGGAATGAAAGACCTGACCCCCTTATGAGGAAAGTTAGACCCCTAACACACTTGGAGCCAGAAACAGAACTAGGACTGACCTTGGCCTGGCCCCAGGGCCAGAGGCACAATGTTCCAGGAACTAGCTAACCACAAAAATGTTTGTGCAACTGCCTTGTGACTAACTTAGAACATTCTGTACTTCCCCACAACGCAAATTCTTTCCATTCCCCACCCCTTGCTTTGTGGTTTTTTCCTTTAAATACCCCTGACTTCAGCTGCTCGGGGTCAAACTCCTCTGCCCCTGCGTGGGTTATGAGCTCGACCCCAGTGCACTGGTTCCCCAAATAAACCTCGTGTGACTGAAAAAAAAAAAAGACTGAATTTTTTCTGTTATCATTTTTCCAGTTCTTTCCCAGTTGGACATATTGCCTTACATAGGGTAACTGTACATTGGGAGAAAGGAAATAATCAGACTTTCTGGAATCTATCTGAAACTGATTCTAAATTGATGATGATTCCAGGAGATCCCAAGAAACATTGTGGCCCTTCAGTTAAAAGTAGGACCAATGGAGTTCAGGTGATTAACTACATTTTGGTTGATGTCCAACTCACAGTAGGCCTAGTAGGTCCCCAAATTCATCCCACTGTTATTTCTCTAGTTCCAGAATATATTACTGAGATAGATACACTTAGAAGTTGGCAGAATTCTCATATTGGTCCTCTGACCTATGGAATAATAGATTTTATGGTTAGAAAGTTTAAATGGAGGTGTTTGAAGTTGCCTCTGCCAAAGAAAATCATGAATCAAAAACATTATTGCATCCCTGGAGGAACTGCAGAAATTAATGCCATCATCAAGGATTTGAAAGATGCAGTGCTAGTGGTTTCCACCACATCTCCCTTAACTCTCCTATATTCTGTCAGTTCAGAAAACAGATGGATTGTGGAGAATGGCAGTTGACTATCAAACATAAATCACATAGTAATTCCAATTGCATCTGCTGTGTCAGACCTACTGTCCCTACTTGAGCAAATTAGCAAAGCCCCTGGTACATGTTATGCAACTATTGATCTTTCAGCTCTCAAGACCAGCAATATACCTTACAGTTTGTTTCAAGGACTTATTAGCTCTCCAGTCCTGTGTCATAACGTAGTTAGAAGAGATCTTGAATATCTGTCTCATCTAAAAAACATCACATAGTTTCTCTAGATTGATGACATTATGCTGATTGGACCAAGTGAGCAGGAAGTAGCAACCAGTTTGGACTCAATAGTAACACATATGTGTATCAAAGGATGGAAAATAAATCCAAGCAAAATTCAAAGTTCTTTTACCTCAGTGAAACTGTTAGGCGTCCAGAGGTGTGAGGTATGCACAGATAGCCCTTCTAAGGTGAAGGATAAGTTATTGCACCTGGATCATCCCATCACAGTGAAAATAGCACAACTTTTACTTGTCTATTTAGATAGAGACAACACACTCCTCACTTGGGCGTGTTATTCAGTCCCAATTATCTATTGACTCAGAAAGCTTCTAGTTTTGTTTTGGGCCCTGAACAGAAGGCTCTTCAAAACATTTGTGCCTGGGTTGAAAGTTTCTGAGTGTGTTGCTGTTCTTATCCCGTCACTAAGAGTCTGGCCTGACTACAGGTAATGGCCACTTCAGGCACCATATCCCCCACTGCTAGGAGTCTTAGCTAATTTCACCACCATAGAATCCCTAGGGTCTCCCTCATCCAGGCCTCTGGCCATCCTAGAGATGCCTCCCTACCCACTGCAGATTTCTGTTCTCTCTCCCTTTGCTGTCCCTATACTTGATGCCCTGTATCATTTCTCTCTGTCAGGGTTTTATAACCCTATATTCATATACTAAGGTGGGGTGCAGAATTGATACCAAAGGCTGATGACCCATGGCCATTAAATTTTCTTTTGCTATTCTGAGACCAAAAGACAATGACTTCTGGCAATTAACTTTCTCTTACTATTCTGGGGCTAGAGCTAATGGCTTCTGGCAGTTGATTCCTGCTGAAAATATCAGGGTATTATGAAAAGAAAGTTAGTTACTTAGACTGTTTACTCTTTAACTCAGGATCATCCCACCAGCCACACAAAATGGAGTTTAATAACTCTTTATTAGCCAGAGAGAAAGGAAAATAAATAAATAAATAAATAAATAGATAAATAAATAAATAAATTTAGGCACACGCTGACATATCGCACTGAATGAATCAGGTAAAGGATAAATACCACTTTATTTTTGTTCTTAGTTTTTATACCTTTCTAAAAAAAAAAAGGCCTCAGCAATTATCAGGTAGAGCCATTACTGCAGGATTATTGATCAGATGGTTTTCTTTTTCTTTCCTTTCTTCCTTCCTTCCTTCCTTCCTTCCTTCCTTCCTTCCTTCCTTCCTTCTTTCCTTTCTTTTTTTATAATCTGGGACACTAGTTTTAATTGTTTGAATTGTTTTATTTATTTATATTTATATTTATATTATATTATTTATATTTATATTAGTTTGACCCCATTCCTGGTTATCCCTCCAAGAGTTGTTCACTCCATACCCTGCCTCTACAGGATTAGGCACATATACTGCCACTGAGACCAGACAAGGAAGTCCTCTGCTACATATGTGCCAGGGGCCATGACCAGCCAGTGTTTGCTCTTTCATGGTAGCTTAGTCTCTGGGAGCTACCAGAGGTCTGGGTTAGTTGAAACTGTAGGTCTTACTATGAGGTTGCCATCCCCTTCGGCTCTGTCAATCTTTCCCCTAACTCTTCTACAGGGGTCCCTGATCTCAGTCTAATGGTTGACTGGAAATATCTGCATCTGTCTCAGTCAGCTACTGGTATAAGCTCTCAGAGAACAATCATAATAGGATCTTGTCTGCAAGCACAGCAAAGGATCAGTAAGGCCTCTATGATCTTTATAACATTGGATTTAGCGACATTTTCTTGTGTTTCAGTTGGTTTAGGATATCCAGGGCTTGCTGTATTGGGGTAGCTGTGCTTTGGAGGTGTCATAATGCCCTGTATGGTTCTGGAGTCTGATGAAGGTGAAAGAGAGGTAGCAGGAGAGTGGTGGTCCCCCTGGGATAGCAGAGTTCTCAGGGAGCTTGGGATGGCCCAGAGGGCACAGAGAACAGGGAAGATGGGAGGGGGAAGGGAAGTTTACATGTATGTTTCAGGAGTCTCAGGGCTGATGAAGGTAGGAAGAGAGGAGGCGGGGGGAGAGGGAATAGAGGTCCCCCTGGGATAAAAGGTTGCACAGAGCCTCAAAATGTATACTTAAAAGCTTAGAAGCAAGTAATGATTTCATCTGCAAAGCCCTCCCACACCAAAGACAGAGAATATTGAAGAAAATGAAGGGAAAAATCTTGAAATCCAGAGGACGAGGAGGTTACTGTGAGAATGTGTTCTATGAATAACAGAAAGAATACTAAAAAGTCTCACCAACATGATCCCCAAAATTTGAGCTAAAGAATGATGATACCAGCAAACCTGCCAAACTGGATGTTTAAAATATTAAAGGGTCTTAAGGCTTTACAATAACTGTTTGGTACTGGGTGGTACCAAACCTAGAAATGGAAGAGGTGGTCATCCCCAGGGAAGGGAACAAAGATTGGTTGTCTAGTACCAAACAATAAGTCCTGTGTGTGTGTGTGTGTGTGTGTGTGTGTGTGTGTGTGTGTGTGTGTGTGTGTGTTTGTAAACATACATACCCTAAAACAATTAATGAAATAAGATTCCATGTATATTTAGAATTTCAGGGGTGAGTATAAGGGAGTGTTTGGAGGCAGGAAGCCAATGGGAAGACATAATTAAACTAGAATCTCAACATCAAAATAACTATTTCAAAAATCCATCAAAAGACATACAATTCATTAATAGAAAATTCACAATGGACTTGAAGAATTGATGCCAGAAATGATGTATGTGTGTGTGGGGTGTGTGTGTGTGTGTGTGTGTGTGTGTGTGTGTGTGTGTGTGTAATGTTAAATTCAAAAATAGTTTTTTACTCCCATTTTGATAAAATAAATAATGAGACCCTTTAGCTAGAGTGATTTATGTGTTCACAGACTTCAATGACCTTACAGTAATAAAGGTTTTAAGTTAAGCATTATTTTCACTACAATTTTTTCATTATTGCCCAATTCTGACTGATATTGGATGTCTGCCAATAAAGTTCAAGTTCCTTATAATATAGGCAAAATCTGAACCCTATTTTCCTTCTCATATATAGTGTCCTTCTTAATATGGCATCTAAAATATCTAATATACTCAAGATACATGGTAATGCTGAGCCAAAATTCAGTATCTCTGTGAGATTCAGCAACAATGTGCAATGTTATCACTATGGTCTATGCTATTATTATATTGACTCAAATTTCCCTTTCAAATTAGTTTCTTTTTTATTAGAAGTTTCTTATACTATTTCATTTATTTTGAAATCACTTTGTAAGAAAAATTAAATACCTTGTGTATACATTTATTTAAAAATCACAATACCCATAACAATGACACCACAATGGCAAAAGGATAGTGTCTTATAAATTGTATTGTTGTTTTTAGTGCTTTAAAGCAAATACCTTTATGATTATCACAGGAGGTGCGTGCATGTTTTGGTATAATTATTTTAAATGTGATCCTATTTTTATGGAGAAACATTCTAGTCATAGCCACACATTATAGTTATGTAATTATTTCCTGGTGTAATTGATTACTGCTAGGTTTACTAAACTGATTTGTAACAATGATTTGATATATATATGTGTGTGGACTGATATATATATATCAGGTAGATATATATATATATATATATATATATATATATATATATAATTTTTCATGATAAAATCTTTTTTTAGTCTTTTTTTTTTTTTGATACTTTATTTACATTTCCAATGTTTCCTGCTTTCTAGGTCTCCTCTTTGGAAATCCCCCTTTCCCCTTCCCTCTCCCCCACCTGTATTAGTGTATTCCACATCCCACCCACCCACCCACCCACCCACTCCTGTTTTACCACTGTGACATTCCCCTTTACTGGGGCCTCTAACCCCCTCAACCCCAGGTGCCTCTCCTCCCCCTGATGGCCAACAAGGCCCTCCTACACCACATATGTGGTCCAAACCATGGGTCCCTCGATGGGTATTCTTTGGTTGGTGGTCCAGCCTCTATGAGGACCGGGGGGGTGGTCAGGCCAGTTGACACTGTTCCTCCCTCCATGGGGCTGCAGACTCCCTCAGCTCCTTCAGTCCCTTCTCCAATTACTCCATCTGGGACCTCACTCTCAGTCCAGCAGTTACTGTGAAGTGAAACTTGGGTATTCCAAATGTTTCGGCTACTATCCACTTATCAGTGAGTACATACCATGTTCGTTCTTTTGTGACTGAGTTACCTCACTCAGGATGATATTTTCAAGTTCCATCCATTTGCCTGCAAATTTCATTAAGTCATTGTTTTTAATAACTGAGTAGTACTCCATTGTGTAAATGTACCATATTTTCTGCATCCATTCCTCTGCTGAGGGGCATCTGGGTTGTATCCAGCTTCTGGCTATTATAAATATGGCTGCTATGAACATAGTGGAGCATGTGTCATTATTACATGTTGGCGCATCTTCTGGGTATATGCCTAGGAGTGGTATACCTGGGTCTCCCAATCTGTTGGTTGCCATTTCGTCCAACTGACAGTGTCCTTTGCCTTACAGAACCTTTGCAATTTCATGAGGTCCCATTTGTCGATTCTTGATTGTAGAGCATAAGCCATTGGTGTTTGGTTCAGGAACTTTTCCCCTGTGTCCATGTGTTCCAGAATTTTCCTAAATTTCTCTTCTATTAGATTCAGTGTATCTGGTTTTATGTGGAGGTCCATGATCCACTTGGACTTGTGCTTTGTACAGGGAGATAAGAATGGATCAATTCTCATTCTTCTACATGTAGACCGCCAGTTGAACCAGCACCATTTGTTGAAAATGCTGTCTTTTTTCCACTGGGTAGTTTTAGATCCTTTGTTAAAAATCAAGTGACCATAAGTGTGTGAGTTCATTTCTGGGTCTTCAATTCTATTCAATTGATCTACCTGCCTGTCACTGTACCGATACCATGCAGTTTTTATCACTACTACTCTGCAGTACAGCTTGAGGTCAGAGATGCTGCTTCCCCCAGAAGTTCTTTTGTTGTTGAGAATAGCTTTTGCTATCTTGGGTTTTTTGTTGTTCCAAATGAATTTGAGAATTGCTCTTTCTATGAAAAATTGAGTTGGAATGTTGATGGGGATTGCATTGAATCTGTAGATTGCTATTGGCAGGATGGCCATTTTTACGATATTAATCTTCCCAATCCAAGAGCATGGGAGACCTTTCTACCTTCCAAGGTCTTCTTCGATTTCTTTCTTCAGAGACTTGAAGTTCTTGTCATACAGATCTTTCACTTGCTTGGTTAGAGTCACACCAAGATACTTTATATTGTTTGTGACAATTGTAAAGGGTGTCATTTCCCTAATTTCTTTCTCAGCCTGTTTATCCTTTGAGTATAGGAAGGCTACTGATTTGTTTGAGTTAATTTTATATCCGGCCACTTTGCTGAAGTTGTTTATCAGCTGCAGCAGTTCTCTGGTGGAGGTTTTCAGGTCACTTAAGTATACGATCATATCATCTGCAAATAGTGATATTTTCATTTCTTCCTTTCTAATTTGTATCCCTTTGACCTCCTTTTGTTGTCTAATTGCTCTAACTAGAAATTCAATTACTATACTGAATAGATAGGGAGGGAGAGGGCAGCCTTGTCTAGTCCCTGATTTTAGTGGGATTGCTTCAAGTTTCTCTCCATTTAGTTTGATGTTGGCTACTGGTTTGCTGTATATTGCTTTTACTATGTTTAGGTATGGGCCTTGAATTCCTGATCTTTCCAAGATTTTTATCATAAAGGGATGTTGAATTTTGTCAAATGCTTTTTCAACATCTAATGTAATGACCATGTGGTTTTTTCTTTGAGTTTGTTTATGTAGTGGATTACAGTTATGGATTTCCGGATATTGAATCATCTCTGCATCCCTGGGTTGAAGCCTACTTGATCATGATGAATGATCATTTTGATGTGTTCCATTCGGTTTGTGAGAATTTTATTGTGCATTTTTGCATCAATATTCATAAAGGAAATTGGTCTGAAGTTTTCTTTCTTTGTTGGGTCTTTGTGAGGTTTTGGTATCAGTGTAATTGTGGCCTCATAGAAGGAATTGGGTAGTGTTCCTTCTGTTTCTATTTTGTGGAATAGATTGAAGAGTATTGGTATTAGGTCTTCTTTGAAGGTCTAATAGAATTCTGCAGTGAACCCATCTGGTCCTGGGCTTTTTTTTTTGGTTGAGAGACTCTTAATGACTGCTTCTATTTCTTTAGGCATTATGGGGCTGTTTAGATGGTTTATCTGATCCTGACTTAACTTTGGTATTTAATATCTGTCTAGAAAATTGTCCATTTCATCCAGATTTTGCAGTTTTGTTGAGTATAGGCTTTTGTAATAGGATCTCATGATTTTTTTTTAATTTCCTCAGAATCTGTTGTAATGTCTCCCTTTACATGTCTAATTTTATTAATTTTGATACTGTCTCTGTGCCCTCTGGTTAGTCTGGCTAAGGGTTTATCTATCTTGTTGATTTTCTCAAAGAACCAACTCTTGGTTTTGTTGATTTTTTGTATAGTTCTTTTTGTTTCTCCTTGGCTGATTTCAGCTCTGAGTTTGATTATTTCCTACCTTCTACTCCTCTTGAGTGCATTAGCTTCTTTTTGTTCTAGAGCTTTCAGGTGTGCTGTTAAGCTGCTAGAGTATGCTCTCTCCAGTTTCTTTTTGGACGCACTCAAAGCTATGAGTTTTCCTCTTAACACTGCTTTCATTGTGTCCCATAAGTTTGGTTATGTTGTACTTTCATTTTCATTAAATTCTAAGAAGTCTTTAATTTCTTTCTTTATTTCTTCCTTGACCAGATCATCATAGAATAGAGCATTGTTCAGCTTCCATGTGTA